>JAJOZX010001719.1:42500-287500 GCA_023014485.1 Bathynomus jamesi | reverse complement strand
CTCCCCATCTATCGTCCAATTGCTTTGAATTTTTTTACCTTTCTAAAGTTTTTTTGATCTATCGTTCACTGAAAGATTCTTAACCACTTCTCTTCTCACAATCTTCTTTCAGATCGTCAGTATGGGTTCCGCAAGGGGAGCTCTACTGGCGATCTTCTGACATATCTCAATATACAGTACAACTCAATTATTTTTCTTCTCTTAATATTCTTGGTGTTTCCTTTTATGGTGATCTTTCTTTGTAAGATCACATATATTCTCTTTCTAAAACAGCTTCTTAGAGGTTAGGTGTGATGTACCGGCTCCGCGGTTTCTCACCTCCACTCAGTTGCTACCTCTGTACAGGGTCTTGCTCGCCTCTGTATGGAATATTGTTGTATACGGAATTTAATATGATTATTTTCCATATGATTTGTTAATTAATTTGATCGTTGATTAACCGGTTAAATGGATGATCATTGTGGATCACGATTATTTATTTCAACACAAAGACGATAGAGTTTTGGGTTTTTTAAAAGGTAATCAATCATGTAAAAGCTTACAGTGCGGCCTTTTCTTTTAACTACTAAGAGAATGTATATCAGTTTGGGTTGAGTGCCCTTTTTCCCAGGGGTATTTTCATAAAAACAACGAAGAGATTCCTTCTTTGTGGAAACGGTGCGGGATGTATTAAATTCTAGTGTGAAATTGTACAAATAATAAACCACAAATGGAATATCGATCATGTAAATACATTCCTCACCTGTTTTCTCTCTCTCTCTCTCTCTCTCTCTTTTTTTTAAGAAAGGGGATCACGAAACCCCAGGGGACTATCGTCCCATTAGTCCCACTTCAGTTGTAGGTAAATTATTAGAGGGGATAATAGCGGATAGGATCGTTGACCATCTGGATTCCTACAAGCTGCTTGGGGACTCCCAACATGGGTTTAGACGGCATAGGTCGTGTCTCACCAACTTGCTCGAGTTTTTCCACGTCATGTTCAGTGAGTATGATAAGAGTAGGGCGATTGATATACTTTATCTCGACTTTCAGAAAGCCTTTGATACGGTACCTCACTGCCGGCTAATGGCAAAAGTGCGCGCGCTGGGTATCGGTGGGGAAGTAGGTAGGTGGATTGAAAACTGGCTGAAGAATAGGCGGCAGAGGGTTGTAATTAAAGGGGCTAGTTCGGGTTGGGCCTCGGTCACTAGCGGGTTCCTCAGGGTTCCGTTTTGGGGCCACTGTTGTTTATCATTTACATAAATGATATCGACGGTGGCATCGTCAGTCGGATCGCCAAATTCGCTGATGACACCAAACTTGGGGCCAAGGTTGGAACGCCGGGGGCGATCGAGCAACTGTGTGCGGACCTAGGTAGGATAGGAGAGTGGTCCGAAAAATGGCAAATGCCGTTTAACTTGGGTAAATGGAAGGTGATGCACATTGGCTACGCCAATCTCAAGTCGTACTACTCGATGTTGGGGAGTAATATCGAGGCGACTGATTTGGAAAAGGACTTGGGTGTGCTAATTAGCAGCGACCTTAAGTTTACGAAACAGTGCGTAGAGGTGGAAAAAAAAAGCCCAGAAGCTGTTGGGTTATATCAGGAGGCAATTTCAGTTTCGGAACAAGGAGATTGTGCTCTCTCTGTACAATTCCATGGTTCGGCCGCACCTGGAGTATGCTGTGCAGTTCTGGTCGCCCACCCTCAGGAAAGATATTGAGAGGCTGGAGCGAGTGCAGGCGAGGGCCACAAAGTTAATCCCTTCCGTTAGGCACATGGGCTACAATCGACGGTTACGCGCCCTGAACTTGTTTTCGCAGGAAAATCGGAGGCTGCGCGGTCAACTGATCGAAGTTTTCAAGTTCTTACGCGGGTTCAACGATGTCGATTTTAGAAGCATGTTTAGTTTAAATGATAACCCAACTCGCAACAATGGTTGGAAGTTGGATTTGAAGCGGTTTAGGACTAGTGTGGGTGGGAATTACTTCACCTATAAGATCTGTGACACGTGGAACAGGTTACCTTCAGAAGTTGTGAACAGTTCCTCTGTGGATCAGTTCAAGAAAAGGTTAGACCAAATCTTGCACACTATTTGAGTGTGTAGAAAATTTTTCCTGGCACCCGTTGCCACTGGTACCTCCTCGGTATGGGCCGCAAGGCCTTTTGAGGTACTTCTTTTCCTTGTAACTCCTTGTAACTCTTCTCTCTCTCTCTCGTAGGTTAAATTAACAATAAATTAAAACCTCCACCCGTGAAATATAAAGTCAAAATTACTAAAACTTTTTTTAGAAATAGTGAGTGTCTTCATTTTCGCTCGGCCACGCCGAATGCTCAGAGTAGATGTGGTTCCCAACTTTTTTTGTATGGTTACACAAAACCTTTTACTAATTCAGCTTCATCACCCCAATCATTAGATGTTATTTTTTATAACTTTTGGATCGCGTGTCATTATCCCAGAAAATAGTTATCATTAACTCAGTGGTGTAATTTACCCCTAGGTTGGGAACCACCGGTATAGAAATACCCGCAAATAAGTAGAACAGAAATAGGTAATTAGTGTATTAAAAAAGAAAACACCACAATATACTTCTCATGTGTAGGGTGGCTGAACCCACATAGTTTCACTTGACAGGATGGAATTAAAGGTTTTTCGTCTCATCAACTCTCCGCCTCTTACTGAGTGTCTTCAATCTCTCTCTCTTCGCCGCAATGTTGCCTCACTCTCTCTTTACTATCGCTATTATAACGGACACTGCTCTTCTGAAATTTAACTGCCTGCCTCCTCCTCCTTTGAGGAGAGCATGCAGTACCCGTCTTTTGATTCATTCTCATTCCTTTTCTGCCCAGCTCTCTAATACAAGGTTTAATCGTTATTTTCAATCTTTCATTTATTCAAGTGGTCGACTCTGGAACAACCTTCCTCAGTCCATCTTTCCCCTTGTCTATGACCTCCAATTTTTTAAACGCAGTGTTCTGGCATCTCGAAAACCCTGGACCTTGATGTGGGTCTTTTTTTCCTCTATGGGGAGGGGAGCGTTTTTGCGGGCGTTCGCCCTTAGCTTCTCCTTCCTGTATTAAAAAAAAATATATATATATATATATATATATATAGCATAGCTATTGACTTCTCCTTTGGGAAACTGAGCTTAGAAATGTAAAAAAAGATCAACACGACAGCAAACATTTCTATTTTTATACACTTTGGTATAATTTTATTTTTATTTTTTATTGTTTTAATATCTTTTAAATATAATGTCTTTGTGTATTTATGTATTGTATTACTTAATTTATTTACTTCTACTATTTTAATTAAAGAAATTTTATTTGTAGAATCACTGATGATGGCAAAAGTAATTTGTTGAAACGTCTGAAATAGAAAAATAAATAGGAATGTTTGTTATCGTGTTGGTCCTTCTTTTCATATATATATGTTTGTTTATACCTCGTAGGGAATGGACACTTTGTTTCTCTTTCTGCATTAATACCCAAATAAGGAGGGAATAACTTCTCGGCGGTTTATTCTATTTATTTCCAAAGGTGTATAAAGTATCAGTAAATCCGTACGTACATACGAGTATAAATTATAAACTGAAATTCAATGAATGTAAAAAAAGTGCAATATAATTTACACCAAAAAAACTATAGAAAAAACGCAATCATGAAAATCTTAAGCTTCACATTTGAGCTCATTGTATCAAGATTGTGAAGCTTTAGATTTTCATGACTGGTTCTTTTCTATAATTTTATTGACCAAATAATTGAACCGACAGTAATTGGGAAGGCAGCCATGGAAATCTTGAGCTTCACATTGTGTCAGAAGATTGTGAAGCTTAAGGTTTTCATGACTATAGTTTTATTGACAAAATAATTGAACCCCAGTAATTGGGGGGCCGCAGGCTCCCCAGTTACTGTCAGTTCAATTATTTGGTTAATAAAACTATAGAAAAGAACGCAATCATGAAAATCTTAAGCTTCACATTTGAGCTCATTGTATCAAGATTTGTGAAGCTTTAGATTTTCATGGCTGCGTTCTTTTCTATAGTTTTATTGACCAAATAATTATAATTGAACCGACAGTAATTGGGGCGCCGCAGTCACCCCAATTACTGAGGCCCAAGGTGAGAGGGATAGGAATGATGTTCAAAATAAAATACGACGTAGGCCCACAATTCGATTCGGTTTGGGCAGAATGCCCAAGTACCGCAGATCTAGCGAAATCGGGGCGTAGCGCCGATCTTTTGCTGAAAGTCCTGACAGAAAGAAATGAAAAGGGAGTATTTGTTGACAATTATGTCTACAAGGAGATTCTTCAGTAATGAAATAAAGATACGTTTATGATGAAGTGTTCTTTTTTATATTTTATAACAGGAAATAATACCTTGAGGTAAGAAAATTCATTTCCCAGATGAAGTAATTGGCCGAGGGCTCCAAGCCTTCCGCAGAAAATAGCAAAAACCGCCCGTAGGCGGTATTTTTGCTAGTATATTCAATCCAGTACGATAGTTATCTGAGGAAGTCTGCACAGGCAGGTAAAAGGTCATACCCAAACCCTCGTGACTGACTACAACCCAAACGAAAAAAAATGTCTCTCTGGGTGTATTGAGCTATTACGGTAATATATAACGTAACCATGAGTTCAAATTCTCACTTAATTTACAACTTATGTAATCTAGCAACAACTATAAACGAAGTATTCAGGTGTGATTTTTGTAAAAAGTTGCCCCATTTTAACTGTGTAAATTGAGACGATAGAAAATATCCCTTGTATCGAAAGCTGAAACAAGTTACGGGCATCAAATTCTGTGTAACTCGTGTACGGAGATTGTAAACTCGTTTGCGGTATTTAAAGAAATGAAAAATGCAAATAGGCATGCAACAGAGAACGAGAATAATGGGAGGAAAAGATGACCAGAATATTTCGAAGAAAACGGTATGGATGAGAGAGAGAAAAATAAAAAAATAACACGAAAAGAAGACGCTATTGTAGAAGAAAGAAAAGAAACAAGTACAGTCTGTGATGTGGTGAAACAACCAAACGAAGATAATGATGAAAAGACAATAAAAGCTTAAAACGTAAAAGATATCGTATGTAAATATTATGCAAAAGGGCATTGCAGATACAGGGATGGGGAATACATTTCACGTTATGTAACTTCCATTACAAAAATGGATATTGTAAATTTGAAAAAAAACTACAAGTTCTCCCTTTTAGTATCTGCAAAACTTATGCAAGTACGAACAAAAATACCGTTATCACCACCCTCAACGCAACACGACAGTTGAACAGCCAAACCCATCAGCAAACAGGGTTACCAAATTTTAGATACAACCAACACAATTCAGCTACTGAATACCATTCAACAAATACAAAGACATTTGACAAATACGGGGATCCGAGAGCCGTACAGAATAAATGCAGAAAGAAATATAAGATATCGGGACATGTATCGAAACAAATAAAAGAGAGAAAATTCTCGGAGGATCACATGGCAACGAAACGTGCACCACCAACGGATAACAAATCTGAACAACATAAAGAAATTGAAAACGAAAAAATAAAAATAATCCTAGCCAACATACAGGACTAAAACCAAACCATTCCCTGGACAAAGTCACATACCTGAAATGACTCATGAAGAAACAAGCAGACTTTACTTTGCCTCACAGAAACTCATCTGAAGGACTGCTAAACGACTTGTAAAAACTGCGAGTCTTGTATCGACAAAAGGAAAATGTATATTGACAATTATAACATACTTCGAGCCGACATAACAATAATAAGAAAAGAAGGCTTGCTATTTATACACACGAACAAACATATGGCAGAAATGGGAGCTATTGAAGAATAGGGACACCAGCCTTCTTAGTTAGCTTTATAAGGCTAACTAACGAAAATATCATGGACCTAACTTAACCAATCGTCAAGGGTGTACAGTTTAACCTAACGATTGGTTAGGTTAGGTCGTGATATTTCGTTAGTTAGCCTTATAAGCCTAACTAAGAAGGCTGGGGTCCATATTCTTCAATAGCTCCCAGAAATGACTGTAAGCACCTCAAACACTATGTAGAATTTAGCAGCAAAGTTAAAAAATTAAACATGGTACTAACTGTAATACAGGGTGGGCCAAAAGTCCCTATCTATTTTGTTAAAATAATGATATTTCTATTTTATTTTCTACAGGCCATAGATGATGGATATACGAGAACGTGTGATGGGAGTAACACTACGAATCGAAGGGAAGAAGTATAAAGAAATTCGAGAAAAATTCGAAAGAAGCTTTCACAAACCAAGACCTACGGACAAAGCAATTCGCGAGCTGGTCAATATATTTTAAAATAACAGCATCTGTTCATGATGAGGCAAGGTCTGGACGTCCAGGCACCTCTCAAGAAAATGTCGAATTGGTAAGATGCGCCATGTGCACAGAATTAATTGAAAAAATTCATACCGAAAACTTATTAAACCACATTCTCTTCAGCGATGAAGCGACATTCCACACATGCGGAAAAGTTAATCGATATAATTGCCGTATCTGAGCTAGTGAAATACCAACTTAGTTTTAAGAATGGGAGAGATATTCTCCTAAAGTTAATATCAGATTGGGTATGACAAGATCGAAGATTTACGGACCTTTTTTCTTTGCAGAAGCTACGGTATCAAAGCCAATTTATCTTGACATGGTTCAGCAGTTTCTTGAACCCCAGCTTCGTTCAGATTCTCGACACTGTTGTCTTTCAACAAGTTGGAGCTCCATGTCACTATTCAAACATCGTTCGAGCGTACCTTGATGAGCTCATAACAAATCGGTGGATTGGATGTGGTGAAAACAGGCCCTGGGCACCACAATCTTCGGATTTAACACCATTAAACTTCTTTATGAGGCTTTATAAAGTCTGAGGTTTACAAAACAAGAGTTACAGACAGTCGGTAAAATAACCCCACAGATGCTTGAGAATGTGTTCCACAATGCAGTGGACAGATTTGAGATTTGCGGAGACACTGATGGTGCTCACGACGAATCTTAGACCTAAGCTTGATAAATAAATATACATCTAATTGTTACTACAGTTTTATCCTAAAATACTATTATTTCAGCAAAATAGATAGGGAATTTTGGACCACCCTGTACATAATTTATCAACAACCTGTCTTTCCTTTTTAATTTATTTAACCTTTTTTAATTTAACCTTTTTAAATTTTAATTTAACCTTTTTAAATTTTAATTTAACCTTTTTTAATTTTAATTTAACCTTTTTAATTTAACCTTTTTAATTTATTTATCCCTTTTTAATTTTAATTTAACCGTTTTAATTTGTTTAACCTTTTTTAATTTAACCCTTTTTAAATTTTAATTTAACCTTTTTAAATTTTTACTTAACCTTTTTTTTAAATTTTAATTTAACCTTTTTTAATTTTAATTTAACCTTTTTTAGTTTATTACACATAATATCTCAGACTTGAAATGCCATAAATTAACTTAAAAGTATTAATATAAAAAAAGAATTACACAAAATATTGGACTAAAACAGACAAAGCTTTAGTGTTGGAAACAATGAGTTACGTCACACAGTACAGTGCATCCAAAACTGGAAACATTCTTACATCCACTGTCTGAACATACACCGAAGTTATTTAGAGCAAAAAAACAAGTATTTTTGTTATATTTAAAAACAGATTTGTTTACAAAGAATGAAGCGAGTCGATTTATATTGAAATTTGAAGAGTTCGTACGTGCTTACTGTTACGTCATCAAGAACGTAATGTAAATGAATTCCGTTAAAGGTTACGAAGAATGGAGCACCTCCCGTATTATGAGAACATATTCATTGTACTGTACACACAATCTAACGATTACAGGGCCATTAAAAGAATTTATTTACACACTGCACTGTGTAAATCTTTAAAAAAAATATACAATTCATCTGAATATGGAGGAAACGTTTCTATTATATATATATATATATATATATCCGCTGGAGCGCAAATGGATGTAAAGATGAGCTGAAAATTTCGGATAAAACCCCATCAGTCTCATTTGCATTCCGGGATACGAAATTGGAAGAGCGCATCGACTCCTCACACCAAAGAGTGGGCTGTTACCACGCATATGAAAGAGGATGGAAAGTAATTGAAAACAGGTAAATTAACAACATTATTGAGCTTAAATGACGCCAATAATGAACTACGCTGAGAAGAATTGCCGTCGTGATTTGCAAAAGTAGATTTTTTTATTCATTCATTTTTACCCATTAATATATGAAGGGTAGGATTACGACATCCGATCGACATGACATTCTATCGACAAGTATATTCTGGGTTAGATAGTTATATTATGTTAGCGTAGGTTAGGTTACGTATGGTAGGTTGTTAGTTAAATTAATTTTCAAGTGTGTCGATGTTATGGTGGTGTCAATCCAATAGGTATAATTCTGTCCAAATTAGGGCACGAATTCAGGAAAAATTGTGTGACCTTATTTATTACTTCCTACAATACTAAAAAGGTTTAGGATTGTTTAAGTTCCTTCGTAACGGCAAAGGTCATGTAAAAGAAGGGACTTACAGCGTTACGTGGGAACCGCAATCGCTACATCATATGAATGTAAAAGGCGGTCACCCATCCAACTACTCTCCAGAGTCAACGTCGCTTAACCTCGATGATATGACGGAGCGATGCTGCGACTCTGCTTGGTAAAAATTCATTTAAAAAATAAATTCTGTCAAAAGGAGAAAGTAAAATATTGTATATTTTAGAAAGACAAGCGTCACACACACACACACATATATATATACATATATATATATTATATATATATATATATATTATATATATATATATATAATATATATATATATATATCAGGGTGTCCCATAAGTCCGGCATCATAGGAAAAATAATAAAAAAAAGTCAAAACAAAAGCTTTTATTTACAGAACGTGCTCAATATGTCCACCATTGTTTTCAATACACAAATTCAGACGTGATACCCAAGTCCGCAAGCACACGGTGAATGATGTCAGGAGTAATGGTGTTACATGCCCCAATAATGCGCTGCCGCAAATGTTCAACACCATAATTTTCTCTGCGTATACCAGCGCTTTCAAGTGGCCCCAGAGATAAAAATCTAGTGGCGTGAGATCCGCGCTTCTAGCTGGCCATTTCACAGGCCCTCGACGTCCTATCCAATGACCAGGGAATTGTTGGTACAGGTATTCCCTTACTTGGGTGCTGTAATGTGCAGGAGCGCCGTCTTGCTGGAACCATGTTGGGAAATTCCTTTCTTCGTTCAAGACACTGGGAAATGCTTCTTCCTTGAGCATACGTAGGTAGGTGCCTCCAGTGACATGTTCATCGAAAAAGAGGGGGCCAATGATGCGATCCTTCCAAATGCCACACCATACCATCACCCGAGATGCACCTTGTTCCTCTGAAGAAGTATATCAGTGAGGGTTGTTTTGAGACCAGTAGCGGGTTGTTCTGTCGATTTACCTCACTATTTCCATAAAAAACAGCCTCGTCACTGAACAGAATGGTGGACGGGAAATTGGCATCCCGAGCATAAGAAAAATATGAATTATGGTTTGTAGAAATAGAAAAATATGAATTTCTCCTATGATGCCGGACTTATGGGACACCCTGTATATATATATATATATATATATAATATATATATATATATATATATATAATATATATAATATATTTACAGGAAATGTGTGTGTGACTAGAAATTCGGGAAATCCCTAAAATGTTCAGGGATTTCATCCAAGGTTAAGTCGTGATATTTTCGTTAGTTTGAAACGAATATATCACGACTTAATCTACCCAATCGTCAAGGGCGTACAGTTGACTTAACCGGGCATTCAATAATTTTTCCATAGGTTTAACGAAAATATCACGACTTAACCTCACATGAAATCTCTGAACATTTTAGGGATTTCATGAAATCCCTAGTTACACAGATTCCATGTAACATATATATTATTATCTTTGTTCTTCAACTGAAAGATGCGTCGAAGTACAGGTGGGTGACCCTCCTCCTACGTTGGAGGGGGCTCAGTCTCCTGCGGAAGTTGCCCCCTCATTAGTGAGGGGCTCTTCAACTCCGGACAGCCCTGGCTGTTCGGGAAACGGGTCGTGCTAGGGGGAGGTCAGAATAGGGAAGGCTCCCTCCGTGCAATGCTTTTTAATGCTAGGTCAATTAGGAACAAGTTTCGCGAGCTACGGGCGCTCTTAGCATCAGAATACCAGGATATCGTTGCTATCACCGAGTCCTGGATTCATACTGATCGTAGGGACTACGTTGGGGAGTTCGAAATTCCCGGGTATAGAATGTTTCGCAAAGACCGCACTCGTGGGGAGGGGGGGGGGTACTAATATACGTCAGAGACACGTTGAGTCCGGTTGACTGCCAGTTCCGGTCGGAACGGGAGCTGCTTGGCGTCGATCTGAACGTGGGAGGGACGAACTATAGGTTAATCTTGGTGTACAGACCTCCACATCTCCTCCTCGAGGAGGATACAGCCCTGTACACCGAACTCAGTAGCTGCTAGGGGATAGGGTGTGTGTAGTTTTAGGAGACTTCAACTGTCGCGGCATAAAGTGGGAAAACAGGACTGCCGATGCTGAAGGGAGGAGGCTAGTTGACTTTGCTGATGAGAACTTCCTCACTCAGTGGGTCAACGAGCCTACACGAGGCGAAAGCGTTCTAGACTTAGTGTTCACGACCGAAGACAACCTCGTCACTGGCCTCACCGTTGACGAATCGTTGGGCGGGAGTGATCACAGTCTTATTAGGTTCCGTGTGTGCGTCCCTCGGGTGAAGCGTAGTAACTCGAGAGGCAGTAAGCTCGATCTCCAGCGGGCGAACTATGTTAGCCTCAGGGATAGCGTAGGAGATATGGGGTTAGAGGTCGGCGGCGATGTTGAGGGAGTGTGGAGTGCATTCCGGGACGAGTTTATAGTGCTGCAGTCTGCTGCCATACCCTCAAAACCGGTCACCCCTGCTTCAACGCAGCCTAAGTGGTTCAATCGTGACATCGCTTCGGCTATCCGAAATAGGAAAGTAGCGTATAGGAGGGCGAAGGCCAATCGTTCCCATGAGAACACTTTAGCGTATGTCCGCCTGTGTAGGGAAGTGAAGGCGAAGGTTAGGCTAGCGAAACGTAACGAAGAACTACCGGTGGCAAGCCTCTGCAAGGGGAACCCTAAGGAGTTCTTCAGTTATGTTAATAGTAGAAAGCCCATTAGAAGCATGATAGGTCCGTTAAAGGACGGAAGCGGCGTTCTGCGGACCTCGGATGCGGACATCGCCAATGTGCTTAATGAGTACTTTGCGGGAGTGTTCACCAGGGAGGACACCCGCATCATCCCCGAGCCAGGTGTGAGGCACGAAGGTGCTGGCCTGGATAATGTTCGATGTACCGCGACAGTCGTTGCCAATAGAATAGACAAACTGAGCGCGTTTAAGGCTCCTGGGCCAGACCAGTTTCTCCCCAGTGTGTTGCGGGAGGTGCGCGACCAGGTGGCTCCCACCTGGCTACAGTCTTCAACAAATCGTTGGAGACGGGCCAGGTGCCTGGTGACTGGAGGGAAGCCAACGTGACCCCTATCTTTAAGAAAGGGGATCACGAAAGTCCAGGGAACTATCGTCCCATTAGTCTCACTTCAGTTGTAGGTAAATTATTAGAGGGGATAATAGCGGATAGGATCGTTGACCATTTGGATTCCTAGAAGCTGCTTGGGACTCCCAACATGGGTTTAGACGGCATAGGTCGTGTCTCACCAACTTGCTCGAGTTTTTCCACGTCATGTTGGGTGAGTACGATAAGAGTAGGGCGATTGATATACTTTATCTCGACTTTCAGAAAGCCTTTGATAAGGTACCTCACCGCCGGCTAATGGCGAAAGTGCGCGCGCTGGGTATCGGTGGGGAAATAGGTAGGTGGATTGAAAACTGGCTGAAGAATAGCGGCAGAGGGTTGTAATTAAAGGTGCTAGTTCGGGTTGGGCCTCGGTCACTGGTGGGGTTCCTCAGGGTTCCGTTTTGGGGCCGCTGTTGTTTATCATTTACATAAATGATATCGACGGTGGCATCGTCAGTCGGATCGCCAAATTCGCTGATGACACCAAGCTTGGGGCCAATGTTGGGACGCCCGAAGCGATCGAGGAACTGCGTGCGGACCTAGGTAGGATAGGAGAGTGGTCCGAAAAATGGTAAATGCCGTTTAACTTGGGTAAATGCAAAGTGATGCACATTGGCTACGCCAATCCCAAGTCGGACTACTCGATGTTGGGTAGTAATATCGAGGTGACTGATTTAGAAAAGGACTTGGGTGTGCTAATTAGCAGCGACCTTAAGTTTACGAAACAGTGTGTAGAGGTGGAAAAGAAAGCCCAGAAACTATTGGGTTATATCAGGAGGCAATTTCAGTTTCGGAACAAGGAGATTGTGCTCTCACTGTACAATTCCCTTGTTCGGCCGCACCTGGAGTATGCTGTGCAGTTCTGGTCGCCCACCCTCAGGAAAGATATTGTGAGGCTGGAGCGAATGCAGGCGAGGGCCACAAAGTTAATCCCTTCCGTTAGGCATATGGGCTACAATCGACGGTTACGCGCCCTGAACTTGTTTTCGCTTGAAACCCGGAGGCTGCGCGGTCAACTGATCGAGGTTTTCAAGCTCTTACGCGGGTTCAACGATGTCGATTTTACAAGTATGTTTAGTTTAAATGATAACCCAACTCGCAACAATGGTTGGAAGTTGGATTTGAAACGGTTTAGGACTAGTGTGTGTGGGAATTACTTTACGTATAAGATCTGTGACACATGGAAAGGTTACCTTCGGAAGTTGTGAACAGTTCCTCTGTGGATCAGTTCAAGAAAAGGGTAGACGAAATCTTGCACACTATTTGAGTGTGTAAAGATATTTAGGACCTCAGTCTGCGGAAATTTCTTTTCCTATAAATAGTTAATATCTGGAACCAACTTCCCTCAGAGGTTGTTTCCAGTCAAAGTGTAAATGTGTTTAAAATAGGCTAGACAAAGTACTGAATACTCTCATGTGAGCAAACTAAATATAGAGCTATTATATATTCTCCACTTTCCTGTTTGGCTACTTTTCCAGGGTCAAGGTATTTTCTTCAACCTTTTTCCGTACCTGCCTCTGGCAGGGAGGGAGCGGAGGGTGGGGAGAGAGCCTTCTACTTTTCTATCCAGTTTTCTACTACTGCTAGGATAGTTGAAAGAAAAATAAACTTTCACAAAATTTTCCCTGGCACCCGTTGCCATTGGTACCTCCTCGGTATGGGCCGCAAGGCCTTTTGAGGTACTTCTTTTCCTTGTAACTCTCTCTCTCTCTCTCTCTCTCTCTCTCTCGTCCTTATTACACAATGATCATGAAAATTTGTTTTCCAGTGAAATTAACTCGCCAGTAAAGTTATACATTTTTAAAATAGTTTTCGGTGCCCTCATATTAAATTTAACATATCTAATTTACCTTTCATTAGTACTTAATTATAGTTAAATTCCTTTATTTATTAAACAAACTTATAGTCTAGGTGACCAACGTGGTACCATAAAGCTTTTTTTTTGCCGTGTCTGAGAAATATCTCCGAGGTGCTGATCCCTTCTGAGATGGGTAAGCAGACAGCGTTAAATCAGTCAAAGTATAACGTACAGGCTCGTTTTTCTTTAACCTTGAACGCTGTATTCGAGGCAGGTAGTAGACAGCGTGGGAAAACAGTCAACTACTCAAAAATAGATAAGTTCTTCACTTTTGCTTTCTTTTTATTTAAGAATTGTTAACTATAATAAAAAATAGGATATGACAGGGCCAGATAAACTGAAAACCCAGTGCTTTGAATGTAAAGTACAACATTGAAGGTAATTGAAGGTAAGTTCAGCGATATTATATAATGTTATCAGTGTTGGGCACTAAAGCGTTAATCCGATAACAGTTAATTAACGAAGTTAACTTTTTTTAACCGACTATTAACGGAAGTTAATTTCCATTTATCGTTATCGGACCAGTTAACTTCCGATAACTCTATATTTAGTCTGTTAAAGTCCGTTAACACGTTAACTGCGAGGAGTCATTCACGGAAGATCACCGCTCCGCGAATGAATTCAAACCGCCATAACTTCAGTCTGCCAATTCCGTCCTCTGCCGCAGTGGAACGGCTCTTCTCTCTCGGCAAGGACATTCTGAGGCCCAAGAGGTCAAGACTGGCAGTTGGGCCTAACTTTGAGAAGTTGGTCTTTCTGAAGGGCAACCAGCACATTGTGTCATAGTCTTTAATAAATGTGCCTAAAATTTAATTTTACCTTTGTTCCCGCCATAATAATTCTCTGGTAAATTAAAATTTAGTTAATCGTTAGTGGTTACAAGGGTTTCAAAACATGTAATCAGTACATTTTTTATTAAAAATAAAAAATAAAGTTATTAAGCAAAAAAGTTGCAAAACTTGATAAAAATACAGTTAAATACCTATTTATTGTTGGATTTTGCATAAATAAACATTTTCTATGGGTTTTAAAGCTTTTTTCCTTGATTTTTTTAAATGTTAATAAAGAAATAGTTATCGTTAACGGATTATCGTTAACTTCCGTTAACTTTGTAGTAAAATTATCGGATTATCGTTATCGGAGTTAAAAATTGGGGTTAACGGATTATCGTTATCGAAGTTAACTTTTTGGTTAACGGTGCCCACCACTGAATGTTATAATGTTTCAGACCAACAAAGACCCTAGGATCCACTCATGGCTGGTCTACCTAACTGTATTCGTAATTGTGTGGTGGCGGAGGGGACCTACGTGGGTTCCGAACCACAAGAACATAAGAAATTTATGTAACAACTGCCTCTACATTGGCAACGACCAATTTTTGCAAAACTAAACAATTATCAATTTAAAACTAATTAATTATTATTTATCGATTTAAAACTAAAGATAGAATCTCTGGATCCAGAGGATCAAGTCATAATAGACTACTATCCACAAATATGCTACACTCTATATCCATTTATAACCGACATGCAAATACATCAGATCCAAAGAATCCAGTCAATTTCACTACGGTATCCATCAATACTAGTACCTTGCCAACCAAAAATAAGTCACGGTCCATATCGATTGCGGACCAAGTCAAAATTTACAACCATATACATTACAATATATATACTCAGGAGGAAAAGTGTAGGTGTGGCTATAAAGACTGTACAGTAATGTAGAAATGTGTGTGCATCCATTTTGGGTCTCCCATTTAAAGGTGTTTGTGGGGCAAGTGAAGATCATGAGTTTTTCAATACCTCACAGTACTATGGGGGGCACAGCTCGGCAGAGGAATCTCTTTAAATGGGGTGTGTAAGGACAGAGAGTATCCCCTAACCCAAGATGCTGCCTCCCTATATCCCACAACACTTGTGTTGAGCTGTGGGATCTATCACCACAAAGCCTTAATTTTACTGCCTTAAACTATACCCAATCTATCAACATATGCGTCTAATCGATTTTTAAACATGTTTATAGACGTGCTACTAATTACTTCTACCGGCAAACTATTCCAGCTATTTCTATTCTATGCGTAAAAAAGTTTTTGGCAACTGCTGTCTCGAACCTTCTACTCGTCAACTTACACCCGTTATTTCTAGTCCTATTATATTGAGATATTTCGAAAAGCTATCTCTATCTACGTTATCGAACCCATTCATAATTTTGAAAACCTGGATTAGATCACCCCTTAGCCTCCTAGTCTCGAGTGTTGTCAGTTTTAACTCCTTAAGCCTATCCTCGTACGACTTTGACCTAAGCGACGGAATCATCTTAGTTGCTCGTCTTTGAACTCTTTCGATTTTGTCTATATCTTTGCGCATATGCGGATTCCAAAATTGGACCGCGTACTCCAAATGGGGTCTAACTAATGATTTATAAAGAGGAACTATAATATCGCGCGATTTGTACTCAATATGAGTAACAATGAGTGTATGTTTGTTCTGGAGACAGAGAAAACCATGAAAAGGAAGTTAAAGGGCTAAAGGAAATTCTAAAAAATCTTGAAACTCGGATTGTAGCACTGGAAACTCAAATCAATGGAATAATCCAGAGAGAAAATACAACACCGGATATAAACTCTAAGGTTGAACGTTTCAGACAGAGCATGGCCTGTTTGGAAACTACAGTGAGTAGTCCGAAAAGTAAGACAAAGGATGAAGAATTCAAGGTAGCCAAAACTAAAAGACCCTCAAAACCGAACTACAAGGATTCTGAATCCATTCGCATAAAAAGTAGATTTGACTTGCTTACTGACGAAGAAAAGAAGTCCTTTTTAATTGGGGATTCTCTGGTCAGAAATCAAGTGGACTTTTTCGGAGCAAAACGCGAGACCAAGAGAAAACTTAGATGTTTTCCAGGTGCCACAAGTCAGAAAATAAATTGGGAATTAGATAACGTTAACGTCAAGAGTAAAATTTGTCCCATCATTGTACATGTTGATACCAATGACATTTTTCAGAGAGGGACAGGAGGGCAGACTGACGTTATTGTAAACGAGTTTACAAACCTAACCGATAAGATTAAAAAAAAACTGACATGGGAATAGTTGTAAGAATTCTCCCAAGAATGCATGCTAGTGGATGTACTTTAAGTAAAGCTATTAGCATAAACAACAGAGTTACACGCATTTGCGAGAAAAAAGGAATAAAGTTTGTCGATTTTTGGCCTCATTTTTTGATAACGGGGAATAATTTGGCTCGGATGGGATTCATTGTAATCAAAAGGGTCAGAAAAAATATGGCGATCTTCTGAACATTAACTTGAATAATCTTTTTAAATTAGGACACCTCCCCCAACCAGTAATTGATCCTCCTCCACCAGTAGTTCGTCCTACTCCGTCATTAGTAATCTTACCCTCCCAGTAGTTAATCCTACTCCCTAGTAGTTAATACTGCTAGGAATTGTCTGAACAAGCCCCCCACCCCTTAGCGTTAATTGGTTTACCTGCTTCGGGAAATGACTCGGGTCAAATAGGAGAAACAATAACTTAAAATCTCTTAAAATTGTGCTATTTAGTGCTACGTCAATTAGAAACAAACTAATGCAAAAAACTTCACTTTTCCACGTGAAGGTCAAAATATGATAATAAAAACCCACTCTAATAGACAGAGTTTATTTCCACAACAGTTCCGATGCCCACTGGCATCCTCTTGTGGAAATAAACTATCTATTAGAGTGGGTTTTTATTATCATACATAAACAAACTAATGGAATTTATAGCGCTAGTCAAAACTGAGAGCTTTGACATCATAGGAATAACTGAATCCTGAATTCATTTTGAATCAAGGAACTTTGTAGTAAAATTTGAAATGGTAGATTAAAAAAGTTTCAAAAAGATAGAGATGGAAGGGGAAAGAGGAGGAATACTTTTATATGCTCGTAACTTCCTACACCCTGAAAATAGTAATATTGTTTCTGCGCGCTCATGAAATGTTGACAATTGAACTAAATTTGAACAATAAAATAGTGGATCTATTTCTAGTATATAGTATATAGGCCTCCTCACTACCCCGCTGATAAAGATATAAACTTGTATAATCAATTAAGTAGATCAATGAATAATAAGATTAGTGTAATTTTTTATTTTAACTGCGGTTATATAAACTGGGAAGACAAAACAGCTGATGCTGATGGCTCAAGACTATTGGAATTTGCAGGTGATAATTTACTAAGTCGAATGGGCGATATAACAAATGCAAAGACATTATTTAAGGTATTATATCAATACCATACAGAGAAATCAATACTATACATGAGAGATAAGAGATGAACAATTAAAGGCAATGGGCGGTACAGAACACCTAACCTCTTAGAAGCTGTTTTACAAATAGAGTATTGTGATCTTTCCAGGAAAGATCACGAGAAAAGGAAACGCCAAGAATGTTAAGAGAAGGGGAAGGATTGAGTTGTATGTTGTTGAAGGTAAGGGGACAGTTGTGTGGAAGATTGTGACGAGTAGACACAGGGCCGTTTCCTGGCATAAGCAGACTAAGCGGCCGCTTAGGGCCCCGCTGCTACTAGGGGGCCCCTAGACAGGCTCCCAGGTCATAGCTCAGTGGGCAAGAATAGGAATACAGCTGAAGTTATTATTAATATTATTGCTATTATTATTATTATCATTGTCGTATTAATTAAAGTTTTTGTATGAGACAAATGTGATAAAACGGAGACAAACGAAACGTTTTGGTCGTTATGTGTAAATAACTATTGTGAGATCTTATTTCTATATTATTTAACTTTATTCTTACTATATGCTTATACTTTCCTAAATGCTTAATTTTTCTAGTATTGTAAAACATTATTTCACTAATTTACTAATTATTAAGAGATTTTGTAACACTTTCAAACCTAGGATTATTTTCGTTATGTTTTCAAGTTTATTAATTCTTTTCTCATCTTTTTCAGATAATGTGAATTTTGTTGGTTAAAACCTAAATGGTCTGATTATTTGAATGTATTTGATTAATGTTACAATTATAACAATTATTATTATTATTATCATCATCATCATCATTATTATCATGATTATTATTATTATTTCTGAAAGTACATATTTGTTGTTTTGGACATAAATGTTTCATTAAAATTGTTTCATAATTGTTTTTTTATTAACACAGCCATTTCTTTTATGTGTGTGCTGAGGTGATGTAGTAAGGCGTGAGTTGGTGGATGGAGGGGTGGGGCCTCAAATGGGTATACTGCTTAGGGCCCCCTAATGGCTAGAAACGGCCCTGAGTAGACAGATGGAGGAACTGAGTTTTTGAGGCCTTAAAAGCTACAAGGTTTTTCTGCCCCAATCAGATATAGCAGAAAGATCAGAGCTCACGTGTACCATAGCCGTCCAACGCGAATCATGAAGTGACTGCTATGAGGGACGCTTTTGGAAGCTGGTGGAGAAGTGAAGAGTGGAATCATCGGCTTAAGAGTGAATAGGACAGGAAGTGCAAATTAAATGATCATTAATAAATAAAAGGTGAAATGTAGATTACATGACAGAACTGAGGAACACCACTGTTAATAGCTTTAGAACAAGAACAGTAGCCATCTACAACCGTAGCTATAAGTCGGCCAGAAAGGAAATTAGAGAGGAAGGCACAGATGGAAGGCTCGAAACCGAAGGAGGGCAGTTTAGAAATTAAAGATTTGTGCCAGACTCCACCAAAAGCTTTTGATATGCCTAGCGCAATAGCAAAAGTTTCACCGAAATTCCGAAAGGAGGGTGACCAAGAGTCAGAGAGATGTGCAAGAAGATCGCCAGTAGAGCGTCCCTTGCGGAACCCATACTAACGATAGTTGGAGGGTTGAGAGCGGTCACCCTTCTTTGGGATAGGTTGAATGAAAACGAACTTCCAGCAGGAAGGAAAAGTACCAGATGCAGATGAGAAAGACGAAAGAGTTTTCATCGGCAGGGTGTCAGCACAGAATCACAGTTCTTAAGAACAACAGGAGGAACACCATCATGCCGTACACCCTCCTAGGGTTGAGCCCAGAGAGGGCAGAAAAAACATCTTTCGAAGAGATTCAAATTTGAGCCATAATAAAGTCAGAGGGAGGAGGAGATGGAGGAACAGCACCGGAATCGTCCAGGGTTGAACTGTAAGCGAAAGTTTGAGCGAAGAGTTCAGCTTTATCAGGAGAAGTGACGGCAACTGAGACGTCGGAATAGAAAAGAAGAGGGAAAGAAGAGGAAGTAAAGTTGTTGAAGAGGTTCTTTGCTAGATCGCAGAAAGAGCGATAAGAATTAGAATTGGATAGGTTTTCACATTTTTGTCGGATGAAGGAATTTTTGGCGAGTCGAAGAACAGATTTTGCATGATTCCGGCCAGAAATATAAGCTGAGTGAGAGTCAGGAGTTGGATAGCGACGGTACCTTCTGAAAGCCTTCTCTTTGTTGTGGATAGCATTAGAACAAGTAAAGTTAAACCAAGGTTTTTTTTGTATTAGTAGTAGGAATAGAATATGGAATGTACGCCTCCATGCCCAAGAGAATCACCTCCGTGATGCGTTCAGCACACTCAGAAGGGCCCCGGCCACGGAAGCAGTAATCAATTCATGGGAAATCACAGAAGTACTGCCTGAGGGCCTCTCAATCAGCTGCGCCGGAGCGCCAAAGGTGCCTCCTCTTGGGAGGATCGAAAGGCCGAATTGAAGCGATAGAACGGGAAGCAGATATAAGATTGTGGTCGGAGGAGCCCAACGGAGAAAAAAGTTTGACAGAGTAAGAAGAAGGATGAGAGGTAAGAAATAAATTCAGAATGTTGGGCCTATCTGCGAGTAGGGTGCTGTACAATCTGCTCCAGGTCATTTAGGATAGAAAAGTTGTCAGCTGGTTCACCAGGGATGTCAGTGAAATGGGAGGAAAACCAAAGGTGGTGGTGAACATTGAAATCTCCTAAAGTCGGGATATCAGCAAAGGGAGAGCGGGAAAGAATGTATTCCACTTTGGAAGTGAGGTATTCGAAGAATTTACCCATTGTAAGTTAATGATTTTGTTCTTGCACTCGTAAATAAAAATATAATGTACCAGTTTGATTACATCTTTGAGCTTTGGTAATTTTAGCTCTTTAAACAATGCACTAGAATGATCAAGGAAATTAGTATCAAATAATAACCTTATTGCTCTTTTTTGGATAACAAAGATACTGTTTGAAGCTTGTTGGCGGAGTTTCCCCAAGCAAGGGTGCAGTACGTTATATAAGGAAGAACTAGAGTATGATAAAGAGTCAATAAAACTTGTTTAGGGATTATATTTCTAAGTTTAAACATTATAGCAACGCTCCTTGAAATCTTTTTCACAGGATAATTTACATGATTACTCCATTGCAAATTCTTATCTAGCATTACACCAAGAAATTTTGTTACAGTACACTCCTTTACAGCGATTTCATTAACATTATGTTCATCAAGATATACATTTCTTTTATTAGTAAAAATCATGAAATTTGTTTTACTGGTATTTAGGAAGAGTTTATGGGTGGTCAACCGGTCAACCATTTCATTACACTGATGAATTCTGAATGAAATATATTCTTAGTTGTATTAACATCTTTGCAATAAAAAGACACAGTTGTATCATCTACAAACATTATGAAGTTCAGTATATCAGATGAACGTGGGAAGTCATTTTATATATAATAAAAATAACAGTGGACCCAGAACTGAGCCCTGTGGCACACCATGTTTGACAAGTGCTTTAGTTGAGCAAACCTTATTTACTGATACAAAATGATATCTATTGGACAAATAACTTTTAAACCAGTCACTGATTGTTCCTCTAAAGCCGTAACAATATAATTTATTAAGTCGAATATTATGGTTTATTACATGAAACGCCTTACTGAAATCCATAAATATTGATATCATTATTTCCCTTTTTCCTTAGCTGAGTCTGATTTAGAGAGAGACTTAGGAGTTTATATTAGTAATGATCTCAAACCGTCAAAACACTGTGCAGAAGTCGAAAAGAGGGCCTTAAAATACTGTACCTAATTATATTAAAAGACGGCTCCAATTTACAAACAAGGAGATTGTATTGTCTCTTTACAGTTCACTAGTTAGACCTCAACTCAAGTATTGTGTGCACCTTTGGTCTCCGTCCCTTAGGAGGGATATAGAAAGGTTGGAAAGGGTACAGGTAAGGGCTACAAAACTGATCCCTTCAATGAGACTGGAAAACTACCAACGAACAATTCAAGTTTTCAAAATACTCAATGGAATAGACAAGGTAGCCGACAGGAAATTATTTTCATGTAATATAAATCCGACAAGAAATAATGGTTTTAAATTGGAACTTAAAACATTTAGTACCTCCATCTGTGGTAATTTTTTCTATAAAATAGTTAATATCTGAAACCAACTTCCCTCGGAGGCTGTTTCAAGCCAAAGTGTAAACATGTTTAAAAATAGGCTGGATAAAGTACTGAATACACTCAGGGTTTAAGATTGTCTTCACATATAACGTAATTTAAGAAAATAATAATATAACGTAACCGTGCGGGAGTTTGTTAAAACACCTCCTGCACTTAATTCTCCCCCTACTTTAGAGAGACGTCTCTGGTTGACTGTGCCCCACGGAGCATGATCAACCATTGAGCATATAGGGTGGATCGATTTTACATTTTTTTCGATTTCCATATTCTAATAGAGACAAAAACTTGCGCATGCATGAGAAAATAGCATCTGCAAACGTTTAGCTTAATAGGTAATCATCTTCTGCCCCCGGCAGAGCGATGAAAATCATATTTTAGTAGTCAAAAACGTATTTTTAAACCCTAGCCTAGAGTCATAAAATTTTGCGTGTGTGTTATTTCATGCCTAAGCAACGATATAAATGCTATGGGAAATATATAAATGCATTATTTAAGACAAAGAGCCGATCTGAAAATATGTGTATAATATACATATTTTCAGATCGGCTCTTTGTCTTAAATAATGCATTTATATATTTCCCATAGCATTTATATCGTTGCTTAGGCATGAAATAACACACACGCAAAATTTTATGACTCTAGGCTAGGGTTTAAAAATACGTTTTTGACTACTAAAATATGATTTTCATCGCTCTGCCGGGGGCAGAAGATGATTACCTATTAAGCTAAGATTTTGCAGAGGCTATTTTCTCATGCATGCGCAAGTTTTTGTCTCTATTAGAATATGGAAATCGAAAAAAATGTAAAATCGATCCACCCTATTGAGCAACTCATTTTTTTATCACTTGCCTCATAAACACCTCTAAGTGGGAGACTGAAATTCGCCGTAGCAACAACACCCACGAAACACTTTCATTCTAAATAGGGGACAAGTACACAGGGATAGATTCAGGGACCTCCCACTGATATTCCTCTCCAGAAAGAGATTTTCTTTACTCTCGTTGTGGCACAACAACACGAAGTATGAACGACTCAATTTATCACTTCCTGCATAAACACCTTTCATGGCGGGAGACCCAAGTTGAAACTCGGCGACATTCAAAGAGTTGGCAGACACATACACATGACAGGCATCTAATTACAGTAAACACGGTCACCCATTTGCATGCCTCGTTAATATGTCTAACAATAGAGTTGAAAAATATTTTGTAGAAACATAATTTCATGAAAATAACTTTAAAAAATGCATGGCATGGATTAGAGTTGCAGTTCTGCCGACACAATTTTTTTTCTTTTGGTTGGTTGGATGCACGTAATGGGTAAGGGCATAGTGTGGAAAATCTGATTTCTGTTCTTAATTCTTGTTTCCACATGTTCGAGGTTTTTGTCACGATACCAAGTGGTTGATGTGCGATCGGCACAAGTATATTTTTGGTTAGTTTATACAGCGGTGCTATCTAGTGTACGATCTCTGGGTGCATGGCGTAATTATAGAGCAAGCTTATATATTCTCCTCTTTCCTGTAGTTTCCTTGGCTACTTTTCCAGGTATTTTTTCAACCTTTTACCGTACCCGCCTCTAGTGGGGACGGAGCGGAAGGTGGGGAGAGATCCTTATGTTTTTCTATTCAGTTAAAAAGTGAACCAGTTTAATAACAGGAACCTCCCCAGGTGGACCGAAAGGTCTTTGAGACTTCCTCTTGTCCTTGTAACTCTCTCTCTCTCTCTCTCTCTCTCTCTCTCCTCTCTCTCTCTCTCTCTCTCCTCTCTCTCCCCCTTTAATCTCCCCCCCCTTCACTTCTGCCCGTGCCCTACCCATTCTACCATTTATCAGAGTAATGAATACCTTTCGACATCTAAAGTAAGCGCATTCGGTGTGAAGAGATTGATGGATGAATTGCGTTTCTGAATGAGGGAGAACCACTCGTGCTGCAATCGGAGGAGAGACTTCAAAGCAAACCATTCCACGCAAGCAGGCACTTCACGCACGTTTCGGCCTTGTTTTCTCTGCATACACAATTACTGTGTACACACACACACACACACATATATATATATATATATATATATATATTATATATATATATATATATGAATAAAACCACGAAGGAAACACAGAATGATGCTCAAGCGCTTTCGTCTAATGACATCCTCAGTGTTCCTGAGGATGTCATTAGACGAAAGCGCTTGAGCACCATTCTGTTTCCTTTCCTTCATGGTTTTGTTCATCATAAATATTTTTCACGTGTTACTTTCGTGAAATAATTTATATATATACTAAAAACCACCAAAGAAACAAAGAAATCGATCGAGCGCTTTCGTGTGTATTTAACACCACCTTGAATATGTGTTGTTGAACACATACGAAATCACTACCTGGTCAATATTGTTTTTTCATTTCCTTTGGTGGTTTTCAGTGTAGATATTTCACGCCGCTGAACTGAATATATACGAGTGTGAGTGTGTGTGTGTATATATATATATATATATATATATATATATATATATATATAGCCTATATATGGGATGAATTTCACAATTAAACACGTGAAATGAATGAATGATCCAAACCCACAAGGAAAACAAAAATGATTCCAAGGCCTTTCGTGTATTCAGAAGTACACCTCCCTGACGACGTGTATTTCTGAATACACGAAAGACCTTGGAATCATTTTTCCTTTTCCCTGTGGGTTTTGCATATATATATATATATATATATATAATATATATATATATATATAATTATATATATATAGGGTGAACCAAATGTAGGTGGACAGTAAATGATAACGTTTATTTTGAGAATACATATTTAATTTTTTTGTATACTATAATACAAAATAAAATTTAAATAAATTTAGTTATAATATTTAATATAATATAACACAAACACCATAGTTATAATGAACACCATAGTTATAATATAATATAACACAAACCGTATTCAACCTACTGTCCACCTACTTTTGGTTCACCGTGTATATATATATATATATATATATATACAGTATAATATATATATGTGTGTGTGTGTGTTAACCCCTCCTCTATGGCCTGGGTGGTTCGAATCGACGGGGGTTCTGATTGGGAGGCAGCAACGGATATTTCTCGCGATACTTTTCTTCTATAATATTCTAATTTTTTTTCTTCTCTCTCGCTATAGGGTCGACAGTTGTTAATTCTTCTCTTTCTATAATACTCTGATACTTTCTCTTGGTACTAAACTTATCGACTTTACTGACTAAATTCGTCTGAAGAGAGCCCAACTCGAAGCAGAAAATAAAAAGTTTCTCTTACTGTAGTTTACTTCTAAAAAATTTACAGGTAGTGCTCTGAATTTTACAGGGGTAGAGGTTCGACCTCTTTCGACCATGGCTCAGGCCGGAATCTAAAAATTAAGGAGGCAAGGGGCTTCTGCCCCCTCCTCGCAGCGAGGCTGCTAACAAGGGAGTGTCGTAGTAGTGACCAAAGAAGAGTGCAGTAATGAAGTAAATTTTACAATTACATGTATCATATAAGTTTAAATGTTAGGGGAATGCAGTTGAAGGTTAAGTTTCCCCCCTTTTAAACACATGATCAGATGTTTGAAAGATTCCAAATACAAATTTAAAAAAAAAAAATAATCGTATTTTTCGCCGAGTCTACATTTCTGAAGGCGATATCATTTCGTAGTAGTACATAAGTACAATTTAAGTACATTACTGAGTACATTTTAGTTTTAGTTTATTACAATTATGATTGCGATTATGGATTACTTCACATTCGCTTATGATTGTCCATTACAGTTCTATTAAAGTACATTCTTACATTATATATTAACTCATTAGATTTAATTACAGTTTCATTGAAGTACATTACATCAATTACATTATATTAAAGGATTACATTTAATTACAATTTTAGCACATTGTTAATTGACATATCTACTACTGAAGTAATCTAAATAGGTGATACAATTGATATAATGAAGGGGAGTTAACCGTTGTTCTATAATTTAAAGGGGATTAACAACAATGTTATATATTTATAGTTAACAATAATTACGCCAAATTATGTTAAATAGTATTAGAACCTGGTTGGTTATCAGAGTTTGAAAGTCTAATTAGCCAGCGATGAGGAAAGCGGAGGAAAATACGATATTTTTTTAATTGGAAATACACGGATATTTATGATAACATAATACATAAGTAATACAGAATTTGAATGACAATTAGGTAGAAATAGTAAGTACAAGTAATGAGAATGGGGATAACTATGTGACGTAAGCCGATAACGAACTAGTGGCCAGGCAGGGAAACAATACAGTATATTATAATAATATAACATACAACATAACACCTTATGTTATAAATTTGGATCAGAGCGAAAGGAGATTTTTATCTTAGAAGCGTTCGATTTTGCTGTGATTAGCGAATTCGACCACTTACCTAAGCATTTATGAATATCTTGCGAGGGGTGAACGCACTTGAAAAAAAATAATAAAAAATAATAATACATGCAAACGTATTTGCGCGTTTTCGAACGAATGCATAAAGTTTTGCATTTCACGAGCAAAAATGAATATTTAATAAACTGATGTAGGACAATGGTCAAGATAAGATATGGACGTTTTGATGAATATGGTTGAATAATAATATTTATACATTATTAGAAAAGATGAATTTAGAGAAATACAGTAATGAATAAAGAAATACAAATCGAAATTCTATCCAAAACTCGCTTAGGCGATTTTGGTTTCTTATGTAAAAATGAACATTCAACATACTGTAAAACCCATACGAACATAAGTACTGCATGAAGACAATGAATCCATATAATGATGGTATAGGAATTGTTCATTGTTCATTTTTACACACACATATATATATATATATATAATATATTATATATATATATATATATATATATGTGTGTGTGTGTGTGTGTGTGTGTGATGTACACTTAAAAAATTCACATAGGTTGTACTGTACATCATCTACACATTTTAACATAACCTTTATGTAACACTGGACTCAGCGTGTAACATTAAGCATTTCACCTTTAGAAAAGTAAAATCTTTTTCTATTATGTCCCGTAACTTTTTGTTGTTTGGATTTTATTCCTCTTGACTTCGTAATTTAAGGTTACAGTTTCAAACACAAAGAAGCTATGGGATATAAATATAATCTACAGAGTGGCCACAAAGTCCTTTTGCAGTGAAATTTAGCATATCTGTATGCTGCCGTTGTTTTTCATACAAAAGGACTTTGTGGCTACCTTGTACGTAACGCAAAACAAATTAACGAAGGAGCTTAAAATAATGTATAAAGGTTATTTCTAAATATTCGTTACAATGTATGATTTTATTTTCGTAAACAAAGAGACTTACATATTTTCTGGGAGTGAAAATAATTTAGAAATTTTTATACGTGTGTTGTGTGTGTGTGTGTGTGTATGCGCGCTGGTCTTGCGTACTTAGGTCAGTTCCAGCAGCGTCCGTAGTTTAGTGGGTAACACCGTTTCCCTATAAGCGAAGTGAAGCCACTGAGATCGGGGTTTCGAACCCTGAAGATGCTGGTAATAATGAGCCGCATTAATTGACCTGAACTCTGCACCAGTTTCTGGCCCTCCTGACTGATCATTACGTCACTTCTAATATTTAGTTTACGAGGAAAAGTGTGCATATAACTTGTCATTTAGAAATCAATTAAAAAATAGTTGATTATGACTTACATTATAATCAGTTATCTTTTATTAAACAGAACTGTTAGTTTCATATTTAACCCTAAAAGGACGACCGCTACATATTGGTAACCTTTCAAATACACGCATTCATAATTAACCCTACAAACAATTCCGGCGTTAAAGGAGTAAAATAGTATGGTGGAGTCGAACGTATAAACCAGAATATTTTATCTTTAAGCCAAAAAGTATAAGATTTATCGTTATTTAAAACCAAATAATTTAGTAACTAGTCTAACTAGTCACTTGGCACTTATTCCTTTTCCCCCCGCAATTACTTTTTTCCCGGTTAGGTCAACTGTACGCCCTTGACAATTGGTTAGGTTAAGTCGATATTTTCGTTAAAATATTCCACTTATTCCTTTCCCCTCCCCGCATTTCTGCATATACGAAAAGGATCACCTGAAGATCAGGGCCCCCAGCCTTCTTTAGTTAGCCTTATAAGGTTAACTAATGAAAATATCACGACTTAACCTAACCAATCGTCAAGGGCGTATAGTTGACCTGACGATTGGTTAGGTTATCATATTTTCGTTAGTTAGCCTTATAAGGCTAACTAACGAAGGCTGGGGTCCTGATCTTCAGGTGATCCTACGAAAATATCATGACTTAACCTAACCAATTGTCAAGGGCGTACAGTTGACCTAACCGGGAAAAAAGAAATTGTGGAGAAAAGGAATAAGTGCCGTCACTTATATTACACATATTTTAGGTTACTTTCGCAACAACTAAACTAAATCTACATAAACATAGACAGGGTGACCACAAAGTCTCTGCGTGAAAACAAGGGCAACATACAGATATTCTGTAATTTCACTGCAAAGGCACTTTGTGGCCACTCTGTGTATATATATATATATTATTCTTATTTCCGGTGCGACATTACAGTCCCACTGGTACTGAAGGGGTTACGTTTACAGTAATAAATACATATTAAAGTTTGATTACATATAACTTTGAGTTTAGACGAATATATTCAAATACATATATTCGCATTTTCCTTCAATTAAGTTTGAAAATATTTGCTGAGCTTTTGGTTAATTTCTTTGGACCTTTTCCAGTTTGTGTACCGTTTTTCATATAATTTATTTTTGAGAATATTTTTGTTAAAACTAACGAAAATATCACGACTTAACCTAACCAATTATGAAGAGCGTACAGTTGATCTATTAGTAAATAGTAAATACTATTCCAGAAACAAACAATGTTATAATTAATAATAGATCAACTGTACGCCCTTGATAATTGGTTAGGTTAAGTCGTGATATTTTCGTTAGTTTTAACAAAAATATTCTCAAAAATAAATTATATGAAAAACGGTACACAAACTGGAAAAGGTCCATTTTTAATGTAAATTTTGTATTTCAGTTTTCCTTCGAAAATATTCCTTATTCGGAATGTTTCTTACACGAAAGTTACACATGAAAGAGTCGCATGAAACTTGAAACATACAAAAATATTACGGTAATGTTACATTTAGTAAAGTTACACGTAAGTTACGTCAAAGTGACTGACCCAGGAATTACGTGTAACAGTAATTACAATATATATATATGTGTGTGTGTGTGTGTGTGTGTGTGTGTGTAATTACAATATATATATATATATATATAAAATGTGTGTGTGTGTGTGTGTGTGCGCGCGTGCGCGCGCGTGCTTTATGTATACTGTATAAGAAACAAAATACAATACAGATACAAAATTCCTTTCACTCCACTCCCCCCAAAATAATATGAAATAATAAAACCCTTTCAATCATCCCCAAATTAAAAAAAAAACTTTAATCTTTTGGAACCAAAATGAAAAATTTCGAAATTCAATCAAATTTTATCTATTTTTTTATCATTTCTTCCGCTCAATCTCACAATGATCGTTCAGTAAATATACTAAAAGAATTATATATATAAATATATCTCATCTTGTCAGAGCAACTTCAACATAAGTAACAACATTTTGGTTCATTTTTTACATTATTTCGAATAATTTTCATAAATCTTTACCATTTTTACCAAAATATGAAACCACGATCCTTCATTACTCTAATTTTATATATATATATATATATATATATATAATATATATACACAGTGTGTCCCAAAACCATGTATACATTTTTAAAAAACTTATAACAGGCGAACCCACTAACAGATCCAGATGATTTTTATAGCCTATAGCCTAAGGAGATACAACAGCGAAATTGTTAACAGCCTTGCCTAGCCTAAGGAGATACAAAATCGAAATTAGTAATAGCCTTGCCTGCCTACAGTAAACATGGAAAATGGAAGTGTGCGCTTATCATTTGAGCAACGAAAATGGATACTAAAGTCGTATTTTAAAGTTGAGAAGATATCAAAGGTTCAACAACAGTGGAGAGAAAATTTTGGAACTAATCCTCCAACTCGACTTACCATTTCACGTATCTGTGAGAAATTTGAAGTATACGGTACTGTGCATGATGTGTACAAGCAAGCGACTGGGCGTCCAAAGACATCAACAGATGCTAACACTTCTGATGAAGTGCTACAGGTATTCAACCGATCACCAAGAAAATCTGCGAGACAATGTGCTCGTGAAACAGGGAAAAGTAAGACAAGTGTCCACAGAATTCTGAAGAATGCTAAATGGAAATCTTTCATCCCGAGATTATTACATGCCTTGAATGAGGATGATCCGGATCGCAGAATCCAGTTTTGCGAATGGTTTCGAGTAAAAAACACAGAAGATGGCCAATTTGCGGACAAAATTGTGTGGTCTGATGAGGCTACATTTAAGTTGAATGGTATAATTAATCGTCATAATTGCACATACTGGTCACAAGAAAATCCACACATTTATGTGGAACGACATGTAAATTTACCGGGTATAAGTGTCTGGTGTGGTTTTTCTTCCAAAGGTTTGGTTGGTCCATTCTTTTTCGATGGTACAGTTACCGGTCATAGCTACCTTAACATGCTTCGGGGAAAAGATTTTCCTGCAATTCGACAGTTATACGGAGATGAGGACATTTACTTTCAACGAGATGGAGCACCTCCTCATTACCATCAGGATGTCAGGAACTACCTTGATGAAACATTTCATTATCGGTGGATCGGACGACGAGGCAGTATCGAGTATCCACACGTTCACCAGATTTGAACCCACTTGACTTTTTTTTATGGGGTCATTTGAAAAATGAAGTATACAGTAGAAGACCTACATCACTTGAACAACTAAAGAGCACAGTTGAAGAAGCGTGTAGAAATATCCCTACAAACATTTTTGTTGAAGTCTGCCAATCAGTGAATCAAAGAGCGCAGTGGTGCATTGATGTCAATGGTCGACATTTCGAACACTTACGTGTTTAAAACAAATTAAACTCTATTATTTCGATGTTGTATATTTTACCTATAAAAAGAAATAAAAATCATCTGAATCCGTTAGTGGGTTCGCCTGTTATAAGTTTTTTAAAAATGTATAGTACATGGTTTTGGGACACTCATATATACAGAGTGGGAGAAAAGTCTAAGGATTTTACACGTACAAATAATGTAAATAATAAATAAAGTCCATTGATATCATTGCAGCGTATGCGATACTATTCAAAGCAACTATACAAGGCCAAGAATGGCCCTAGCCCCAGTCACCGCCATGTCAGTAAGGATGGAATACAGCAATGAAAAAAAGTGTATCTTGTATCGTGGGCTATTTCTTATAATAATTGTAAAGAAAGTTTGCGTTTATTTCAACAAAAATATAATAAACCACCACCAAATGCAACCACTTTTCGATACTGGAAGCTCAAACTTTTGGAAGCAGGGAGCCTGGTAAAACATCGTCCAAAAAAGGGGGCCAGTAACAGCGACAGGAGACAACAACAAAGAAAATGTCCTGGACACTTTTCAAGTCGATCCAACAACTTCACCGAGAAAAGTCGCAGAGGAATTGGGTATTTCCAGTTTTTCAGTAGCAAAAATACTGAAATCACAGGGGTACCACGATTACAAACCCATTTATTCTCAGCTCAGATGATATGATAGACGGCTGCAGTTTGCTGAACCAATGAGACAAAAGTTCAACATTGATCCAGATTTCCTTGGAAAGATAAAATTTTCAGATGAATGTGTCTTCGGTTTAACGAATAAAGGAAACAAACACAACGTTTACTACTGGGCAAAAAATAAAACCAAAAAACGATTGTGTAAACTCATTACAGCGGCTATACTAACAGTTTGGGCGTGCATAGGTTATTCAGGACTCGTTTCCTTTGACATATCGAGAGATACGATGGATGGAAAACGCTATTGCCAGCTATTGAGAGACAAAGTTTTGCCACAGTTTACTAATGGCTTTGGCAGGAATTGGCTTTATCGACATGATGCAGCGCCTCCACATTACTCTGCAGCTGCCTGTGAGAGTCTGGATACCAACCTTGAAGGAAGATGGCTCGGACGGCGAGGTCCCATCGAGTGGCCAGCCAGATCACCTGATTTAACCCCATATGATTTCTGGCTTTGGGTTTATTTGCGTCACACACTCTACATTCCTGGTTTCATGTACCCAAATGTGAATGCCCTTGGCCCGCAGAATAGATGAAGAACTGAAAAGGATCCCATTCGATATGTTCAGAAGAACAATGAAGAGTTTGAGAGAGAGAATCCACAAATGTATCATAGCGGATGGAGAACTCTTTCAAGATTAAATTATAATTTAACAAAATATTTGCATGAATAAAATTCTTTTAAACTTTTCGTTTGATTTGTTTCATCATTTGAACACTTCTCTGTATAATGTTGTTAACTAAATAGTTAGATGTATAAAATCCTTAAAGACTTTTCTCCCATCACACACACACACACACACACACACACACACACAAAAGATTGACAAAACTAAATAGACACCATGATGATCGTCCTCAAGAACAAAGAGCGAAAGTTCATGAATTAAATGACAGAACTCGTATCAGCTTTACATAATGAAAAGGAGAAGCCAACACAGTTCTAAATATAGTGAGTCAGTAAATCTGTTATTATTTATTGACTTTTATTATCAAATAAAAAACTGTGGAAAAACCGAAGTTGTCTATTTACCTCTCTCTCTCTCTCTCTCTCTGTGCAGTTCTGGTCGCCCACCCTCAGGAAAGATATTGAGAGGCTGGAGCGAGTGCAGGCGAGGGCCACAAAGTTAATCCCTTCCGTTAGGCATATGGGCTACAATCGACGGTTACGCGCCCTGAACTTGTTTTCGCTTGAAACTCGGAGGCTGCGCGGTCAACTGATCGAGGTTTTCAAGCTCTTACGCGGGTTCAACGATGTCGATTTTAGAAGCATGTTTAGTTTAAATGATAACCCAACTCGCAACAATGGTTGGAAGTTGGATTTCAAACGGTTTAGGACTAGTGTGTGTGGGAATTACTTTACTTATAAGATCTGTGACACGTGGAACAGGTTACCTCCAGAAGTTGTGAACAGTTCCTCTGTGGATCAGTTCAAGAAAAGGGTAGACGAAATCTTGCACACTATTTGAGTGTGTAAAGACATTTAGGACCTCAGTCTGCGGAAATTTCTTTTCCTATAAAATAGTTAATATCTGGAACCAACTTCCCTCAGAGGTTGTTTCCAGTCAAAGTGTAAATGTGTTTAAAAATAGGCTAGACAAAGTACTGAATACTCTCATAGTTCAAGACTAAAACATAAGAAAACTCTGCAGGAGATCGCTTGCACGGTGTCTCTGTGAGCAAGCTAAATATAGAGCTATTTATATATTCTCCACTTTCCTGTAAAATTTCCTTGGCTACTTTTCCAGGGTCAAGGTATTTTCTTCAACCTTTTTCCGTACCTGCCTCTGGCAGGGAGGGAGCGGAGGGTGGGGAGAGAGCCTTCTACTTTTCTATCCAGTTTTCTACTACTGCTAGGATAGTTGAAAGAAAAATAAACTTTTACAAAATTTTCCCTGGCACCCGTTGCCATTGGTACCTCCTCGGTATGGGCCGCAAGGCCTTTTGAGGTACTTCTTTTCCTTGTAACTCCTTGTAACTCTCTCTCTCTCTCAGATGATGCTGAGGGCTCAAGACTATTGGAATTTGCAGATAATAATTTATTAAGTCAGTGGGTCGACTCAGTAGGTTGACGGTTTTACTAGATCTCATATTCACAAACGAAGATGACCAAGTCTCTAACCTAACTATTGGTAAAACTTTGAGTATCGGAGACCACAATTCGATTAGGTTTGACCTCGGCGTTCCAATTAGTACTCGAAAAAACACTTACAAAAGGTTGGATTTTTCTAGAGCAAATTTTGAAAGCTTCCGAAGTAGTTTAGACATCCTTGAAGTTGTAAGAGGCAAGGATGACAATGTCACCTGAAGGTCATATTGGGATCAATTTAGAATATTACAAGACACCTTTATACCCACTAAAATAGTTTCCTCCTTGTCAACCAAGACGCCGAAATAGTTCAACAATGAAATTAGCAATGTTATTACGAGAAGAAATAGAGCCTACAAACTACTTAAGTCACATTCCAGCCAGACTAATTCAGAAAATTATATAAACCTACATCGGAGGGTTAAATCCTTAATTAGATCAGCTAAACGTAATGAAGAGTCTAGAGTTGCCTCACTCTGTGAAGTTGACCCTAAAGAGTTTTTTGCCCATATTAATAGCAGGAAGTCAATTAAAAATTCTGTAGGTCCCCTAAAAGATAGAAATGGCATACTGAAAATCGGTGATATAGGTATAGTTAATACGTTAAAAGAGTTCTTCGTTACAGTGTTCACGGAAGAAGACAACTGAAGTACCAAATCTCCAGATTACATATGACGGTGACCATTCCTTAGCCCGTAATTTTTACGAGAGATGAGGTGCAGCAACTAATTGACAAGATGAATAAGTACAAATGACCTGGTCCTAACTTATTTATTCGAAGGGTATTAAAAGAGGTTAGCCACAATATTGTTTTATGATTTAATAACTGTATTCAAACAATCATTCGAATTAGGGAAAGTTCCAACCGGCTGGAAGTTAGCAAATGTAACCCCAATCTTTAAAAAAAGCTGGTAGGCAAAATCTTTGTAATTACCGCTCGATCAGTATAATGTTAATTGTCGGCAAGCTGTTGGAATCCATTATTACAGAACGTATCGTGTATCACCTTTAATGAAACAATTTAATTTTTATTCTCAACATCGATTCAGGCGGCATAGATCTTGACTAACAGATCTGTTTGAAATTTTCCATAATATTTATACGCCTACTTTATACGACTCACCTACAGGCTACAGCAATAGATATAGTGTTAGGGATGGGATAATAATGACTTTTTTTTGGAAATTGCCAACAAGATGAGTGGTTTCTATGGCCATTTTCGCTGCTGAATAATAATCTGGCTGGTTCTTGGACCTAAAATCAAGTTTTGACCTGATTCAGTGAATTTTTTTCAAAATGGCGAGCAAAAAAATAATTTTCTCTTTTTGATGCTTAAGAAAACCGCTACCCCTCATATGTAATATGTCTTTCCATATGTTTTCAGGTCGCTGAAGTTGAAAATGAACAAATCATAAACATTCGATGCATAGTTTAGCGGTTATAGGCAAAAAATGGAAAAGAAAGGTATTATTTTATTAAAAAATCATGTACAGAAGAAACACAAGGCATTCATATCAGTTCCATGATGTAATTCAAATCATGAAATCATCATATTTACAACACATTGTTCAATAAACTATCAATATTACTTGTAACATTGTCCTCTGGTCGTAAGGCATTCTTAATAGAATTTCTCAGTTCATCTACACTAGATTTTCCCATTTTGAATTTCCCGTCTCTCACTTTAACACGTCTCATTTGACGAATATCTGGTGTGATGGTGAGTCTCAAATAGGCAATTTCTGTGAGGAGCTGCTTTTCGTTCAGTTTGTACAGAGCATCCAGGTTGTTTGAAGCCAACTTTTTGCCAGCTTTTTTCTTTTTGAGCTCTTCTTTTTTCAGTAGGGACAATTACTTTGCAGCATGCACAGTAGCTACAAAATCTTCCTCTAATTTTTTCACTTTCTTGACTTTTTCTGAACCTCTGGCCGATTTCCAGGATGCCTTCCATCCTCAAGAGACTTTGATTCGAACGAAGAGTCTATCAGAAGTCCGTTAGTCACAATAACATTTTTCTCGAGTGCGTTTGAATGGATGTGCTACCACCACTGGCCCTGATTCGGTTGTCAAGTTTTGAAAATTCTGATTTGCATCCTAAATTTGTCAGAGGGGCATACATCAAGTCTGGATTAGCGTTATCGTCTGATCTTGTTAAATAGTCCATACAAGACAGCTGATTATTTACAGTATCAATGATTTCCTCTGGAACTATAGCTTCAAGTTTATCTTCCTTACAGCCATCAAGTCATTCAATTCAACCATCTTACCTTCAAAGAAACGTTTAACTCCAGACCAAGTTCTTTCACTTTTCTCGTCATCCTTCTTGTCAATTCCAAGAAGCTCCATCATAGGGAAAATCATCACTTCGCTCATCATTGCGTAAATTTGGGAACAACACATGAACCAATGACTTTGGATAAAAGTTGACACTGTGAGAACTAGCTTGTTACTGTTGACATCTACTACGACATCAAAGAAAGCTTGGATGGAGTTTCGCCTCGACAAATATTCTTTTGCTAACTCGTCGATTCTCCCAAATCGGTTTGCCACGAATCCTCTGAATCCATCACATTTGAATCCATTATCCGCCATCCAAGATTTATAGTCATTATATCGGGATACCGAATGGGAGGCATGGCTGGGAGAGAGCAATAGAGCAATTTAGCAATTGCAATGAGTCCCAAAGTATGAACGGAAGAACCAGGAGAACAGAAAACTTTTTCTCCTGCCGTAACTTGAAGTACATTATGTACTCCAATTTTCTGTTCCGTGTTTTTAAACACTGTCTATAGCGTGATCTACTCCTAAAATGATATGGGCGCAGCACCTCAAGATCTTGTTTGATTCGATTCGAAGATGCTGTAAAAGTACTCCACATTCACTAGCTCGATCAGACATCCAGAAGTCTAGTTGAGATTTGAGTTCGTCAGTGGTAGAATTTGCTAGTACGGCTAGACAATTCAATTGAATTCGTAAGCTCTGGTTCCATCCTCTCCAGAATGGCTGAGGTTTTCGAGATATCCAGTTGTCAGCGACTTTTTCATGCCAGATGGACCAGCGATGATGAGGTGGTCAGCCTTCACGTCGTACAGTCGGTGGCCGGCAGCCTTGGCCGTATCGTCAAGTCCTACACTCACAGCGTTATCCTCTTTGTTGAGGATTTGTTGAACGACATACTCTAGATGCAAGTATGAAACATCTTCCAAGTATTACATTATTGATCTGCGGTTCGGAAATACATACGTCAAGTCTGAATACTGTGACGGACTTGTAACTCTTCGTCTTCACTCTCCATCTCACCCTCACAATCTTTCTCATTATCATCTGCCTTCAGCTTCCAATCTTGATCAAAAACCATGTTAGCTACTTTTACAATCACTCTCGAAAGCTCTTCAGAAGTTCTTGTCTCTGCAAGACACTGGACTATACACCGCATCAAGTTTTCGTTCAGACATTTTTTTTGCCAGTTCTGATTTTCACTGTCGGAAATGCAGCTTGTTATTCTTTACTCTTCTCCTTGCTCAGGTCTTCTTCCGATGAGCGAAGTTTACGATCAGTAGAAGGAACTGTCTTTGCCGTTGTTGGTTTTTCAAAACTCGGATCGTTTTCAGAATCGACTGAAGTTGCTAACACTTCAATAATTTCTGATCCCTCTAGCTTCCTTTGCTCTCTCAAGTTGCTTTCTGTTGCTTTTCGCTTTTTCTCCGCTGATCTTTCACGAGTTTCTTTCCTCTTTTTCTGTCTCACCCAATCTTTTGGTACTGCATTTGTACATATGGCCTTATATGCACCAAAGCAATTATCCCAATAAAAAGTCTTATCCTCATCAGTCATTTTGACCCCAAATTCTTCTGCAAGTTCTGCTTCGTAATCCTCATCGTCAGTTCTAGTGTTGTAGGCGTTCTTAGTGAGCTGATCATTAAAGCCCTCACTTTTTGGTACCATTCGACACTTCTAGGTTTTTGTTGGCAGCGTTCATTCTTTCTCAGTTTGTTAAAATGTTCTTAATCGCCTCTTATTTTTTTCGCCACTGTTTTTTCATGCATGGGATAGACATTTTTATTAATTCAATCTCGTCTCAGTTCATTTGCAACTATCTTGCTTGCATTATCTCGAGTCATTGACTTTTTCTGTCCTTTTACTCCTTTTTTGCAAAGTGCAAGCATCCTACAAATCACAACTGTCCCTGGTGGCAACTTTCCAGTCGGTTTAAATTCGTCCACTTCTGTGCAGGTTTCCCCAAAAAGTTCTTTTCTGGCGGCACTGCGTGATTTCCTTTCACCAGCCATCATTACCAATCAGCAGTCACTAAGCATTAGGATCTGCGAGTACAGTAAAACTCCATTAGTCGGCATATAACACCGAAATATGATAGGTAATACAAATTATAGTCATGCTAGATGTATCATATATATTATTATTATTAAAGTAGATTATATCAAATATTGTATTTGATATATTAGTTACTATTATTATTATTATTAAAGTAGATATACTCATTATTATTTAAGTAATATATACAATTATTATTCTTGAGTTTCTTGAGCGATAAGGTTTTTACACCACCGGCTTGCTAGGCCTGTCGTGGCAACCCTCCTCTTTTATCCGGGCTTGGGACCGGCATGGGATTCCAGATGTCATTCCCCATAAAATGTAAGTTGAGAATCAGGAATAAAACATATATTCTCTACCAGGTTTATGCGCCACAACAGGGGCATAGTGAAGAGGAGAAGGCCAACTTCATGGAACGACTAGATGACAATTATGAAGTGAGAGGAGAGGAGGTGGGACTGCTTATGGGAGATTTCAATGGCAGAGTGGGAATGGAGAGGGAGGGAGGGAGTGGAGTAGGTAATTAGACCTTTCGGAGAACAGAACCGAAATGCAGAGGGAGAGAAACTAATAGATTTCTGCGTAAGGAACGAACTAAAGATCATGCTCCGATAAGAGAATTATTGGAGATGTCAAAGTGATACCAGGGGTTACGTTAGACTCTGACCACAGATTACTGATAGCAGATTTGAAAATGCAGAAAATAGCAGCAACAAAAGAGGAGAAGAGGAAGGTAATTAAGACAAAGAAACTGCAGGATGAGAACATTAGAGTCAGATTCAGAGAAGAACCTGAAAGAAACATAGCTGAGATGGAGGAAAACAATGAATGGGAAACCGTGAGAGATTGTGCTAAGAGGGTTGCGGAGGAGATTTTGGGAACTGAGTGAACGGCATATTCTAAATGAGGCCTGACTAGGGACTTGTAAAGGGGCAATATAATATCCTTCGATTTAAATTCGAAATTACGCGCTATGAAGCCTAACATCCTATTAGCTTTTGCGCAAGACTCCAGGCACTGGTTCCTAACTTTTAAATCCTTAGATACGCGTACGTCTAAATCTACTTCCTCGTCAACGCTCGCTAACTCTCTATCATCCATCGTGTACGTGTAATTATTGATACGAGAATCTATATGCAAAATTTTACATTTTTCTACGTTAAATTGCATCTGCCACTCATCCGTCCACTCCATAATCCTATTTACATCGTCTTGGAGCCTATTTCTATCGTCCTCGTTAACAACCTTACCGCCTATTTTAGTATCGTCCGCGAATTTTGACACGTTACTAGTCAATCCTACATCTATGTCATTAATGTAAACTACGAATAGCAATGGGCCTAACACTGAACCCTGTGGGACACCGCTACCTACATCCAACCACCCCGATTCACTACCATTAACAACGACCCTCTGTCTCCTAGCACGAAGCCATTCCTCTAACCAGTTAGCTACCTGACCGCGTATACCGTGCGCTTTAACCTTCGCAATTAATCTTTTATGCGTACAGTTTAAGGTAGTAAAATTAAGGTTTTTGTGGTTCGGAACCAACGTAAAATTGTAGGCCCCCACTGCCACCACGGAGGACATGCGCACTACACAATTACAAACACGGTTAGGTAGACCAGCCATGAGTGGCTCCTAGGGTCTTTGTTCGTCTGAAACATTATAACATTATTATAACATTATACTAATTCCTACTTTCCTATAAATCTTCTTTCACCACTCTTTTCTGTCAATAGTGGCTGGTGGAGGAGGGAGAGAGCTTTGTCTCTTCTCTACTTTACTATTACTATTATTCCTGTGTGAAAGCTTTACACGTCTGTAAGTGTAAGCATAGTATACATTTTTAACATTCATTATTTTCATTCGTTATTTCTATTTTTTCTACTTCTTTCTTGGACTAACCTAGAGTGGATCTTAGGGTTTTTGTAATTCTATAATACAAACTAACGACCTGTAATACAAACTAACGACCTATGCACGTTGAAAGGATCTCGGATGGGACCGCTCATTTGAATAGGATGAATGAAGGATCATGGCACTATTGATTTCAGTAGTGATAAATCACGTACTGAAATTTTGTTCATACGCTGACCCTCTATGACGAGCTGCCCATACCTTTGGTGGGTGTAATGGGCGGAACAATGCTTTGAAGTCTTTATTTTATATAATATATATATATATATATATATATATATATATATATATATATATATATATATATATATATATACAGTGCCCGCGAAAAGTATCCGATCACCCTTGAAATTTGTATTTTTTACATAAAAAACAATGTTTAAATGTATACTAACCTTATATTAGTATTTTGTCATCTGTCCTTTGGTTTGGATGACTTGTTCTAGACATTTTGGCATGGATTTAATCAAGTTTTGACAAACTTCCACTGATATTTCCTTGCACCATACCTTTTTGATGGCCTTTTGTAATTTTTCGACTGAGCCAGTGTCGTGGCATTCAACCTTATTTTTTATTATTAGCCACAGATTTTCTATCGGATTGAGATCTGGACTATTACCAGGCCAATCCAAAATATCAAATTTATTGTCAGTAATCCATTTTGTCACTATTTTGGCCCTGTGACATGGTGCACCATCATGCATGTATGTTTTTGTCCTTTGGATTGCCATTGCCATTGGAAGTTTATCCTGTAGCATTGCTAAATACCGTGCACCATTTATAGTTGTGTTCTTCGGAAGAAAATATAAGTTTCCACGCCCATAGTAACCGAAACAACCCCAAACCATCACACTTGGAGGGTGTTTCATTGTCTTTAGGGTGTATTTAGGGTCCATCCTATTTGAGCCAATAGGCCGGCGAACCTTTTTTGGACAACTTCTGAATGTCAAAAATGTCGACTCATCGCTAAATAAAACCTTCTTCCAGTCATCAACAGTCCAATGAATGTATTTTTACAAAATGCTACACGTTTTTTACGCATTTTTTCATTAATGAACGGTTTCTTAGCAGCATGGCGAGATGGTAATCCGAGTTCTTTTTGGAGCCGCTCCTGGATAGTTCGTTCAGAAACACCAGATAACAAATTATTCATATTAAATTTTATTTCTTTCGCAGTTATTGTTGGGTTTTTCAATACTAAACGTTTCATAAGTTTGTCTGTTCGCGAATTTGTTTTTCTCGGTCTGCCAGATCGTTTTTTAGGGACTGGCGTGGTTAGGCCACCATTGTTCTTAGCCCGTGAAACCCATAAATTAACGGTACTTTGGGATATGTTTAATTCCTTAGCTATCTGTCTCTGTGATTTCCCACATGCATGCAAAGCAACAATAGCACCTCAACAATCACTCTTAAGTTGTTTTTTAGCACACATTATATATAAATTTTATTTACACCACTTTCTGTAAAAAAAAAAAAAATATCAAGAAATTTACACAAACAGTGAAATCTGACAAATTTGAGACACAGCCACCCGCAACGAAGGCTACCAGAACACTAATTTGAGAATGCGTTGGATAGCTCTCATATCAGCGAGCAACCTCAAAGTTACCAGATGTCGCTAGAACAAATAGAAAGTGAATTACGTGTCTCTGAATATTAAGGGAAAATATTGTATTTTCTTGAGTGATCGGATACTTTTCGCGGGCACTGTATATATATATATATATATATATATATATATATATATATATATATATATATATATATATATATATAATATATATATATATGAATTATTTCACGAAAGTAACACGTGAATAATATTTATGATGAAAATAACCACGAAGGAAAAAGGAAACGCAGAATGGTGCTCAAGCGCTTTCGTCTAATGACATCCTCAGGAACACTGACATAAATAACAAGTTCGAGACTATATTTGTCACAAAAAAAAAATAGAAAAGTAAAAATTGTAGGAGGAACATACAAATTTATAAGGAAAAGCTACCAGAGTTTTAGCACTTTGCCCCTCTTGTCTAAATCCGTTCTGAACGAATTCAAAACAACAGGATCAAGCGAAAAAAGGCCCTGGCTAATGTTAAAATCATTTGTAAGTTGAATAATAGCAGACTCAAGAATATTTCTATTAACAATGTTGCTTCAGTGAAACAAAATTGAAGCATTATTCCAATCAATACAGTGGGATATAACTGACAAATGGACGAAAAGGGCTGGACGACTGTCCCGTTCTAACGGAATATTGATGCTGTTTTACACGCGTGTGCAAATCCTTTTACATTGTGATTCAATGTAATTCCTTTTACATTGGACAGACGGGAAAGGATTTGCACACACGTGTAAAACACCATCAATATTCCGTTAGAACGGGACAGTCGTCCAGTGCCCTTTTCATCCATTTGTCAGAGTTATCCCACTGTATTGGTTGGAATAATGCTTCAATTTTGTTTCACTCAAGCAACATTGTTAATATAAATATTCTTGAGTCTGCCATTATTCAACTTGCAAATAATTTTGACATAAGCCAGGGCCTTTTTTCGCTTGATCCTGTTGTTTTGAATTCGTTCAGAACCGATTTAGACATGAGGGACAAAGTGCTAAAACTCTGGTAGTTTTTCCTTATAAATTTGTATGCTCCTCCTACAATTTATATTTTTCTATTTTTTTTAATTTTTTATCTTTTTTTGTGACCTATATGTAGTCCCGAACTTGTTATTTATTTCAGTGTTCCTGAGGATGTCATTAGACGAAAGCGCTTGAGTATCATTCTGTGTTTCCTTTTTCCTTCGTGGTTATTTTCATCATATATATATATATATATATATATACACACCTTGCTTAACCTTGGTTTTGCTTCCGCCCGAATTGTTCATTCTGACGTAGGTCAAGCTTGTCACTCCACCTTAGACCTACAGTTTAACGTGAAATACGAACCACGCCCCACCAGCAGCCCAGCATCTTAACCACTAGGCTACCCAGGGTACCCATTTATCTACCAACCACTTTCTTTATTGTGTGGAAGGATGAACAGCTGGGTTTTGCTGCGCGCCGCCTGCCGTCACCGGGTCTCGATCTTAGGGCCGATGGATTCGTAGTTAGCGACGCTAATCACTACACCACCGAGGCGCATATATATAACCTTTGGTTAGCTTCCTCCCGAATTGTTCATTCTGACGAAGGTCAAGTTTTTCACTCCACCTTGGACCTACAGTTTAACGTGGAATCCGAACCACGCCCCATCAGCAGCCCAGCGTCTTAACCACTAGGCCACCTAGGGTACCCATTTAGCTACCAACCACTTTCTTTATTGTGTGGAAGGATGAACAGCTGGGTTTTGCTGCGCGCCGACTGCCGTCGGGTCTCGAACCCGGGGCCGATGGATTCGTAGTCAGCGACGCTAACTCTACACTACCGAGGCTCTCTCTCTCTCTCTCTCTCTCTCTCTCTCTCTCTCTCTCTCTCTCTCTCTATATATATATATATATATATATATATATATATATATATATATATATATATATAAGCGATATTCATTAACAGCGCGCGAAAATTCAAAAAGAAATTTTTTGTTCTCAAATTCAACCGAAATAATCTTTGGAAAAAATAAAAATTCTGAGTTTCGAGACAAAGAAATCATTTTAATTATCTTTAAACAAAACCCAAAATGGAAACTGGGATATTTGAATTTGGTTGGTTGAAGTACGATAATTATTTGTTTCTTTATTAAACAAAAATGATTAATAAATAACGCTCGTAAAATTTCAAGAAACCTTCTGTATATATAACGTATTTAATTAAAATTATTTGAAACAACAAACCATTCAATAACCTACACGTATTCCGTAACAATCCACAACCTATACATAACATTTCGTATCTTCGGTTCCGTTTTGAAAAATATTAACGGCAGTAGCTTAAGTAAATTCTGTATACGGGGCTCCAATAAACCTTAGCCCCCCGCCCATGGCCTAAACCATTAGAGGTACAGTAAAACTGAACATACCTTACAAAAGAGAATTTAATCCTGCATTTAATGAGAAACAATTAAAATTTGGTGTTCCCGCCATTGGCTTCCAAGACAGCCTGAATTCGCTTTGGGTAGCTTGCCAAAAGTGACGTGAATAGATCTTGATCGTTACGCAAATTTGCTAAAACAGTTTCAGTGTGTTGCGTCATTGTATCCTTCGAAAATCGATTTGCTGCAGGTTCTTGAAACAAAGACATTCAACCTTGTCCTTTATAACTGATCCAATGTGTTCACAGACGTTCAGGTCAGGAGAATTTCCTGGCATTCTTCATTTCCAAAGAAATCGATCGCATGGTTCCGCAACAACTGTTGAGTGGCTAATGCCTTAAAGCAGGGGGCCTTATCGTGCAGAAGTGTGACCTGATCGACATCCATAACATTGTTTGGGTTTCTTAGAAAAGGAATGACATGCTGGAATAGAATAATATCACGAAAATACTGTCCATCCCAACTCTGACCATTTGGCTTCACCCACATGAGCTTCTTTGCAGTGAACAAAACAAACACACCAACACAGTCTGGACTTTTTAATAATTCGCGATAATGTTCATTGTCATCGATTTCATCTGGTGTTGTGGCCCACACTCGATCATTTTGGTAGTTAGGCCGACGTGTTACGTAAACAAAATTCATCGGAGACAGCTAAATGCATGAAATCATCCAATCCCAATCTTCAAAGATAATGGGCAAACCACATTATGTCATCGATGTTAATTGAGTTTTCTTGGCTTTGGAAGTTCATGCCAAGGCTTTAAACCTTGCCTATGACGGTACAGTCGAATGAGCTCACCACTAACGATCTTTCCTCTCAACACTTCGATCTCTCTAGAAAGTTTAGCACAGCTGTTTTTCCGCTTACGCGTACCGCTTTCAATGATGTCCTTTGTTTCCTGAGAGAGTGGCAAATTTGGGCGCCCAGATTTGGTTGTATCCATTTCACATTCATCCAAAGTTTTATTCCAATTTCTTTTGACGAAGTCCTCACTTCTTCGCAACTTTTTGGCAACCCATGAACGTGTTATAAAGGTGGCTCCAGCATCACGAGCTTCCCGAAATGTTATTGCTCGTACGCGATCTATCACACGTTGCCTCTCCGAATCACCAATTAATTGAGAAGCCATTATATTATCACTTTATCAGCTAGAGTAATTTTAATACCTGCAATAAATAAAGAATTTTAATATTTTTATAATCACTAAAAACTATTTCGATATAAGTAAACATGTAAGCTGCAAATGGGGGGGGGGCTAAGGTTTTTTGGAACCCCTTATTTATAATGGCGGAAGAAAGTTCACGGAAGAAAAAACTTTGGAAAATATAGTGAAAATTTCAATCCCAAAATAACCGTTATTTATAATTTACAGTTGTTTAGAATATAACCTTATGCCACGCTTTTGCTCTTTAGGAATGCAGGGGGACCTCTTCCACAAAAAAGTAAAACGTGTTCCACCTTATTATCCTCACTCCCGCTGATATATAACAAAGGGAGGAGAAATAATGATATAATATAAATGGTTTATATACTGTTTCGTTTTTGCTCGGTCTCATATATATATATATATATAATATATACACAAGAGTATATACTGTATATGATTCAATAGAGTAAATAATCTCCAAACTTTATAAAAGTATCGTCTCCTTACAAAGAGAGAAATATAAAAAAATGACATTTTGCACATTATAGGAATTGCAATTTTGTTATATTTAACTAAAGAAACTGTCACAATCGTTCCTAAAAAGTTAGTACCAAATTTATACTGTATTTCTAAGTCCATATATATACAGGGTGTACATAAAGTCAGGATCTATTTTTGTGAAGCACTTGGAAATTATATGGAATTCAATTATAAAATGATAAAGTGGTAACCTTTATTAAATAATTAAGAGTAGGATTCGACGTGACGCCCATCAGTATCCCTGCACAGCTCAAATCGTTCCGCAGCATTTCTAAACACATTCTGGAGCATTTGCGGGGTTATGTTATCTGCAGCAGTTCGTATACGTGTACGTAAGTTTTCAAGACTCGTAATCTTCGTCTGATAGACGTGCGATTTGATAAAGCCCCATGCAAAGAAATCTAAAGGGGTTAAATCTGGTGATCTCGCTGGCCAAGGTCTTTTGTTGCTTCCGCGTCCGATCCAGCGATTTGGAAAACGTCCATTTAGATAATCCTGAACAATTTTGGCATAGTGACAAGGAGCACCATCATGTTGATAGACGACGGTACTAACAATCCTATCCCCGTCCTCTATCAACATGATGGTGCTCCTTGTCACTATGCCAAAATTGTTCAGGATTATCTAAATGGACGTTTTCCAAATCGCTGGATCGGACGCGGAAGCAACAGACCTTGGCCAGCGAGATCACCAGATTTAACCCCTTTAGATTTCTTTGCATGGGGCTTTATCAAATCGCACGTCTATCAGACGAAGATTACGAGTCTTGAAAACTTACGTACACGTAGGCTATACGAACTGCTGCAGATAACATAACCCCGCAAATGCTCCAGAATGTGTTTAGAAATGCTGCGGAACGATTTGAGCTGTGCAGGGATACTGATGGGCGTCACGTCGAATCCTACTCTTAATTATTTAATAAAGGTTACCATTTTATTATTGAATTCCATATAATTTCCAAGTGCTTCACAAAAATAGATCCTGACTTTATGTACACCCTGTACAGTATATATATATATATATATGAAAAAAATGTGTGTATATGTGTTCCTGAGAATGTCTAGACGAAAGCGCTTGAGCACCATTCTGTTTCCTTTTTCCTTCGTGGTTATTATCATTATATATAAGCTTGGATTTGGGAAAAAATCTAGAGGATGAGAGTGTTAATCTGAAATCAAGATAGAAAAGGGATTGGAGAAAGTGGTAATTGTAGGCATTACATAGCTTCCCTTCCGTTCAGTAATATGAATTGAACGCTTTATAGTTAAAATGATGATAATGATGATTATGATCATTTGGAGTTGCGTAACCTCCTTCGTAACGACAAAGTCACCCGACGGAAAAGACTCAGATTTACGTGGGATTCGCAACACGAATCGCTACATCATCCGAAAGCGGAGGACGGTCACCCATCCAGCTGCTAAAAAATAGACTTAACGTCGCTTAACCTCGTTAATCGAAAGTGAAGCGGTGTTGCGACGTGGGCAAGATGTAACCCATTAAAAGGATAAACAACTCGGGGTTTAGTACGAGAAGTAGACAGGACATACGAATCATTTGTCAAATACTGGAATATAAGTATTTGGAGAGGTTTGAACGTAGAGAGATTAGGTGTTAGTTATACTTATTAATTGAAAGGAAATCTGCAAGCCGATATTTATCTATTCCAAAGGCTAAAGCATATTTGCATTTCATTTATACCGAAATAACCTCTCAAAAACCTCTATAATACGAGTAAAGTCGAGTATATTACATATTGCTTCTCCCATTTCATCATGTTACAATGGGAGTAAATGAAGAATGAATAAGGAACAGCGGGAGCTATTGAAGAATAGGGACCCCAGCCTTCTTTAGTTAGCTTTATAAGGCTAACTAACGAAAATATCATGACCTAACCTAACCAATCGTCAAGGGCGTACAGTTAACCTAACGATTGGTTAGGTTAGGTCGTGATATTTTCGTTAGTTAGCCTTATAAGCCTAACTAAAGAAGGCTGGGGTCCCTATTCTTCAATAGCTCCGAACAGCGTATTCCGTATATAATCATAACAAAAAGTGATTAAGAAATATAACTACACTAATAAATGTCGATTTGAATTCGGCGAACCGCATCATAGGTTCCCAAAGACGGAATACACTGGCAACACCCACTTTACAGGCTGGTGCATTCCGACCTTGGTAACCTATTTTACACTAAATTGTAGAATAACTTACTGAGTAAACAGTTCCCCAGTCAAATGCCTAAATGTACTTACAGGAATGAGAATTAGAAATTATACATAATTATGTTATAATTAATGGAAATACGACGTAATGTATTTATGTATGATATAATTAATGACGTAAAGACATTCAAAAATGAATGTAATAATGACTGACGTAATGTCTTAATTTAGCGTGTAGATTTTCATACAAAGGTAATGAAGTAAAATTGGTTGTCGACGAAGGAGATCCCTTCTTCTGTCTCAACATACATATGGTCTGTAATATATATAAACTGACAATGCTGAGACAAAGATATTCGGGTAGTGTATATTTCTATATGGAAAGACTGAGTTGTAAACTTGTAGTACACGGATTATAAATTTAACAAAAAGCATTTCATACGACCCCAGAGTATGCGCCCGACAATATTGGCTTACTTTAAATACACACCACCTTCGGGATGATTCACCTTGCGGGATCTTAATTAATTACAATCACAAACCACAGAAATTACAATTAAAAATTGGAACACGCAAAGCATTCGACATTATTTCAAAGTACAGTTCTTTTTCGTTTCATGTACTGTTTCCGATTTTGTTGAAAATAAGATATTTAATGTAGATTTTGACGCTGATTTAAAAAATGTAAGTCTTGTTTTGGAGAAATGAGCAGTTCAAAATTTCTTTGTTATTGTAATTTTGTATTAGGTTAAAAACTATAACAATACAACTGAAAACTAATACAAGAGTTATTGTATTCTTTAATAATACTGGCTTATGTCACTAAGTATTTGTGTGAATAGATTTCGACCGTTATTTTTCTGTCCGGTTAGGTCAACTGTACGCCCTTGATGATTGGTTAGGTTAAGTCGTGATATTTTCGTTATTAACGAAAACATCACAACTTAACTTAACCTAACCAATCGTCAAGGGCATACAGTTGACCTAACCGGGTATTCAATTAACCTAACCGGGCATTCAGTTGACCTAACCGGGTATTCAATTAACCTAACCGGGCATTCAGTTGACCTAACCGGGCATTCAGTTGACCTAACGTAACTTTTGAACCGCTCATTTCCCCAGAAAAAGACTTACATTTTTTAAATCAGCGTAAAACTCTACATTACATATCTTATTTTCATCAAAATTGGAAACAGTACATGAAACAGAAAAGATCCCAAAGTATGAGCGAATAACATTAAAGAATAAATCTTATTCTTTTCTCTGTTGAAAACATTTTAAAAACTAAATTATTAATTGAGAATATAATAAAAAGTTTATTGACAAAAATACGCGATTAGAGGTTATTTCTCGACTATCTCTTCTTATCTTTCGTCTTAGAGTGAAAGAACATTTTTAATCTGAAGTTAGTAATAATAAGCAGTACGTAAAACTATTGACCCCAGTGGATGGAAGGAGAAAAGATAATACAGTGAAAAACTACGAGTTTCAGTCGGCGCTCCTACCGATCACATCATTCATCGAGTATCACTAGCTCCAAGTTCCTCATTTTATTGCCTTTCCCTTTTCATCTTATTAAAGTGCGGTCATTGCACTTACGTTATTTTAGCATTCAAATTGATCACAATTAAAATTGCTAACATGAAAAAGTAGTAGGGGACGGTGGGGTAAGACGGACCCATGGGGTGAGATGGAACCCCCCGCCCTCTAAACCCAAGCAGAAAGGGCGAGGTTCAGATATTGGTTGCTAGATGTCCTTCACGTCACCAAACAAAAGCATGACACAAAAGAAAAAAGCAAAGCAAGCGAAAGCTGGGCCATCCTGGGCTCATGACAGTGACAGTGAGGATGGAGATTCAACCAAGTGCTTGTATTGCAATGACACGTTTGGTAATTCTGTGCGAGGGGAAGGGTGGGTTTGTTGCGCCATTTGCGAGAGATGGGCACATGAGGAATGTGCAGGGGTAGAGGATGATGATGAGGAAGAGGTTTTGTGAGAGAGTTGTGCCAGTAAGGATGGACCCCTGGGGTCCATCTTACCCGTGATTCGTTTTTGGTACAAAAAAAATATTGATTTGGTAAAATCTCGTGTTTCAGTCTTTTCCTCTAAAAACCGTGACCAGGGTGTGGACTTTAAATATAACACCCCAAAGCACCACACAACCCCTAAAAAACCACAAAATTATATAAATGTGGTTTCTAGACTCATTTTTGTGTTAAGTAGTCCGTCTTACCCCACCTTCCCTACTCGTATATATGTAGATTTGCGTCACAGTGACCAATTACAAAAATTCTTTTCAACTACGCACCAACAAATATATATATATATATATATATATATATATATATGCAACGTCAGCTCATACAAGCATCAAGATAACGGTAATGCATCAAAATTTAATAGGAAAAAAAATGATAAAAAAATATATTTCATGGTGCAAAACTATTTCGGTAATTGGGTGACTTTCAGAACCAACTTTCGGAATCGTTTAACTTCTGAAAACGACTTTCAGAACATAAAAAGAGTGCAAAAGTCCCTTATTTCTGTTTTCAGAAAATTTATCTGAAATATTTTTGACGAATCGAACGAAGCTTCCGAGTTATTTTCTGAACATGTTGAGTAATAAGGATGTTTGGTTTTCGGCTTTATTTCTGAGGGAAATCTTTCCATATTATATATATATATATTAGTAGATGTATGCGTACATATACATACACATACCATGTAATACACACGATAGTTTCAGAACGTCATCTGGTGTTTGAAGAATTATGTAAATTTCTGTTTCATTAATCTTCCAGTAACAATTTTGCGTCGGACATCTACAAAAAGACTTCTCTTCCTAGTTTTTTATTTTAATTTGAGTTTTTACAATATTGTTGACATTAATGTAACTGTATCACGAAAGAAAATTGTAGTTGTTGCAGTTCTTTCATGTACATAGAAGTATATCTGTAGTTACGTTCTTTATATTTGTGATGCGTACGTGTTTCATTGGTGTATGTTGCTTTTTACTGCGAATTTATTCGTTTTAGTGCGCGCGCGCGCGCGCGCACACACACACACATACACGTCGTGTCTCCGTAATAGTGAAGTAAACTATTTTCCTATGAAAGTTAACATCTTATAAGAAAAAATATTAACCCAATCTAGTCATAGCCTCAGCAGAGTGTTGGGTACAGGGCAGGGTTGTGGAGTCGGTCCAAAATTTTCCGACTCCGACTCCACACATTGTAAAAATTCGACTCCGACTCCGACTCCGACTCCACACATTGTAAAAAATCTAAAAATCCGACTCCGACTCCTCACATTTTAAATATACGACTCCGACTCCTCTAGTGTTTCACTCTATAATTATCATAATAATAAGACATTTCATCACCACCACATGAATCGTCAGGTTACTTCTAGGATAAGGGAACATTCAAATATTAAGAAGGATATTGACTTGTAGATATTATCATATTAAGGGATTTTTATTTTTTCCAATAATATATATATATATATATATATATATGTGATGTAGCGGATGTCATTTTTTTCACATCCGCGGATGCGGATGAGGATGTTTGATTTCAACATCCGCGGATGCGGATGCGGATGTCTACATTTTCGTTATTTTTTAGGATATATTCGAGATTTGTTGTGTTTAACGTATATAATAAGTTATTATATAGAGAGAGCTGTAGCTATAATGTAGTATAATGATTAATTGTACAATAATTGCTGTACTTTTCTCTCAACATATAAAATAATATCAAGCATCTAACTAATATAGAAATCAATTAGTGAATTCGTCTGCAAATAAATTCGTTATATTTTGTTGAGTTTCAGCCACAATTAGAAACCATAATTGTGTTACCAGGATGCGGGACGTGAACCCAACTCAAATGCACCCCACCGACCTCTTTCCCCAACCTCCTCCACCCTTATAGAAAGAGATCTTTAATTAGCTTGATAACTATTTATATTAAGTTTAAAGTTTTATTAGGCATATTTATAAATGAGTAATTAAAATAAAGTAAACTAAGATGTTCATCGTTTAATGTTCAAACTTAATTATAGGAAGGTTATGCTTAAGGAACATTAATTTTTCTGCCTTTTCTGCTGCCAGTCTGTTTCTCTTTTCATCATATATTAATCCAGCACTGCTAAATAATCTCTCGCTTGGTACGTTTGTTGGAGGACAGGCTAAATGTTTCCTTGCAAGTTTACTCAAGTATGGATAGATATTCTACGTATTTTTCCACCAACTAATAGGATTGTCACATGCAGCCAGGCGTTTTTCTTGGTGATAGCTCTCGATCATTTTTACTACATCTTTTGACATCGCGTAGGTCTCGTCATTGCTGCTTGACTCAAGAAACTGAGAGACAGATTCTGTGATAGATTTGCTTGTTGAAGGTGTTGGTTCTGTCACTGAAACTTTTATTCTTTTGGTGGGTGGCGAAGCGACAGATTCAAGAGATTGAAGCTCTTCAACTGCTTTGCCAAGTGATGATTTAACTCGTTCTAATGTACTAGGTGAAAATAACTTAGCTTTGTAACGTGGATCTAAGTAGGTTGCAAGAGAGTAACTTCATACAAGAACAGCCTCTCGTCTTGTCGCTTGCATCACTTTTGCGCACAATGAACTAGTTCTATTAATATAGTAGAATTTGATAATTTCCGCTTATTAATGACGTTTTATCTCAACGGTCCACATCCGCACGACATCCGCAGTCCAAAGTGCGGATGCGGACGCGAGAAAATGTGCGGATGTTTCGCGGATGCGGATGCGGATGCGGATGTGACCTACATCACTAATATATATATATATATATATATATATATATATATATAAATGAAAAAAGATTCTCTTAAACATAATTAAGGTCTAACCAGTAGTAGTCCTACTTAAAATTGAATAACCCTTCTTAACCTAGTGGCTATAACCAGGGTTGTGGAGTCGGTCCAAAATTTTCCGACTCCGACTCCACACATTGTAAAAATTCGACTCCGACTCCGACTCCGCCCTGAAACGTGCGACTCCACGACTCCGACTCCGACTCCACAACCCTGGTACAGGGTATATCTAAAACTCAAAAACCACCCAAAATCATAATGAAAAACAGTGACACTTTTGTTTCGCTAACTAGCTGTGCAGCCATTTTATCTGTGTACGTACCACGTCAAACATATCCCCAGGTTCTGGGATTCAAGGAAAAATCCCTTGTTAAAATCCCGTTCATATGCACGTTTGGAAATGACGAAATTGGGAAACTAACAAATTTCAAAATCTATTCCTTGAAAGTCGAGGCAAGATTCAGAAACCAAAACAGGTTCTGACTTCTCTAATATTGTGGAATCGCTTCTCGGGAGTAATTTTTCGATCAAAGAGGGAATTTTAAACAAACAAACGACCTTTAGTCAGAAAAGAAGAATAAATAAAGTATAAAATATTGGATAGTTCAAGCGAAATATCACATCCATAAAGATTTACAGAATAGTCGCATTTAGGTTTGATTTTGTATTTAGTGGAAAGTAACCTATTCAAAGCTTTCTTATCTGAATATATCGTTCAGAAGCATGACAGCTTTCCAGGAAATGAATTTTAAGGAATAAATTTTAACTAAATGTCTAATGTAAGCCCTGAAACTATAAGCATAGTTTATATATATATATATATATATATATATATATATATATATATATATATATATATATACAAACTCAGAATGGTCCCCTGAGAAACTTATATGTTAAACACAGACCTTGCATGGAACAAGGAACTCTTTTGGGAAATTACATCCACTATAGTTCGAATAAGTAATGATAAATGACCAATACTATAGTTTTTTCTTTTTTAGGATGTTAGCCCGACGTGGGCAACGGGTCACTCGCAAAGAGGTCCCAAAAATATAGCTTCCCTCACCAGCTATCTGCAAAGCAGATTGGATCCAGCTTTGGGACAGGATCTAGGGTTTACAGCTTACACCTAGCCTACTATATTCAGAACCTCAATATAAGCAAGACTCATTGCATTCACGTCGGATTGAATAAATCAAAGAAAAAGGGGGTAACTATTGTATTTTTAGCCAAAAAAACAAAAGCTAAACCTCAACCGGGGCATTGAGCGTTCACTTTTCAAGGCACATAACACGTCCGTTTAATATACACAAACTCAGAATGGTCCCCTTAGAAACTTATATGTTAAACACAGACCGTGCATGGAATAATGAACTCTTCTGTCCCAAAGCTGGATCCTATCTGCTTTGCAGATAGCTGGTGAGGGAAGCTATATTTTTGGGACCTCTTTGCGAGTGACCCGTTGCCCACGTCGGGCTAACATCATAAAAAAGAAAAAAACTATAGTATTGGTCATTTATCATTACTTATTCGAACTATAGTGGATGTAATTTCCCAGAAGCGTTCCTTGTTCCATGCACGGTCTGTGTTTAATATATATATATATATATATGATGAATAAAACCACGAAGGAAAAAAGAAACACAAAGGGGTGCTCAAGCGCTTTCGTCTAATGACATCCTCAGGAACACTGGAGTGAAAGGACAGATCAAGGCAATATATAGGTTACAAAAATAAACATACATACATACATATTCATATATATATATACATATATATATATATATATATATATATATACATATATACATATATATAGTAAGCATAGAACAAATTGTGGGAGGAGCCAACATTTATATGGTCACAAAAGAATAAAGAAATAAAAATAAATATAAATATAAATTGAGAAAAAATTAATTACAAAATAGTGCCTTAGTGATATATGTCACAGCCTAAATAATCATAAAGAAATAAACAGGCAAATAAAAAAACCACAAATATATAACATATATATATATATATATATATATATATATATATATATATAAAAAGACACTTTTAGCACTTTGGCCGACCTTCAATATAAATTCAAATGGCTTGTTTTATGGAACAGGTCACAAAAGAATAAAGAAATAAAAATAAATATAAATATTGTAAGTGGAGTCTACCAATTCAAGCTCAAAAGGGAAGTTTTACAATCAATTTAATAGATGATACCAAATTGATATATATGTCACAAAAAAATAAAGAAATAAACCAAAAAAAAAAAAAAAAAAATTAATTATTAAAAAAATAAAAAATAATAATAATAAATTGAAAGATAAATTTTGAGAGAGGCACACCAATTTATAAGGGAAAAATTACCACATATGCATATTATAGCCACAAACGAATAAAAAAGTACAAGTAAATATAAACTGGAAAACAAAATGATGCCTAGATGATATATAAAGAACAATAAAATATATATACAACATATATACGGTATATATACAAAATATAAACGCAATATATACAGAATATATATATATATGCATAAGGGAAAAAAAATTACCAGATATGTTTTTATAATTATTGTCTGAAAAAACGGTAGGTCGCAAAAGAATAAAGAAATAAAAATATATATAAATTGAAAAAATTACAAATAATATTTATATTTATATTTATTTTTATTTCTTTATTCTTTTGCGACCTACCGTTTTTTCAGACAATAATTATAAAAACAAATCTGGTAATTTTTTTCCCTTATACATATATATATATATATATATTCTGTATATATTGCGTTTATATTTTGTATATACCGTATATATGTTGTATAATATTTTATTGTTCTTTATATATCATCTAGGCATCATTTTGTTTTCCAGTTTATATTTACTTGTACTTTTTTATCCGTTTGTGGCTATAATATGCATATGTGGTAATTTTTCCCTTATAAATTGGTGTGCCTCTCTTAAAATTTTCTTTCAATTTATTATTATTATTTTTTATTTTTTTAATAATTAATTTTTTTTTTTTTTTTTTTGGTTTATTTCTTTATTTTTTTGTGACAATATATCAATTTGGTATCATCTATTAAATTGATTGTAAAACTTCCCTTTTGAGCTTGAATTGGTAGACTCCACTTACAATATTTATATTTATTTTTATTTCTTTATTCTTTTGTGACCTGTTCCATAAACAAGCCATTTGAATTTATATTGAAGGTCGGCCAAAGTGCTAAAAGTGTCTTTTTATATATATATATATATATATATATATATATATATATATTTGTGGTTTTTTTATTTGCCTGTTTATTTCTTTATGATTATTTAGGCTGTGACATATATATCACTAAGGCACTATTTTGTAATTAATTTTTTCTCAATTTATATTTATATTTATTTTTATTTCTTTATTCTTTTGTGACCATATAAATGTTGGCTCCTCCCACAATTTGTTCTATGCTTACTATATATATGTATATATGTATATATATATATATATTATATATGTATATATATATATATGAATATGTATGTATGTATGTTTATTTTTGTAACCTATATATTGCCTTGATCTGTCCTTTCACTCCAGTGTTCCTGAGGATGTCATTAGACGAAAGCGCTTGAGCACCCCTTTGTGTTTCTTTTTTCCTTCGTGGTTTTATTCATCATAAATACTTTTCACGTGTCACTTTCGTGAAATAATTTTTCATATATATATATATTGGGGGGGGGGTGAAAATGACCACAGAATGAAAAGCGAGAGTAAACTGCGAAGAATTTTGAAATACACGAAACGCTAAGAACCTGAGCGAAAACGTTTGGGCCAAAATCGAGTATCCCAAGAAAACTTAAATTTATATAGTACAAATCCAACGTTTATATCAGATCCAAACGCACGAACGACACTTATTTGCAAGCTTATACGGAGGCATCGTTTGCCGATTTAATTAGAATATATATACATATACTGTAGAACCGAAATTGCGGTCGAAAGATTTCCCGGAAGATACAGCTTTTATGGCTGCTCCCCGGGGTTAGTTACGTGAAAAACTCTACTCCCCCTATTGTAGTCCCCACATCATGCAGCAAATTTGAATATCATGAGTCAAAAAGTTACAAACAGCAAAGTTAGAAGATTTGAGTGAACAATTTTAAGGTTTTAATTAAAGCTAAATTAACTGAACGATACTAAGAGTTAAGAAAAGATTTTCATTTTACTCATAAGAGTCAGGCTCGTACGCAGGATTCTTCAAAAGGGGGGGGGGGGGGGGGGGTTGCAAGGCTTGTAAAAATGAAAGGTGTGAATCTTATGAACAAATTTCTTTCACAATAAGATATCCACAGTTGTTACAAAAACATAAAAATACACAAAATAAATATTCTTGACATTACTAAACATATTCTTGCTATAATATGAAAATAAAAACCCACTCTAATAGACAGAGTTTATTTCCACGACAGTTTCGACGCCCACTGGCATCCTCCTTTCCCCAACTTATATCTTCCTATCGTCTATATGAAAAAACACTAGTGGCTGTGAAGACCAAGAAGCTGCAACTCAAGTTCCTGCAAGAGTGTTTAGTGGAGCAAGTGTGCCCGAAGTCCTTGATACCGTTTACCTTCAGGAAGGACCATACACCGTTTCCGAATTTTGCCAGGGAAATTTTGAAGGAACGTATTCCATGTGTTAAAAGAGAAATTGACCATACGTATTTCAAACTAAGAAATTGTCTACGCGTCCTTAAATCGCATGTGTCGTGTGAACTACTTGTGGCGCTGTTTGAAACTGCAGATTATAAATGCGACGTGGAGACTAGACGCACTGAACAACGACTTAACAGAAAGCTATCCTATTTATGTGATGAAAGTACTTGGTCAAAGTGTGCGGTGGAAGGTTCCGTTTTAAATTTATCGACATACGTCTTATCCAAATCCGAAAAGGAAGTTCTTAATTTAGGGCTGTCGTTTGCCCTTAAACCCGATAAAAACATTGTTTTAGATTTTGTGTCTTCCGTAGTTAATTCCAGGGCGGATATTCCGTGTTTAAATGGTTTGATTCTGAGCAAGTTTCTGGAACATTTCAACTCATTGGACTCTATTCCCAAAAGATTCCGGTTAGCTTTAGACAAGCTCAGGAAGAATGAAGCAATATTTGTCACTAAAGCGGACAAAAGTAACACTGTGGTTATTTTAGACAAGTGTGATTATAAACAAAAAATGGAAGCGTTACTTAGTGATGAATTCACCTACGCCAAAGTGAGATCGTCCCCCCTAAAGCGTCTTTCTGCCGAATTCAACAAAACCATCAGGAACTTATTAAAAGATGTCCCGGCGATTGATCCTAAAAGATTTCTACAGATTAACCCCAAACTCCCCCACATTTACGGCCTACCCAAAACCCATAAGATTAATATACCACTCCGTCCCATTATTTCACACAGGGGTTCCTTTAGTTACAGGTTATCTAAATTTCTTGCAGATAAATTATCCCCATTAGTTGGTAAATTTTCAGGCTCGCACATCACTAATTCCTGTGACTTTATTAACAAAGTTATGTCCTTAGATTTAAAACGGGGAAGAATGATCAGTTTTGACGTTGAGTCCTTGTTTACGAAAGTTCCCATTGATGATGTACTTAGTTTTTTAGATAGAAAATTGCCAACATGTAACGTAGAACTAGGCATGCCCACATCTGTATTTTTAGAACTGATAAAACTCTGTGTCACCAATAATGCCTTCTCCTTCGGTGAAGAATTTTATTTGCAACGTTTTGGTATGGGAATGGGGTCTCCTTTATCCCCAATACTGAGTACATTATACATGGAATACTATGAGTCGGAATTGTTGCAAACAATATGTCCCAGGAATCTAATTTGGTTTCGTTATGTAGATGATATTTTCTCATTTTGGCCTGACCACTGGAACAACTTTGACACTTTCTTTCAGTCATTAAATAATCTTGTTCCCTCTATTAAATTTAAATATGAATGCGAGAACGACAAACAATTACCTTTTCTAGATGTTTTGGTCATTAACGAAAGCGGAAAGCCCAATTTCACGGTCTATAGAAAACCTACTCATTGTAATTCGTACATTCATTATTTTTCATATCATGATGAAGGGGTTAAAAGCTCAATTATTTCTTCCATGTTCAGAGCACTCAGGATTTGTAGCCCACATTTGCTGGACCCGGAAAATTCAAAGATTTGGAACATTTTTAAGGATTTAAAATATCCCGAGTGGTTTATCAGAAAGGCGTATTTTAAAGCCGGAAAATCTTTTTATGCCCCTCGGGAACCTTCAGTTAACCAAAAACAATATGTGAGTTTGCCTTACATTGCCGGCTTAGAAAGAGTAAAACCGTTGACGAAAGATTTTAAGTTTGCTTTGGCGTTCAAATATTCGTCTACCGTGAAAAGTAAATTGGTTAGGAATAACGTGGCAAAAGAGGAACAAGCCTGCGTCTACAGCATTCCCTGTAAAAGTTGTGATTTAGTATACGTGGGTGAAACTGGAAGAAATATTGAAACCCGTATTAAAGAACACAAATATGCCTTCAGAAGTTGTAATACTAATAATGCCATTTTTTATCACGCTAGCCAAAATAATCATGCTATAGATTGGAATCAAGTAAGGTACTTTATAAATGTAATAATTATGTCAAAAGAAAAATAATAGAATCTGTGTGTATAGAAAAAGTAGATAATTTTAATTTGTGCGAAGGTACTTATAAGTTAGACCCTTTAATGAGATTCTTGGTCAAAAAATCCCTTACGGAGTCGTGGGAACGTGTTCGAACCTAAGTGTGAATTTCTTAAATGTCTCTGGATTGGAATGTTTCCTTACTCGCCTTTAGTAAATGTAATAATGGAAGTAATAAATGTGGAAATAAATATAAATGCAACAGATGTAATAATAAAGGTAATATTATATATTTAATAATTAGGGTAAAGATAATAATAATAAATGTTAAAAAATGTAAATGTAATAATAAATGCAGTAATTATGTCAAAATATTAGAATCTGTATGTATAGAACAAGAGGATAGTTTTAATTTGTGGGAATGTACTTGTAAGCGGACCCTGTAATAAAATGCCCTTCCAGTGTCGGGAGAACGGTATCTAACCTAGGTGCGAATTTCTCATTGGTTTCTGGATTGTTTCCTAATCGGCTTTTTTCATTCGTTTTTCGGTTTATAAGTTCTGTATAATAAACAATAATGTAATAACCAATGTATTAATAAATTTATAATTTCTGTAATAAATAATTATGCAATATTAAATGTAATAAATTTAATAAATGTAATAATTATGTAAAATATAATAGAATCTGTATGTTTAGAAGAGGAAGATAGTTTTAAAAATTTGCGCGAATGTACTTAATGAAAATGCCCTTCCGGTGTCGGGAGAATGGGATCTAACCTAGGTGCGAATTTCTTAACGGTCGGTCCCTGAACTGCTTTTCCCTCTTGTTTTGGTTCATTCGTGTTTCTGTATCCACCCGAGGAGGATGCCAGTGGGCGTCGAAACTGTCGTGGAAATAAACTCTGTCTATTAGAGTGGGTTTTTATTTTCATATTTTGACCTTCACGTAGAAAAAAGTGAAGTTTTTTTGCATTCTTGCTATAATGTTTGCTATACGTATATCTTTACTTTAGATGTCAAGTGGACGACGTATATTTTTCTTCTAGAATCTAGATCGATGAAATACATTATTCCAAGACATTTTCAACAAATAAATAGTGCTCGAAAAAATTGAATTGAGAAGATATAGCGATTCATTATAAGTGCGTTCAACATGACAATAAAAGCATAAACAGTGACAACAAAGCGTGGTGGAGTGGGGGTGCGTGCGCACCCTTTGCATCCCCCCTGCGTACGGGCCTGAGAGTTAATTATTCCCAATTTCGATGGAGTAACCTTAATAGTTAGTTCAGAAGTAGTTAAATGCACAAGAGTACTTTGTTTTAAAGGACGGTTTAGTAGTAATAGAATAGATACTGTAGTTATATTGGACACTCTTCGAGCAAGGTAGTGTTACCCAAACTCGTAAATTACCTACTTTGTTCTAGCTCTCAATGGGGAGAAAGGAGATATTACCGTCGAATTAGTAAAGTTGGGTATTAGGTTAAGAAAGGGTATGAAATTTGGTGGTGGGAATGAAACTGCGATAGCAGCGGTTTTTTACATCTTTGGAGAACCGTATCACAAAAATATGTCACAAACACTCATACAGGTAGATGAAATCTCCTCTCCACCATACCTAATTTTAGTGTGCAGTGATAACCAATTTGCGCAGTAATAATTTAAATTTGTGCAGGGGTAAATTGAAAATCTGTGCAGAGGTAAATTGAAAATCTGTGCAGTAATACATTAGGTTCTATATCGGATATAGAACCTAATTTATCACTGTACAAATTGAAATTATTACTGCACAAATTGGTTATCACTGCACACTAAAATTATGTGTGCTCTACACACTGAACAAGCAGCACACAACCACGACACAACCCAGGGTTCAAGTGGGGACGGATCCTAAACCAACGATTAGAACTGTTCACAGTTCTTTTTACTGCAATTACTGACACTATTGAATGGTATGACTACAACATGTCATCTCTTGAAGATGCGTTCATTACACTTTTGAGCAAACTTGCGGCTCAACTACCGCCGACCACTCGACGAGATCCCAACAGAGAACTTAGTCAAAATCCTTAAAGGTGGTGGGACAACTCCTATGTTGAAAAAGAGCAAAACTTCCCCTTACTCTTTTAGGATCCCAGCAAAAATCTTAGATTAATTATTAAAATGTTACCTAAAGCGGGAGTTGTTAATTTTTTCAAATGAACTGGATCTTACTACAAGAAAAGGAACTGAAATGGTTCTTAGTAATATTATTGTTATAAGTACAAGACAAGATATCATTTACAATAAGAATCCTATAATTAAATTGGGAGCTGAAGCTTTTGATCTTTCTTCAACTTTTACACCTTTATTCGAGGGTTATCAGTAGCAACAAAACTAATTACTTCGCAGAGAATATCAACCCAAGTAGTGAAACTCTTTTTAGAATCCTGTTTTACATTTATGCCTCGTGAACAAATCACATTTCTTACAAATCCTCTTCTAGATTCTGTAGCTTCAAACACTGCTTTTGACAAGTTCTTTGATACTCATTTAGAAGAAGAAGAAAAAAAGAGATCTGTTTTGGCAGGAAATGTTCCTTGGTGGTTTGTTGAATTTATAGTTCTAACCTTTTACATATACAGATCAAATGGGTGTTTGTAAATATATATATATGACAGGCAACTCTCTTCATCGTGTCGTGATTTAAATCCAGTTCAACTTGTCCAAGATAACTCATCTTACCCTAGTTTGAGAAAGTGTGCAAATTTTAGATAAATATTTTATTTTAAAATTAAATTTTATTTAAATAAAATATGACATCAGATAATGAATTTTCAGTATCCGCCAGCCGGGCCTGATGCAAATCTTTGGCGGGCCTGACTTTGGCCCGCGGGCCTTGCGTTCAAACACTATTCCGCCCGATACCAATACCGAACACCGAATATTCAGTACATCCTAATATATATGTATATGGTACTTTCCCGTTATACCCCGCAATTTTAATAAGGATTGGTTAGGTTTACTCGTGATATTTTCGTTGTTTTGTGTGTGTGTGTGTATATATATATATATATGCCACTAACAAAAAATAAATTCTTATGCATACATAAGTACGTAAAAACAATTATTTTTCATATAGATTACACAAGTCTGCATTTCAAACCAAAATACGAGATGTTTTATTTCTATTACGTGATCTTATACAATTTTGCCATGCTCATTTCAAATTTCACAACCATTTTTATATATCACTCAGGGTTTTTCACAAAATATAAGTCAGATATATTCATAGTACGTATTAAGCAACTAAATTTTCAAGAGTACAAAATTATAAGAAATATAAAGACAATATATTTCAAAGTAAATTCATCTTTGATACTTAGTTGATACATAATAGATCAATCATGATTGATCAGTAGGACAAAATCGTCGTTTTTTTTTTGCTCGCTTCTTGCGCTGCATTTCTTCCGAGCCTTCCTGTTTCATACAAAATGGATGTTAGGTATTTGTCAGAAAACTGAACGTGATGAGAAAAAATGGATGTGATTTTTGGATTCAGCACACCTGAATTAAAACAGTTATGTATGTTTAAACATCAGATATGTTGCATATCAGTGTTATCTGGTAAAGATTTATAAATATATTTATGTGATATGATTTTATTAATTTTGTATATATATTTATATAATAATTTAATAGTAATTATATATTGGGACAAAGTAGACATCATCGGTTCAAATTATGAAAATAAAGCATTTATTTCTGTTTTATAATTTCAATAATTTCTATTTTAAGAACGGAACTCGTGTCAACAAATTATATAATTTTTTATTAGAATCGTAAGTGCTTTTAGAATTTTAGGAAAAAAATTTAAAATTAATATTTACATCCAACCACAATTGATCGAAATGAGCTTAACCCCGTCCTAAGATTTACAAATCATTTGTACAGAGTGTTCGAAAAGTCCCGTCACTCCTTACAAAATGTACATATTTGTAATACCAATTTTATTTTTGTGATTCATTGACATTTTTCTCTTTTTCAGGTCTTAGAGTTGTGTGAACAATGGCAGACCAGTCCACTTACACTCTGGAGGAAAGGATGAGCACGTGGGTTCATGAAAGGTCACATACTGGCAAAGCGACGCATGATATCCAGAATGATTTCAACACAAGATTCAATAAGGATGCATCACCAAACAAGACGGTATTACGCTGGGAGAAAAAGCTGTTTGAAACTGGCTCCATCAAGGACAGATCACGGTCGGGAAGACCAACAACGCGAGCAGCACAATGTGAAGGTGTGATTGCATTGGTGGCTCGTTCACCGAAAATAACACTTCGGAAACGATCACAAGAACTTGCAGTCCCCATGTCCACAATGAGAGATCACATGACAAAAGATCTCGGCATGAAACCATACTGCTCGTCATTTGTTAGTGAATTTTACGAAAATGATGGTGCACATACAGCTATTCTTGATTAGTAACTGTAATTAATAACTGTATTAACTGTAATTAAAGTAACTGTTGCAGTGACTCGTTTCTTAAATTACACCTACCACATGTAAATACAATTAATCACACAAAAATAAAATTGGTATTACAATATGTACATTTTGTAGGGGGTGACGGGACTTTTCGAACACCCTGTAGGTCTTCCGCTGGAAGTACCTAAATCTCGTTACGCAATTTACTACCACTACTTCCGTGGTAGTAATTTACTACCACTATTTCCGTGGTAGTAAACATTTTTTTTTCCAAATTCACAATGGAAGAAAAAATTACAAGTTGAGAACTTTGAAATAAAATAAAAAACAAAAATATATTTTACTGTTTTGGTTAAAAGTAATTAAGAGTCTACAATAATGAAAGTAAATCATTGAATGATTACTAATTTTTATGCTTTTAAGGCGAACTTTTTTCCGAAACTACTTTTGATTCGAAAATATTGAATTCAACAAAATAAATTTAATTTTTAAAACTTTATTTCATTATGAATAACATTTATTATAAACATTTCAAATAATATTTTACTGAAATTGAATAAACAATTTTAAAAGGTAAAAAGCCATTTTTTTCAATGCAACTTTGTTTAAAAGATATAGCAATATATCAAAGGCTTAACTTCATTTTAATTTGCCAAAAAACAAATTAAACATTTTTAAATTAAATTCGAATTTATATATCGCATATATATATATATATGAATTCATATATATATATATGAATGTATATGAACAATGGTATAAGACTACATATATCAAATACAATTTCGGGTGAATCAAACTTGAGATGAGGAAGTGCGAGCATAATCAAACATTTGAAAGCAAACTTGAGTGAGAACAGCAACGGTATTCTGTTTAGAATTAATAATAAAAAGAATAATAACGGTATTAATATTAATAATAGTAATAATAATAATAATAATAATAATAATAATAATAATAATAATAATGGTAGTAGTAACAATAAGGATGATAATAATGTTTATGAGAGAAGCGGTAATAACGGAAATGGTGGTGGAGAAAACTCAATAATACTCGCAGGAATAAGGACGGAGGGACTAAACTGGATTATAAAGAGGTAAACTGAAGAAATATTGAAATCGTAATTGCAAAACAAGAAAAAGGTAAGGTTTTAAAAGTTTTCCTGAATTTTATTCTGCGTTTGGGTTTTTTTGGAGGTTTTTCTACTGTAAGACATATTCTTCTTTAAATTCTATTCAGTTTGAATTTACAAATACAATTTTTTTCCGTGTTGAGTCTACACACACACACACACACACACACACACACACACACATATATATATATATATATATATATATATATAATATTATTCTAAACAAAATACAAGCCTGTATACGGACGGCTTGTAATTGCGGTTACTTGTGGTTTTTGGCCCAGTTTGTGTAGAACAAGCCTAAGGTAGTGCGAGGGTGACTGTGATTGATGCAGGTAATTTTGTGCTGCCTTCGTGAGGAAACACAAACTTACGGTGCATTTTGCTTCTGAAGAATCATACATCAGGACAGATAATGACAGGGGGTGTCTGCAATACAAACTAATGAAAATTGCAATCAAATGAAAACTGGATATGGATGTTTTTTGGACTAGACCAGTGGTTCTGAACCTGGGGTACGCGTACCCCCCTTCCCAGGGGTACGCGAGGGAATCTTAGGGTGTTACGCGACGGGGTCCTGAAAATATAACCCTTTTAATTTTATATACGATTAACAAGCGGCCACAAGTCACATGGTCGTAAAGCAAGTAAAGATCCTCTATTTCTCTCGAAAATCCAGAAAATCCCTTGAACTCTTTCAAGGGGTACAGAAGAAAAGGTTCAGAACCGCTGGACTAGACTAACACAGAACACTATTGCTTTCAGTGGTGATGAACCACGTACGAAATCATCGTCAATACTTTGACCCTTTAACTGCTTGGCAATGCTGCTGCGAGCTGCTCGTACCCTGAATGGGCGGAATAGTGCTCTGTGTAAAAAGATGTTTAACTCTTCCTACTCCCATTTAACCTATGAGTGTATCGATGATAAATATATATCAGTGGATTGGATAGATCAATGGGTGCAAAAAACTAAATTACTGGGAAAGGTTACGCGAATTAAACCTATATTCAATGGAAAGGAGAAGAGAGAGAGAGATACACCATTATTTACACTTGGAAAATAATGGAGAAACTAGCTCCTGTAACTCCCCAAACAACGGTGGAAAGTAGAAAAGAAAGACTGTGTCGTGTTCCCAAATTAAAGGCGAGACAGGGAACATCCTTAACCCTGAAAGAAAATAGTTTTGTTATGAGAGGACCAAGACTGTTTAATCAGCTGCCCAAAGACCTAAGGAACACGAGTGGTGTTGCGGTGGACATCTTCAAAAGAAGATTAGACGCTTGGCTCAGAGCAATCAATCCCCAATGAGCCCGAATCTCTGGGGATTGTGGGTGAGGCGATACGAAATAAGCAGCCACAAAATCGGAATGAAATGGAACTAACATACAGCTTGGCAGACTGTACAGGACGGATCAACCATCCGCCGCCTCGTCCGATCCATGCCAGAGGGGATTCGTGCAATTCATTAAAACAAGGGTTGTCGCTGCGAGAACTGAAGGATGCTAAAAGAAGGAAAGAGAGGGGTACTACATATCATGCATTATTATTTGTGTTACATCTTCACAGAACCAGAAGAACCGGTGTTTCAACCCCTATGATCATAGATGTCTATGATTTTCAGATGACATATATGAAAGTGCATTTGCAATTTCTCTCTCTACGTCTATTTTGGGTCACGCTGTATATAAAATTCACAATATAGTGTAACCTCGTTAACCTCGTTGCTGTTCCGTGATTTGATCTCTCTTCAAACGAAGGTCAAGCTGGTGGCCCCGACTCTGTACTGTATATAAGTAATTTGGCATACAAATTAAATTTATACTTTAATTTCTCAGTTATTGACATCTTCACTCCTGTGACTTTATTCTTTGTTATTTGACCCCTAAAATGACTTCAATAACAAAAAATTACTTCAAATCCCAATAGAATAACACCTTATTTGAAATTACCGAAATAAATGGTTTCCAGAATTAAGAATAGTCAAATTCTCTTCAACCTTCAATTATCCTAATACTAATTAACTAATTAATTTGGATAATAATGAAAATTAATTACAAACTGACGGCAAAACATAATAAATAAAATTAAGTAATATATATATATATATATATATATATATATATATATATATATATATATATATATATATACACACACACACACGAGGTTTGTTCAAAAAGTATCCGGGCTGATACGATTATGGACAGAATATGGTACTTACAGGGTTTGGGGATTAATCTCCCTCAAAGTACGCTCCTTCTCAAACCACACACTTTGTCCAACGATCCTGCCACTGTTGAAACATTTTTCGAAAGCACTTTTCGGAATGACCAAAAGCTGCTCCATCGAACTTCTTTTAATGGTCTCAACATCATCGAATCGGTGTCCTGTCAGGGTTTGTTTGAGCTTCGGAAACAAAAAAAAGTCGCATGGAGCCAAATCCGGCAAATATGGAGTAGAGTAGGGTAGAGTTTTTGACCAAAAATTGCTGAACAAGTTGCGACGCGTGAAATGGCGCGTTATCGTGATGAAGCATTCAGTCTTCGGATTCCCACTTCTGCGGCCGTTTCCTCCGAACTGCTTCACGTAGATGTCTCAAAACTTCAATGTAAAATTCTTTGTTGATTGTTTGTCCCTGTGGAATATATTCATGGTGCACAACACCTTCACAGTGTTGAGCGGATCACGGAGGTGATTCTCCCGGGCATGGAGGCGTACATTCCATATTTTATTTCTACTACTAATGCAAAAAAAACATTTTTTAACTTTACTTGTTCTAATGCTATCAGCAACAGAAAGGATGCTTTTAGAAGGTACCGTCGCCATCCAACTCCTGACTCTCACTCAGCTTATATTTCTGGTCGGAATCGTGCAAAATCTGTTCTTCGACTCACCAAAACTTCCTTCATCCGACAAAAATATGAAAATCTATCCAATTCTAATTCTTCTCGCTCTTTCTGGCATCTAGTTAAGAACCTCTTCAACAACTTTACTTCCTCTTCTTTCCCGCCTCTTTTCCACTCTGACGGCTCAGTTGCCGTTTCTTCTCCTGATAAAGCTGAACTCTTCGCTCAACTTTCGCTTCCAACTCAACCACAGACGATTCCGGTACTGTTCCTCCATCTCCTCCTCCCTCTGACTTTATTATGTCTGAAATAAGAATCTCTTCCAAAGATGCTCTTTAAGCCCTCTCTGGGATCATCTCTAGGAAGACGTACAGTCCTAATGGTGTTCCTCCTGTTGTTCCTAAGAACTGTGATTCAGTGCTGACACCCTACCTAGGCAACCTCTTTTGTTTTTGTCTGTCACCTGGTACTTTCCTTCCTGCTGGAAGTTCGCTTTCATTCAGCCTGTACCAAAGAAGGGTAACCGCTCTCAACCCTCCAACTATGGTCCAATTGTTTTATTTCTTGCATTTTTAAGTTTTTTAATCTATCCTTAATAAGAAGATTCTTAAACACCTCTCTTCTCACAATCTTCTTTCAGATCGTCAGTATGGGTTCCGTAAGGGACGCTCTACTGGCGATGTTCTTGTATATCTTACTGACTCTTGGTCATCCTCCTTTCAAGATTTCGTTGGAACTTTTGCTAGTGCGCTAGACATATCGAAAGCTTTTGATAGAGTCTGGCACAAATCTTTAATTTCCAAACTGCCCTCCTTCGGTTTCTATCCTTATATCTGTGCCTTCATCTCTAATTTCCTTTCTGGCCGATCTATAGCTGCAGTTGTAGATGGCCACTGTTCTTCTCCTGAAGTTATTAACAGTGGTGTTCCTCAGGGTTCTGTCCTGTCACCCACTCATTTCCTTTTATTTATAAATGATCCATTAAGTTGCACTTCCTGTCCTATTCACTCCTATGCCGATGATTCCACTCTTCACTTCTCCACCCACTTCGGAAAGCGTCCCTCTCAATAGTCACTCAATGACTCTCACAGGACGGCTATGGTACATCTGACCAATGATCTTTCTGCTATATATGATTGGGGCAGAAAACCTTGTGGCTTTCAATGCCTCAAAAACTCAGTTCCTCCATCTGTCTACTCGTCACAATCTTCCATATGACTATCCCCTTACCTTTAACAACACACAACTCAATTCTTCCTCGTCTCTTAACATTCTTGGCATTTCCTTTTCTCGTAATCTTTCCTGGAAAGATCACATATACTCTCTTTCCAAAACAGCTTCTAAGAGGTTAGGTGTGTTGTACCGCCTTCGCAGTTTTTTCACCCCCACTCAGTTGCTGTCTCTGTACAGGGGTCTTGTCCGCCCCTGTATGGAGTATGCTTCTCATGTATGGGGTGGCTCAACCCACACAGACTTACTTGACCGGGTGGAATCAAAGGCTTTTCGTCTCATCATTTCCCCGCATCTTACTCACTGTCATCAATCTCTCTCTCTCTCTCTCTCTCTCTCCCTCTTCGCCGCAATGTTGGCTAATTCTCTCTTCACTATCTTTACTGTTCTTCTGAACTCTCTAACTGCATGCCTCCTCCTTTAAGGAGAGCATGCAGCAGCAGCAGCACCAGACTTTCTACACTTTCTCATTCCTTTTCTGTCCAACTGTCTAACACATAGGTTTGTCTGTATTTTCAATATTTCATCTACTCAACCCGTCAACTCTGGAACAATCTTCCTCAATCCATCTTTCCTCCTGTCTATGACCTCCAATCTTTCAAACGCAGTCTGTCTAGGCATCTCCAAAACCCAAGACCTTAATTTTAGCTCTCTTCTTCTTTTTCTTCTTCTATGGGTGGGGCGCTTTAGCGGGCATCGCCCTTGGCCCCTCCTTGCAAAAAAAAAAAATTTTTTTTTTAAATACCAAAAAGTCTCCAGTGTCATTTTCTAGAATATTCATTAATATATAATATTATTCACAACTTCACTTTGGATGAAAGTTAATTTTATATTTTAAATTTTTTCTCAGTAATTTATTTCTTCATTACTGCACTTTCGTTTTAGTTTAACTGATAAAGGCTCTATTTTAGAGATGAAAGATACGTTTTGGTATTTTATAACTGGGGATTGGTTATTCGTTATGATATATACAGAGAGAGAGAGAGAGAGAGAGAGAGAGAGAAGAGAGAGAGAGAGAGAGAAATAACTGAGTTATGAGGGGACTCTACAGTAATTAACATTTCCTTCGTCCAGAACTATGTGCATTTTATATAAGAAGGCGATTCTACTGATCATAAAGCTTTGCAAATTAAAATTTGTTGAATAAAAAGTTAAATTTCTATATACAAAACTTTTAATGAAATATTTTTGTAAAAAGTTTGAGAAATATTTTATTGAAACTGAAGTTTGCAGTGAATAAAAGACGGTTAATTATAATATTTTACTTGTTCACAAATATGTTGTGACACATTGTGTCGTGCAGCTGTTGGCTATTAATTAATTAAATCTGTAGAGACGACGACGTAAGAAACTTTTGGGAAAGGAACATATATTATATATATATATATATATATATATTAGTAGGCCTAGTATTAAGCAAAGTTGGCACTATAATAATGATAATGATTAATTGCTTGAGAATGATTGAATGTAAAATGACTAGGCTGACATTACCAAATTACAGTGGTCTACGGTTAACCGGTTTGGTGTGGCTAATGGAGTAGGCTTACTATAATTACTGAATGAAATGATACGTAATATTCGAGGTCATCAGCTTGGATTACACCCAAGCAAATGATATTAATAAGGTTAGAAAAATTACCTTGTTGTTTTGTGTTTAATTAAGAAAATAAATCAGTTATTTGTTCACAGTGATTAAAAATGGCAATGAAGGTATTTACGATGATTAACAATTATATGTACCGGGTGTCCGAGAATTATCTGTACAATTTTTGGCTGTTATTAAAAGTCAACCATGAAGTGTAGAAATTCCAGTGTTGTCCCATTTTACAGAGAATCTCATTAAGTTTTTTCTGATACCAAGTTTTGACAAGTTTTTTAGAAATGTACGCGGGTGACAGACAGTGATGATTTAAAAGCAAGAATCACAGCTGCTATTAGCGAATTGATGTGGATATGCTGCAGCGTACATGGCAAATTTGGAGCATCGATTGGATGTTTTGCGAATCACTAATGGTGCACATATCGAATGTTTGTAACAACGTTACTTTAATAAAAGAAACTTTTGAAAATACATATTCTAAATAATCTTGTTTAAGAATTTTACGTGTGTTATCAAGAATTTTATTAAAAGATGAAATTGTACAGATAATGTTCGGACACACTAGAATTTCTAAAAAACTTGTCAAAACTTGGTATCAGAAAAAACTTAATGAGATTCTCTGTAAAATGGGACAAAACTGGAATTTCTACACTTCATTGTTGACTTTTAATAACAGCCAAAAATTGTACAGATAATTCTCGGACACCCTGTATAACGGCATTTATAGTATGCTAAATATGACTGAGGATTGGCAAATAAGGAAATGGCTAAACAGATTAATTGTTAAGTAATACACTCATTTATGATAGGCTAATGGTAAGCAAAATGGAACACAGCATGAAATATGAAGCCTATTGATAACAGAAATTATGCACGTACGTTTGGTACACTGAATGGATTCGGCCGTCTAGAATGAAATGCCTAAAGGAACACGTAAAAAGTAGGATCCATGATAAGTAAATTGTACGATGATCACAATAACAGGGTGATACAAAATTACGGTATTTGATACAACACTAGAAATAGCCTACTGCAGACTTAACGGGAAAGTTAGTTTGAACGGTATTGAAAGCACTTTTGGGTATAACCTAAACGCGGTTCTGCGATTACATTGTGTAGGCTTCACGAGAATTGCTTAAGAGACAGAAAGCTTACCGACTATGTTGTAATACCTCTGGAGAATGAAGAGATACTTGAAGGTTGACCTTGTGGACTGTAGGCCCGAGGTAAAATTGACCGGCCTGTATTTCGCATGTCGAGGATGACCTTGAGACCGGTAGCGGGGCCTATTGAAGGCTTGTTGAACGGGCGCCGATCGACTTGAGGTGAAGGACGAGTTAAACCAAGGTCAGAAGGAGGTTGCCTCAAGTGTTGATTCGCTTTGTGGTGTTGAGATGTTGCTTGAGGGACTGAGGCCGGCTGAAGTCGAACGGCGCTGGGTTTCGAAGGATTGCTTCTGCAGGCGGTCTGTAGAAGTCCTTACTTAGTGATAGACCGGAGCCTTGAAGGAAACAGCAGGCCGCTCCCCGGCGAATGCAGGAGAGCGGGTGGCTTGACGAGTGTTGTTGCTGACGAAGGCTGAGCGTGAGACGTGACGACCAAGACGAGAAGTGAAGAATGCGGAGAGAAAGTGAATGAGAAAGGGTTTCAGTGAACTCTCGCTTTTATAGGCTCTTAGGACGCCAAGTTTTGCGGGTCTTTCTGGGAAGCCACAAGCGTCCTATTGTTGCTAAGACGCTAGCTTTCGCGGGCATTTTGGGAAAAGACAAGCGTCCTTATTGTTTCTGATTCCTCGAACACCACGTGTGTCTTTCGCTTCCATATGATTCTAAGCTGTCTACGCACGGCGTGGAAGAAGGAATTTGTTTGTTTATTTCTTGTCTGCCCGCTACAAGTAGTCTGTTTCTTTGTATGTTCACTACAAGTAGTCCCCTCTCAGAGACTGCAGAGGAACGATACTAAGAAGGAATACCATTCCGTAGCGAGACTGATGAGGCCACTCCGAGTTTTGACACCTGGCCTGGTATGTCGTGGAATTACTGACGCAGGAGGGAGTGGAGGGTCGTCTCGGAGCGGGGAGATGGTCAGAAGAGGCGGCGCTGCTGAATGGGGTGGGGGGGTCCGCAGGAGGATTGGGGTGGGGTACGGCAGGAATGCCGAACGAATGAGGCGAAAAATGAGGAAACGAGAGGGGGGGCAGGAGGAACTGTGTTGAGTTCGAATGCAGTGCCCAAAACTCGTCGCAAGGCAGTTCTCGTTGAATTCGCTCCTGCGGAAGGGGAAGAAAAAAACTCGTTCAAGTACACAAACAGGAGTAGTAAATCCACGGAATGATGCAAAGAGACAGCTGAAGAAAGCAGGGGATACCAACCCTGAGCCTGAGAAGTGTCTGTGCTTGCAATACGGCCATTTTGTTGCGTGGATGCGTGTGTGAGTGCGTGCTTGTTTACATGGAGAATGCATTCTTTTTAGGCCTTCCCGAGGAGTGGGGAGAAAAACGCACGTCGTGCTTGAGTAAAAAAATTCGCTAGTGCAATAGGGCGCGTCGTCAGGTTTCCGCCAAATGATTTACCGTACAACGGCCGAAAAGGGACCGTTGAATATATTTGGACAACGTGTTGACGAAAGAATGCGCCGTTTGAAGCGAGTTGGGACTTACTGTAGCGCCGGGGGGTGGGAGGTAAGGGTGCGTGTTGTCCTGAGATGTTCGGTGGTGAGTTCCGTGAGTCCCTCCACGATCCGTGTGAAAGCGGGGTAGGACCCAATGCCAGTGGTGGCTTCTCCGGGGGTCGCCGCGCCCCTGCCGTCTGGAGGCAGTGGGACTCGACTTAAGGGGATGCCATCTTGAATCCAAAAATTTCAGTGTTGTGCCGCGCACATGAATGTGGGACAGTAAGGCATTAATTAATAACGTACCGCACGAATCGAAAGTCAATGTTTGCAAGTAGGCCTAGTTAATTTCATTTTGGACTTATGAGTACCGTATTTAATACAAGTTATTGATATGGTTGCAGAAAATTAAATGGTCAGTAAAAGCTAAACACAAAGACTGTGAACAAATAATACGTTCGGTCACTCCAGGGTTAAACCACTTTATAGTAAGCCTAGTATTAACCGGCTTCATGTGGCTAATGGAGTAGGCTTACTATAATTACTGAATGAAGTGTGGTGAATAATTCGAGGTCACCAGCTTGGATTACACCCAAGCAAATAATATTATTAAGGTTAGAAAAATTACCTTGTTGTTTTGTGTTTAATTAAGAAAATAAATCAGTTATTTGTTCATAGTGATTAAAAATGGCAATGAAGGTATTTACGGTGATTAACAATTATATAACGGCATTTATAGTATGCTAAATATGACTGAGGATTAGCAAATAAGGAAATGGTTACACGGATTAATTGTTAAGTAATACTCTGATTCCTTGAACACCACGTGTGTCTTTCGCTTCCATATGATTTTAAGCTGTCTACGCACGGCGTGGAAGAAGGAATTTGTTTGTCTGTTTCTTGTCTGCCCGCTACACGTAGTTTGTTTCTCTGTCTGTTTCTTTGTCTGTTCACTACAAGTAGTCCCCAAACTCGGGTGACGCTTACTGTGTATGAGTTGCAAGTTTGGAAAAATATAAGATTTTTAATTTTCTCTCTATTTTATTTTTGCTAAGTAACTGATGAATTATTTCTTTTTTTAAATTACCTAATCATTTTTTAGATTAAGCTTAATCATGTAATCGTGTTAAATTCTGCAATGTTCATTTTTTTTATATATTCTCTCTCAGTTGTAAAAGATGAAGTCATAACTTGCCAAAACTCTAAATTAACAGTTAATTTTAAATTTTAAGCATTTAATTTTGGTTCATATGCATTTTTAATTTTAATACATAATAAAATGCATATTTCAATTTCCATTTTAGTTAACTCCGCAAATCATGATAACATCAGATCTCTGTTTGAGGGAAAAATGTGCCTTCATCAAATATCTTGCTTATCTGTGAAATGCTGTTACAGGAACATTTTTTGCCTTTATCTTCAAATATTTTGCAAAAGAATTCAGCCTGAGAATAAAAAAAACAGGTCAACATTAAATATGATAATAATGATGTCACCAATTTATAATATATAAGCCGCTGTAACTTTTCAAAGTTATTCTGATTATTCTGATTTGACCTAGAGGCTGAAGCATTACCTGTAATTTTTTAGAAACAGTAAAATACAGTAAGAGGATATCTTTGTCTTCTCCTTTGAGCCCTGATTTCTCCAGAGAACTTGGTTTTAAAATAAATAAATAATTTATCCGATACGCTACAAGAAGAATCGGGGGTAGTACAAAAGAAACACCACCCAAGGCCATGGATGGAGGGTTAACATATATATATATATATATATATATATATAAAACGAACAATGAATAATTCCTATATTCATATATTCATATAATTTTTATATTCATATATATTTATTCATATAATTCTTATAGTCATATATATGTATATCCTTATATTCATTTTTACATATAGAGTCCAAACTCGCATAACGATGACAAGTTCGGATAAAATTTTTAATTTGCTTTCTATTTTATTTTTGGTGGATAATTAGCAAATTACTTCTTTTTAAATTACTTCAGCATTTTTTTAGATTTGGCTTAATAATGTAATTTTGTTAAATTATGCAGTGTTCATTTTCTGTATACATTCTCTCTTCGTTGTAAAAGATGAAGTAATGTCTTGCTTAACACTTAATTTTAAATTTTAAGTATTTAACTTTCGCTCATATGCATGTTTAATTGTAATTCATAATAAAATGCATATTTCAGTTTCCATTTTTAGTTAACTCGACAGATCATAATAACATCAGATCTGTCAATATGCGATTTAAAACAAAAATATAGCTTCATCTTCAAATATTTTGCTTATCTGTCTAGCAGTGGTGGCAAACATTTTTTTGCTGGCGGGTCATTTTTGTTACTTTTGATTTTTAAAAAAACGAAGTTGGGTCACACCAATTTATTTACTTACTATTTTTAGTGAGAAACTTGTTGGATTTTAACTGCTAATGTTTTGATCCGAGGTTTATATTTAGTTGTCTTTAGTCTCACACATGCAGCACTCATACCTGTGCCAAGGCAATTCCTAGTGGTGGATTTGATGAAATTCATGGAGGAAAACAACTGTTCACATGAATAAGATGAACCAAACATTGCTAGCTTTTTCATTAATGTAAAAGAATTTGGTGAAAAGTTCCATTCTGCAAGAATAAGATTCTCTATTCTTTCTATTGATTGTTGTTCTCTGGTTACACCCAAAATTGACGACTCCAATTCCTTTTCTTGTAACTTCAGATTAAGATTATAAATTTAGTCTTCCATACTGCACTTTCTCGGAAGTCAACTAATTCCATTTCTAAATTACCAGTGTCAAGCCAATGAAAAGCTGATAACTGAAGCTCTTCAAATTGAATAGTATGGGGGAATTGGATGAATTGTAAGTTATCATACATACACACACGTTTGTAAACGTATACTATGCGTTTGAAAACGTTTCAATGTGTATCAGCTGTTTATTTCGGTGGTAGAATAAAATAATTTTAAAACTGTAAGGCAGAAAATATTAAAAATTAAAATCATATTTTATTTGAATAAGAGCTCGTGGTTCACTAAAAATTGCCTCGTGGGTCAGTACTTGACCCGCGGGTCAGTGGTTCGCCACCGCTGGTCTAGACATTGCTACAGCTAAAATATTTACCTTATCTTTAAATATTTTGCAAAATAAATCAGCCTATTGATTTGTCTGATCTAACTTAGAGGCTGAGCATTACTTGTAACATTTTAGCAGTAAACTACAGTAAGAGAATATCTTTGTCTTCTCCTTCGAGCCTCACTCTCTTCAGAGAATTTAGTCTTAAATAGAGAAAACTAATTTCCCGATACGTTACAAAAAGAATCGGGGTACCTTCAGAGAATTTAGTAAGCTCCACAGAATCCTCCGATCCACTACAAGAAGAAATCGGAGAGTAGTATAAGAGAAAATACTGCGATTCCCTATACGGTAGCAGCTACTCCAGAGTAACAAATCCGTTACTGCCGCCTAACCAGAACCCCCGTCAATTTCGAACCTCCCAAGGCCATAGACGGAGGAGTTAACATATATAAATGTATGGGGAATGGAGGTCTCTGTCTATCAATATCTGTATTGCCAATGGTGGGAAAAATCTCTGAGAAAATCGTATATAGGTAATAATTAATAAATTCTCTCACAAAGGAATATGTACGTACTGTCGCTCGTAATCAATTCGGTTTTAAGGTAAAAAACCTCTTTGCAGGATACAGTTATCGCATTAACTAAATAACTCTATATAAAAATTAGAGATGTACCGATTAATTGGTAGGTAATCGGTGATCGGCCTTACCGGCCAATGCGCTTATTAACCCGTAATAGGTCTTTCCCTTATAATCGGGACCGATTATTACATTATTTTTTATGAATAAAATTCGCCGTCATTGGAGACAGATATTATATCTAATGGTTTTAATCAAATGCTTTAGAAGCCATTAATTTTTGTTTACTTGCAGATTTTCACTTAGAAAGATCATACGCTTATGACACGTGACTGGGTGTCACATTTTACTTAATTGGGTGTCACATTTTTGCCCCTTAATAAGTGAGTGCTACACTTATAATTTTTCTCACTATAAAAATGATTAGCGTAATAGTTGACCGAAATAGTGCACACTTTCTCTTTATAACATGAAAGTTATTAATTTTCATTTTAATTGACAGTTATTGCTATTATTACACTTTGGTTTGTCATTTTGACACAAGAGTTACGTGGTGGCCTATGTCGTAACATCACTTCCCGTCGATCAGTGAAGTTATGTTTATGTAGCGACCCGTCCTTCAAATCCCACGTAAAGCTGTAGGTCCCCTCTGTCATATGACCATAGGTCAGGGGTCGAGAACCTTTAACAGCTTGAGAGCTACATTAGGTCACATAAAAATTACCAGGAATAAAGAGCCGTAGGTATAAATACAAATATTTCAGGGGAAAAGCTTGTTTTTTTTTGTGAGAATGAATAATCCTGGCGGAAGCAAAACCAGGGTTGCCATGATGAGTCCGCCTAGTTTCCAGATAACGTCAATATTATCATATATGATTTTTTCTAATTCCTTCTACGATTTATAAATTTTTGTTTTTATTTTCTTCTTATATATTGAACAGACTTACGCACTAAATATTCATTACATATGTTAATGTGATTAAGAGTTCAAAACATTAATTCACAACTTCACAAGATCCAAATGAACTATGTATGGCAATGCAAATGTTTACCTTTTGTAAAATATTTTATCCGAGTATTCTGTGCAACTATTAACCATAGTCATGATTATGACAAACAGAAAACAGATTATAAATTTTAATACACATATAGAGAGTATTATAAATAATATAATATATAGATAATACTATAATTAATAAAGCATCAGAGATGTATTAGGTGTAATGTTATATAAAAAAAAAATAACTTCCAAAGTGAATATCGAAGACACATTAAATAACTCAAAATGTACTTAATTAATATTGCATAAATTGACATAAAACATTCTAAAATATATAATTCTCAGTCCTTAGTAAACCCTTCCACACCTTACATTTTATATTATAATAATAATAATAATAATAAAAAAATAATATAATAATAATAATCACTGTGGATGGCCAGAAATTGGCACAGCGCTCAAGCCAATTAATACGGTCCATTATGCTAACTCTTGGATCATTATTACCTGAACCATCGGGGTTCAAACCCTCGACTTCAGTGTCTTTGTTTCGCTTATAGGGAAACTGCTAACCGGTGAAATGCGGGCGTTGGCCCTATCTTGTACAACGTGTAAGTTTGGAGAAATACAAGCCAATACTCTATATTACATATTTATTAAATATATTAACTAAAAGTTGGTCGGAATCATATTAGGTGCTAAAACCGAGAACACACGCGTCTTATATTTAAATTCTAGCATTTACTTAAGTTAAATGAGCTACACAAGCTGAATATCTGCTCATATAGTCATAACAAACCTTTTTTGGATATACAAAACTTATAAAAGTCCAAGTAAACCATTTAAGAAATTTAAGGCATATAACAACTGTTCTGTTTCCAAAAACCTACTTACAAATGAAATACAAATGAGAACTTTCTCATACGAACGAGCTGACTTTTGGAATAATCTTGAAACCAATTTAAAAAAGAACGCTTTTTATGGAAATTTCTTAACCCAATGAAAAAAAATATATAATTTTGGATGGATACGACCCGCTTTTCCTTTCGCCTTTCTCTCCAAACTCTATTTCCTTAGTTCATTTCTCTTAAACCCTTAAAATAATAATAGTCTGATGTTTGGATTGCTGATTTCTTTAAGAATACTCTCAAAATAGACTGTAAGCTCTACAACAATTACACAACCTGAGTCGAAAGTATGAGGCAGCCTTAATAGTCCTTCATATATACTTAAATAAATTAACGTCATTCCGCGGATAAAATTTTAATAGTTCGTATGTTTTATAGAAGTTGCGTATAACTAGCTCTAAAAAGTTCAAAAGTTTTACTTAATGAGTAAGTAATAATGATGGTAATGATCTACAGATCTACAGAAGCTAAGGCTAACAAAGACCCTAAGATCCACTCTAAGGTTAGCCCGAGAGAAAGGAAAGAGTAGGGGGTTAAGAGAAGAGAATAAGGGGTTAAGTAAGTAGCAACACCTATCACTCGTGGGTAGGTTGACCATATTTCCTTGAGACAAAAACGGGACATTGGGATGGCAAAAAAGGGACGGGGTTATGTAATATTCTGTATTCATGAAAAAGTAAGTACATAAACCGGGACAAAATTGACATTTTTATTAAAACGACGGGACGGCCAGGAAATATGCAAACGGTACTGTCCCGTTCAAAACGGTACGTATGGTCAGCCTACTCGTGGGTTAACATTCATTCAGAAAAAGAGAAAAAAGACTCACCATCATCATCCGCCGGCCACTGCCGACAAGTCAGAAAAATAGTCGGAGAGAATGGGAAAGGGGTGAAAGATGAAAAGTAAAATAAGAACGCTTACGAACCATGCAAACACAGTCTTAACTCACTGTCATACCATGCAAACTACAGACATGCAAGTAAAGGAAGTTACGGACATGCAAGTAAGGAAAGGATAAGAGAAAAAAAAGTAGGTAAAGTTAAACAAAACGTGGGTTAGTTTATTCTACGAGCTACATCTACGTTCGTGTTACTTTTTTTATTGCTGGCATCACACGCTGGCATGTCACAAGCTGGCATTAATCGTCAACAGACTCATCCTCGACCACCACCCCCAGAGCTCCTGTTACTAATTGTTTTTTTTTATTTTAAACAAAGTTAGTATTTTTAAATGCCTATCTAAACGGTTCTTAAACATATTAACGCTGGTAGAGTTAACGACTGACGCGGGAAGATTATTCCATTTATCAATTACTTTAAACGTAAAGAAGTTTCTAACGATATTAGTAATAAAACGTCTGCCACGCAACTTAAATCCGTTATTACGAGTATTGTTATTATCGAAAGTGAGCAGTTTGTCAAAATTTACGTTATCGATTTTATTAACGATTTTGAAAACTTCATAAGCTCCCCCCTTAATCTCATAGTTTCGAGTGAATGCAAGTGTAACACTTTAATCCTATCTTCATAAGGCTTGTTGCGCAATGACGGAATTAGTTTCGTGGCACGACGCTGAACCCTTTCTAACCTATCAATATCCTCACGCAAATACGGGCAACAAAACTGAACGGCATATTCTAAATGAGGCCTCACTAGGGACTTGTAAAGGGGCAATATAATATCCTTCGATTTAAATTCGAAATTACGCGCTATGAAGCCTAACATCCTATTAGCTTTTGTGCAAGACTCCAGGCACTTGTTCCTAACTTTTAAATCCTTAGATACGCGTACGCCTAAATCTACTTCCTCGTCAACGCTCGCTAACTCTCTATCATCCATCGTGTACGTGTAATTATTGTTACGATAACCTATATGCAAAACTTTACATTTGTCTACGTTAAATTGCATCTGCCACTTATCCGTCCACTCCATAATCCTATTTACATCGTCTTGGAGCCTATTTCTATCGTCCACGTTAACAACCTTACCGCTTATTTTAGTATCGTCCGCGAATTTTGACACGTTACTAGTCAATCCTACAATCCTACATCTAATAGCAATGGGCCTAACACTGAACCCTGTGGGACACCACTACATACTTCCAACCACCCCGATTCACTACCATTAACAACGACCCCCTGTCTCCTAGCACGAAGCCATTCCTCTAACCAGTTAGCTACCTGACCGCGTATACCGTGCGCTTTAACCTTCGCAATTAATCTTCTATGCGGAACTGTATCGAACGCCTTTTTAAAATCTAAATAACGTCAGCCGCTCTATGCCTATCGTATTCGCGCACTATTTCGTTATAAAATTCTAACAAATTAGTTAAATAAGATCTATAGCGTCGAAACCCATGCTGATTACTATTAATCAAATCTCTACTTTCTAAGTGATTGATGATACGATCCCTAACTACGGATTCCAAAAGTTTACCGACAATTGACGTTAAGCTAATGGGCCTATAATTGCTAGCTACTGTGCGGTCGCCTTTTTTAAAAATGAGCGTGACGTTAGCTAATTTGAAGTCTTTGGATGAAATAACTGTTTACGAGCGTGAGATTGCGCATTATATCGATAGGCTAAAATTTAGCAAGGCTCCAGGCCCTAACGCTTTTTATCCCAGACATTTGAAAGATTTGAAAGACGTTATTGTAGGCCCCTTAACGAAGATTTTTAATCAGTCAAAAATCTTCGTTAAGGGGGCTACAATAACGTCTTTCAAATCTTTCAAATGTCTGGGATAAAAAGCGTTAGGGCCTGGAGCCTTGCTAAATTTTAGCTTATCGATATAATGCGCAATCTCACGCTCGTAAACAGTTATTTCATCCAAAATAGTCTCGCTACTAAATGGAACGATATCGTCCACGTCGGGAACATAATTTACGTCTTCTACGGTAAAAACTGTCGCAAAAAAATTATTGAAAATACCCGCCATCGCCTGAGCGTCAGAAGCCAAAGCGCCGTTAGCATCCACTATAGGGCCTATGTTATATTTTTTATCGGCTTACGATTATTGACATTCAAAAAACTTTTTTGGATTATGTTTACTATCCGCAGCTATAAGTATCTCTAAATTACGCTTAGCATTCCTAACTTATCTTTTAACGTGACGTCTAAGCTCGATATATCTATTAAAGTTAGCTGCCGTGCCATTGCGCTTATTAGGTCTATACGCTCTGTTACGCTCGATTATGAACTCGCCTATTTCCCTAGTCCACCACTTGGGCCTACCATGATTTCTAGCGCGCTTGGGCCTACGAGGAATAAACTCCCTTTCAATATTCATAAAACTTTCTTTAAACGCCTCCCAATGCAAATTTGTATCATTACCCATAAATAAGTTATCCCAGTCCACTACTCTCATCCTATCCGCAAAACTATCAAAATTAGCTCTACGAAAATCAGGGACTTCTATTACGTTACTATCCTTAGTGTTTTCTATCACTAACTTAAACCTAAGAATTTGATGATCACTACATCCTAAACTCTCGCCTACTTCTAAGCCTTCGACTATATTTTCGCCGTTCGTCATCACCAAATCTAAAATATTGTCACCGCGCGTTGGTTCGGTAACCATCTGTCGTAAAATATTATCTTCCATGAACTCAATCAATCTCAAACCCTCCTCATTACCAGTAAAAGTCTCGTAATTAACATTAGGGTAGTTAAAGTCTCCGACAATTATACTATTCCGATTGTCAATAAAATTACCAAGAAGTGAGTAAAATCTAGTATCTGTATAGAGGGGTTGAACGGGAGGTCTATAAACAACAACAAAATTAAAACTAATACTACGCGCCCTAACTTCAACGCATATCGCATTAATTGCTGCCGGAAAATCTATCTTAACCTCGATAACCCTAAGGGAATTACAAATGTACATCAAGTTCCCCCAACAAGTCCCGAGTCACGATATTTAACCACGTTTCAGTGATAGCAACTATATCGTAGTTGCCGGAATAAATTATCGCCTTAAATTCGTTTAATTTATTTCTAATACTACGCGCGTTACAATAAAAGACGTTTAAGTTATTTTTTACCACGGGCCGGCGTTTTAAACTATTTTCACGTCGGGCCCGCGTTCCCTGGACCCAAAACGTTTAAAGAAGGCTTCGACCTATACAGCTTTCGTACGTTATCGTCAATTAACCTACCTAGCCTAGCATTACCTATTTCATTAAAATGCACCGCATCTTTTATAAAAAGGCTAGGATCACTGAATTCGGACCACAGCTTTACGAAGGGTACATTTTCCTCAGCACAAATCTCTTCAAATTTATTATTAAAAAATATTGTTTTAGACGTAATCCTAAGACCCAAACCGTGCCTAGGGGTAATACCTAGAACTAAAGACCTATCTGACCTCGCCTTCAGGAACCTAATTAACCCCCTATATCTCTCCAAAAGCTCAGGCACTCTCGTATCGGGCCTATACGAGTCGTTGCCTCCTACCATCGTCACCAACATCGAGTGACGGGAAGCAACGTCAATCCTATCCACTTCGTCTCTAACTCTATCAACCCTGGCCCCTGGGAGACAGACCCTCCTCCTTTCCTTTTGGTTTGATGCCGTTCAACGAACTCTTTGTCCATATCGCGCACTAAAGAGTCCCCAATTAAAATAGTTTCCCCCTCATTCACGTCCCTTTCCAAATGGGCGAAAGGGTTCGAAACATTGATACGGGGGGGATTCCTATCACCTAACGTACGCGGCCTAACTCCACCCTTAACTTCTCTAAATCCCTCCCAATCTACTAAACTCGGACCAACCTTAACCCCTTCCTCAACTCTATCCAACCTTCCCGACAAGCTACCTAAACTAGAAACTAGGTTACGCACCTCATCCTTCAAATTACTAACATCTTCAACGTTAGTATTGATTCGGCTTTCGTCAACCGTAGCCCTACCCCTGCCCTCATCAAGCGTTGCAAGTCTTTCCGTTACCTCACGTACACTGCGTTTTATGTCAACTATTTCCTCCATTAACTCGCAAAAGAAACAAAGTGATCTCTCTGTAATCGCCATAGGACCGCCGTTATAATCTTTAAATTCCGAATACCACCGGTTTACCCCACACCTAACACACGACGCTTTCTGCGAGGCATTGCGCAGTTAAAAATTAGTTTATAACCATCACAAGTTTAAGTTAAATTAAGCCGGCACGCTATGAAAACTTCTAAATCGCCAAAAACCACTAATATTCAGTTACTTAACTATAACAATGTGAATATAAACGCAAGTATATAAATTCAAAACTTTCCAAAAGTAAAATTCTTAGCAATATGCAAAAGTAGATGCAATATCTGAGCTCAAGAAATGCGTCCGTTCAGTACAGAGTCTAGCTGACGAATGTACTGATGATGACGAATGATGATGATGATGATAATGATAATGATGATAATGATAAACTTTATTGGCAGGATATAAATCCCATAAAATGATTCACAATTTTTTATAATATGATCCAAACCTTTCACCGAAGCCGAAGCGCTTATTAACACCATATCATCGGCATAGACTAAGTTAGTTATCCTCGTGTCATCCATACGGACCATACAGTATCCCACTCTTCCTTCCTTAATAATAAGTTTTCAGATAAACATATCATTGTCAAATAAATTTCGAAAAGACCTTTTGAATCCGTTTTCTATACTCATTCAGTGTCCCGCCTCAAACCTGCGATTTTATTGTGGTGAATTAGTTTGCAAATTGGTAAAAACAAAAGATTAACCGAAGTTGAAAGAGTTCAAGTAGTATTATTGTCATCTCAAGGGTTTTCCCAGGTTGCATTTGCAAAATAACTAAAAGGTTCAAAATGTGCCTTTCAAACCACATTTAAACGTTATGAAGCAACTAAATATTTTGCCAATAAGCATCGAAGTTGTCGGAAAAAGGTGACAAACAGTCGAGAGCATAGACAATTAAGAGATCTCCCTAAGAGATCGTATGAAAACAGCTTTATACGTCCGTTCTTTCATAAAGCTAGCAAAAGGAACTGTTCTCTTTGCAAAGACAGTCAGAAGACTTAATAAAGAAGCGTTTAAAGGATGTAAGGCAAGAAAGAAGATTTGGTTGTCAGAGGCCAGTCACAAAACAGGTTGCAGTGGGCAAAAGAGCACGCAAGCTGGACCTCTGACGATTGCGCTAAAGTGCTTTAGTCTGACGAAAATAACTTTGAGGTAAACAAAGCACTGTCTTAACCCGTTTGCTGCGCAACCCGTAAAATTACGGGCTCTCGCTTCTGACCATTTCTGCGCAGCCCCGTATATACACGGGTTTAAACTTTAAACTGAAACATCTCTTTGCGAAGCCCGTGTTTTTGGCTCAACTCGTAACTGGGCGCTCGCGCAGTTAACGGGTTAACATACAAAACGATTACCATTTTTACCAATTAGTGTTTTCGATGAGTGTTACTTGTTACGTCCAATAATTCCATTTATTTTGCAGGTATTTGGAACCAAGGAAGGCTGTGTACTCAATTTAAGTTAAAAATTATAAACAAATGCGAGTGGTGCATATTCTTAAATCATTTGGTTAAAGAAACGAATCCAAAGTAATGTAATATATCCACCATAACCCCTCACTTCTTATGCAGACTTTTACCATAAGAGGTAATTCTTATTACCTCAAGTCTGGAAATTCTTTAGATTTTAATATTTAAAATTTTATATCCTTATTGCAATAACTGTACTTCTATATTCTCTGTACTTATCTCTTGAACAATAATGAATTTGAACTTGCATTATTATTATTATTATTAGTAGTAGTAGTAGTAGTAGTACTAGTAGTAGTAAAATCATGGACGTCAACCACAACGTGTCAGAGATAGTGCGGTCAATGCAGTTTATATGGGAGTATGTGTGTGGCTTTAGTGGTCACAAGACGATTAAGGTCACATGAAATCGACGTCGATTGGCATCTCGCTCGAGTGCTGTTTAGTTATTATTTAGATTTTTGTGAAGCAGAAATCTAATTATTTTTATTATTACTAAATAAAACGCCCGAGAAAATGATTTTAATGTTATTTTCCACTCATATTTTAATTAAATGCTAGGTGGCAGTTTATTTACCTGATATTTGAAAGAAGTCATTAAATTGGATGGTATATGAATCTGGTAACCAAAAAAAACCTATCTATGAATCTAAACTAATGTAAATTTCTTGGACTTCCTTCATTTGCTTTATGGACGACGATCGCTTGAGAATAAAGCATGGATGGAGACGCTAACCGTGAACTGAGTGGGGACGTCACTACTATTTCATAAGCCTATTTATACTATCCATCACTGAAAGAAAACGCCTTTTCATTATGTAAAAATGTATAAAAACCAAAACAGTATTTGAACTAAAGAAGAAAATTATTCTAAAATGTGTCGTAAGAAACTTTCGCAAACACAAATTCTACATCAACATTGATGAATTACCCACTGAATAAAACCTGTTTTCACTGTTTTCATTGAAATCCATTCACGTTTTGAATGAGGTCACAGAAAGTTTCGAAAGGAGGAGGAAAGTTTTAGCACAAGTCACGCAAGAGGCCAAAGAGTGAGATAATTGGAGAGAGATGATAAGGCGGAAAAACATATTTTCATCATAGATTTTGAAAAACTATAAAATTAGGGCAATTTTGGGCATCAAATAACGGATATGTCGAAAATGTCACGCGAAAAGATTTGACAGCATCATTTTTTTAATCTTTCACAACTGAGAACCTAATTATATATGTACATGACGTTCTCAACAGTGAAACGGTTAATTTGGGAAGGAAGGAAGCCATTCCTATGATACTACATTTAAAATTATTCAAATTAGGTTTTATTGAACGAATATCGGGTGATTCATAAGTTTGTTACCACTGTAATGGTGAAATATTTTTTGTGTTTCAGATTGTTGATTTGTGAAAATATTGGGTATGGTCAAGGATAGGGTATATGCAACAAAACCTCGTAATGTCAATTATTTAAAAGAAAGAATTTCCACTGTTAATTTCCAATGGGTAATTGTGTAAAAATAACCTCAAATAAAAAAATTTCACAGGTTACAGTGATTTGTAATTATTTTTTATTCACCATTACAGTGGTAACAAACTTATGAATCACCCGATATATTTGTCTGTCATCAGTATTTACACCCACCCACACCCACATCCACACCAGCTATATATATATATGTATGTGTGTGTGTGTGTGTGTGTGTGTGTGTGTGTGTGTTAACCCCTCCGTCTACGGCCTTGGTTGGTTCGAAGTTGACGGGGGTTCTGGTGAGGTGGTAGCAACGGATTTGTCACTCGGGAGTAGCTGGTACCATATAGGGAATCACAGTAGTTTCTTCTATACTACTCTCCGATTTCTTCTTGTAGTGGATCGGAGATTCTGTGGAGCTTACTAAATTCTCTGAAGGTTCCCTGATTCTTCTTGCAACGTATCGGGAAATTATTTTTCTCTATTTAAGACTAAGTTCTCTGAAGCGAGCAAGGCTCGAAGGAGAAGACGAAGATTTTCTCTTACTGTAGTTTTACTGCTAAAATGTTACAAGTAATGCTCAGCCTCTAAGTTAGATCAGCCAAATCAGAATGAATATTTGAAGAATTACATGAGTTTATATACCCAAATTTTGTTGACATCATTATTATTTAATGTTAACTTGTTTTATTTTTATTCTCAATAGGCTGCATTATTTTGCAAAATATTTGAAGGAAACTATTTTAGCTGTAGCAACGTCTAAACAGATAAGCAAGATATTTGAAGATGAAGCCATATTTTTATTTTAAAACGCATATTGACAGATCTGATGTTATCATGATCTGCCGAGTTAACTAAAAATGGAAATTGAAATATGCATTTTATTATGAATTACACTTAAACATGCATAGGAGCAAAAATTAAAGGCTCAAGATTTAAAATTAAACGTTAAGCAAGACATGACTTCATCTTTTATAACGAAGAGAGAATATATACAGAAAATAAACCTTGTAGAATTTAATCAGGTTTCCTTATTAAGCTAAATCTACAAAAATGATTAAGTAATTTAAAAAGAAACAATTCACCAATTATTTGGCAGACATAAAATAGAAAGAAAATCAAAAATTTATCCAATCTCGCGTCAGCGTTATGCGATTCTGGTCTCTATGTCAAAATGAATATATGAATATAAATGTATACAAATATAAGTATTATATGAATACAATGAATATAAGAATTATATAAATATAAGGATTATATAAAGATAAGGATTATATAAAGACAAGGATTATATAAATACAAGGATTATATAAACAAAGGATTATATAAATATAAGGATTTATATAAATATACGAATTATATAAGAATTATACGAATGAATATAAGAATATAGGAATTATTCATTGTTCATTTTTACAGGGTTCTCCCCTCTAGAATGATATTAATGCAATAATATAACATCCTAACTAATTCTAACTAGATGATAACTGTTTTTTATAATACAGATTTATATACACCAGTGATTCTTAAAGTGGTGAATGGTTCACCCAAGGGTGAATAAAAATTTTGTTAGGGTGAATGGAATCTTAAGGGTGAATGAAAGGTGAATGAAGTAATAAGGGTGAATGAGCTAAACTAGACTGAATTATTATAATTTTTACTCAGGTTTGAAACTGGTAACTGCCTGACCTGATAAATATAGGCTAGTTGGCAGCTGTGCAGACTTGCTTATTGCCAGTGATAGTGAGTTATTAAATTTTATCTAATTATAAAATAGAACTGGTAATTTGTGATAGTGTTAAGTTATGTTATGCTGTTAATAATCAGAAATATAGCGACTGTTGGGTTGGATTACTTGAATTTCCTGAATACAAATCAATTGCATTGAAGGCCTTTGAAGTACTAGTGATAATGTCAACTACTTTTATGTGTGAACAAGGATTTTCGACTTTGGTAGAATTGAAAACCACAAAACGAAATTCTCTTCGAGATGTTGATTCTGTGATGCGGGGTGCTGTGGAAAGGGAAATTGAGCCTCGATTTCGGAAGCTTGTCACAGGAATGCACGAACACCCCAGTCATTGATGTTGCAAACCCGTTTAAAAATATGCAGTGGTATGTGTGATGCTTGCCAATAATTAGCTTTGTTTTAATTTTTTCCATTAGTTTTCATTAATCATTCATTTTTTCTGTTTTATTAATATAAGTATACAAAAAAACGGATTTTTTTGTTAATAAGAATGCTAGTCACTCATTTTTTTCGGTTTTGTTCAGGTGGTAAAATAAACGATATATTTTTAGTAATTAACCATTATTCCTTTCCGAACGAAGTGTTGACATGATCCATATTTAATTGTATATATAGAGAGAAGGAAAATGGAACATAAGCAATTATAAGGTGAAGTCGTGGGTGAATGAAATTTTGTAACAATGACTCAAGGGTGAATGACATTGAAAAAGTTTAAGAAGCACTGATATACACAACATAAGTCGGTGTGGTTAATCTAGTTCAGGCAGTATGAGGACGCACTGTTGGCCGTGCATAAATAGTTGGACATAGTACAACGTTTTTTTTCTTTTTGCCATTGCGAGAATAGTCTTTTCACTACAAATATACTGAGGATAATAGTACACACAATAATGATACTAACGGCAGATGTTGAAAAAACTGTTACAGGATGTAGTATTTGTAAAAGGTTATTCTGGTTATCACCTGAAATTTTAAAACGACTTAATTGATCATTCCATTTAGGGGCATGAAGTCCGGGTAGGATGGTCACCGGTTTCATGGGGAAATTCAAGATTTCTACAGTCGGTTTGAATTTTAGTTTCAAACAGAAAGGGGTACGAGTTGTTAATTGTAATCTCAAAATTATAAGGGGAGCAATTTTATTCATATCTACGTCCTAAATTATACGGACCTGTTGGTGGTCGTGTAGATGTTTGTGGTCGTGTAGATGTTTGTGTTTGTGTGTGGAGTGGTCGGCCTCGCTTAGGTGGTAGTGGGGGTCGAACATTAAGCTCGGATTCTGAGTGTGTTCGTTTTTTTCGTGAAAGTTCTCGCTCACGTGGTTGATGCATTTGCGGCCGGGATGTAGGGTCCGTGCGTCGATCATCAGTCAGTGAGGGTGGTGACGGAGGAGATGGTGGAGTTGGAGGAGATGGTGGAGTTCCACTGAGTGACTCTAGAAGGGGTTTCTCCAGGGTTGGTTCGAGGGGACTCTCGGTTCTGGGACCTCTTCTTGTTCAGAGATTGGCTCGAGTATGGTGATATACGAGGTACCAATCTTCGTCACGGGTAGTGGTTTCCGCGGTGACTACTCGGTTTGTGGTCCCTGCGGATTGTTAATACCTGGATCTTTGAAGGATAGCGGCTTGAACGCCTAACAGATGTTTTTTGGGAAGGTGTTCGGCAGCTATCTTCAAATTATCAGCGTGAATGATCTTTAGTTTAGAATGATCTCGGAGGTCGATGATTTCGTGACGGTTCTTTCCGAGGTTTTTCATAATCCTATATGGGCCATCCCAGTTTGGGTATAATTTGCGATGAGCACTTGGCTGTTTCACGCTCTTTATGTAACATCGCATACCAACGATTATAGTCCGTTGACGGGGATGACGCCTATCTTGTTCTTGCTCTATCTGTTGGTTTCGTTGGTCTAGGCCCTAGGGCATAGCGGATTATGTCAAAAATTTTGAAACCTCGTTCAACTAGTTGCTGATTTGCTTCTGCCATCTCGGAAGGTGTTAGAACTGCCGGGTCGATTTGGTCAGGCAAATCAAAAGGTAGCCGCTTGTCGTAGTGATATAGGACGAAACGAGGGGTGTCGCCAATGGACACGTTATAGCCGTTGTTGATGGCTGTTTGCACTATGGGGAGGGAATCATCCCATGTACGGAAGGATGCATCGACAATGTGGCGAAGGGCTTCTAAGATCTTCAGATTGTGCCTTTCCACTAAGCCGTTTGCCTGCGGGTGGTATGCCACAATGTGTGTTTTTAATTTTACACATGTTACAGAGTGACTCGAACAGTTTGGAAGTGAAATTAAGGGCGTTATCCGAAATTAGGATGGAAGTAGTAGTATGGTTTTGGATGACGCGCTCCACTAGGCTCTTGCCACAGTTTCCGAGGTCTGGTTTAGAATGGCAACTACTTCGCTGTAACGCGAGAAGTGGTCCGTAAACACAATGATGTACTGGTTTCCCTTTGATGTTTTGGGGAATGGTCCCAGTATGCCCATTCTAGTTCTTTGCCAGGGCCGTTGGCATACTGGATATTTATGCATGGGAGCTGCGGACGGTACGTTGCCTTTATGTTTTAAACAAGACAGACATTCAGCGATGTATTCATGTACCTTTTTGTTCATTTCGAAAAAATGGTTTCGCTCCAAAACACTCTTGATGGTGCGATCCGGCACCATGTGGCCATACAAAGGTGATTCGTGACAAAGTCCGATGGCTATATCTTCGAGATCCTTTGGTATTTCCACGAGGTCGTTCTCATCTTCGTTCCTAGAATATATGAGCCCAGCTTTTAGGTTGTACTGTTCTTTTACCTTCGATGGTTCCTTTTGTTCCAGTCGAGCCCGAAGGTTCTGGGTGTGTTGGTCCTGTTGTTGGGAGTATTGCAGACATTCATAGTCGAACACAGGAAAAGTTTCTAGCTTATTCACTTGGGTGTCGGGCTTGAGTCTCGACAATCCGTCTGGAATAACTTGAAGTTTTCCCGGTTTGTATACGGTTTTTGCCGCAAAGTCCTGAATCAACAGATCCCATCTACTCAACCGTCCTTCAAGTAGCTTGTCCTTGAAGAGATACGTGAGTGGCTTTTTTCAATGCCCAATATACCGCTAGTGCCTCTCGGTCTGTAGTGGAATAATTTCGTTGAGGTGCAGAGAGAAGCTGACTGGCATAAGCAATGAGTAATTCCACACCATCTACGTCCTGTAATAGGACGGCTCTTAGTCCATTGGAGGAAGCCTCTGTCGCTATGACAAAGAGTTTGGTGTAATCGGGATATTGGAGGATGGGATGAGAAGTTAGTTTACCGATTAAAGTTTCAAAAGCATGTTGGTGATTAGATTCCCAATTAAATTTAGCATTTTTCTGGAACAAATTGGTAATGGGTTTAGCAATGTTTGAAAATTGGGGGATAAAATTTCGATAGAATCTGACAAATCCAATAAATGCACGAGCGTCGTCGATGGTTTTAGGTACAGGGTACCTTTCCAGTGCTTCAAGTTTGGCTGGATCAGGTTTAATTCCAGTGGATGATAATAGAAATCCTAAGTATACAAGGGATTCCTGTAAAAAGTTGCACTTTGCAAGTTTCAGTTTAAGGTGTGCTTTTCTCAAGCGTGATAGCACATTCTGAAGACTTGAAAGTGTGTTTTTATATCCGAACTATAAACGATAATATCGTCAAGATAGACGAGAGCTTCGACACCTAATAGGTCGGAAAGGACTATATTCATCAACCTAGAGAAATTAGTAGGCCCATTTCGGACTCCGAAAGGTAAAACCTGGAATTCTAATGGCCTCGGTTAGTGGAGAAAGCAGTCAATGCCCGAGATTCGGGAAGCTATACAAAGGACATTTACGTCTAAGATAGAGTAAACGGAAGGTGAAGACTACTGGCCTCGATTACAATCCCTGGAACTCTACCCTCTCGAAAGAAGGCGCGATCAGTACACAATAATATACATATGGAAAATACTTAAGGGCTCTCTGTCCGTAACCTTAGAAATGAAATAGAAACAAACTGGAATGAGAGAAGAGACAGATTTTGTACGGTCCCACCTGCGGTGGGACAGGGGGCCATGAAAACGAGGGTGGAAAATACCCTCAGAATACGAGGCCCAAAGTTTTTCAATGTCCTACGAACAGAAGTGAGGAATCTCCAGCACACCGACCTGAATAACCTCAAGAACCAGCTGGACAGATTCCTGTGCAAAGTCCCTGACCAGCCATGCGTGGCTGGCTACGAGGGCAGGAGGAGATCAGATAGCAATTCTCTTTTTCACCAAATCCCGCAAATGAGGCGGGATGCTGCAGAGGGGTCGACCGCAGGTCGATCCCGAACCGTCATTCGAACTCACCTAAAGTAAGTATATATAATGTATTTTGGCCGTTTGGGTGCCTGAAATCGTATTAATTTAAAAGCTGATTCCGTGTAATTTCACGCCACCCAATGTATCTACTGTAAAGATTTCTGGACGGGGGTTCGTCTCCAACCTGACGATTCGTTGAGTGTTTCCTTCTATATGAATTTATTAAAAAAAAGTGCTCGACTGAGTCCGAGAGCGAATAAGAAATATTACGAGTGAACACACTCAAAAAGTTACTCAATCCCATCTTGTGAGTACAGACCCTCTGTGACTGTTACGGCTCTTTCTAAGCCTTATATAGACACAACTCATAAGGGGAATGGTACTTGAAAAATTGAAAAAGGAGGGGATATTTAATCTGAATTATGTAAACATCTTTTCTCGGAAACCCCACTTTAGTAATTTTTACTTTACATAACATCGTTGGGTTTTCTTTTCGTATATATATATATATTATATATATATATATATATATATATATATATATATACAGGGTGGCCCAAAAGTTCCTTTACGGAACTTTTGGTAGCAATACTCTGAAGCTTTCACTAGGAAAAATACAAAAAACATATTTTACTTTTATATTTATGATCTACCAAAAAATGTGCACCCAAATAACAAATGTAATTGCAACAAGAATGGGAATGAATGAAAATGAAATTCACAGGCTAGGTTAAATGTCCAAAATGGCCTCCATTCTGTTGTATACAAGCTTGACAGCGTTTATAAACACAATGACATATTTTCTTACAAAGTTCTTGATTATTTGCCAAAGCCAGAAATTCATCTTTCATTGTCTTTGAGATGCTCTAAACTTCTAGGTTTTGAATGGAACATTTTATCTTTCAAGAGACCCCATAGCGCGAAGTCACAAGGAGTTAAGTCTGGAGACCTTGGTAGCCATTTAACAGTTCCTCTTCTTCCAATCCACGCATCACGTGTTTCGTCTAAGAATTGTCTGACGTTTCGTCCATAATGAGACGGAGCTCCATCTTGCATCCAAATTATGGAATCACAATTTTGTAAACCCCGTAACTGTGGCACAATAATGGCACGTAACATTTCTAGGTAATTGTCGCTAGTCACCGATCCATGAAAGAACACAGGCCCCAAAATTCTAAAAGATAATACTCCACCCCATACGGTTATTCCTGGTGTGTTTATTGCTTCTTGTTCCACCAGATAATGATATTTGGGACTGCAATAAACACAATTGTGCCTATTAACTTGACCATTCAATTTAAACTGAGCTTCGTCAGTCCAGAGAACTCTGTCCTCGAACCCTTCATTATCTTCACATCTTTCAACATACCATTCACAAAACTCTTCACGTCTGTCCGGATCGTCTTCATTGAGCTGTTGCATTAGGCGCGGCTATATATATATATATATATATAGTAAAGAAATATGAGACAATACACACAAACTAAAATTCAATAATCTCGGTAAAGGAACTTTTGGGCCACCGTTTTAAACTCCAACTGACACTTCGCGGACGGCCTTTCTGAGGGATATACTTTTTTTTTTCAGAAAAAACTACACCATACGCATTTCACACCAAAATATAGAGGACGTCGTCGCGAGTAATTTGATGTAAACATCAAACAAATTCTTTCACTACAAAAAAAAGCTTAAAACAAAGTTAATGTGGCTAAAAAAAATTGTTCAATTGAATAAGCTGATTGTCCGCGTGAAGCTGGCCAGTTATTCGTCGAGAGTTCTAAGTTCTCCAAGCGTCACGCTTCTTCTCGTCAGTCGGCAGCACCCAAAAAACAAATTTTGACTAATTTACAATTTGTGATGTTTGTGGTAAAAAATAATGAATAATTTTTTGTATCTAGTCGGATACACTCGTACAAAATTTTATATTCTTTTGTGAAATCGATGGAAAAGCAAGTCAGTCCATAATTTTACAAAAATACCACAGCCATAAAAATTTTGAGCTTCACATACAAAGCCAGTGAAACAAAATTTGTGAAGCTGCACTTAAAATGTAAGTGGTTCGTGAGTTTAAAGTAAATGTTAAGTTCTCACTGGCTTAAAACTTCTGTTCAAAGGTAGGATGAGCTTTAATTTTGTGCAAAACCTGTGTTTAAAGCAAAAAGGCAAATCTTTTTGTATACATAACGATAAACCTTAAAGAGAACAGGACAAGAATAATACACAAAAAGCATTTGACGTTAAAAATTCAAGTTATACATTCTTAGAAAGAATATATATATATATACAGAGAGAGAGAGAGAGAGAGAGAGAGAGAGAGAGAGAGAGAGAGAGAGAGAGTTACAAGGAAAAGAAGTACCTCAAAAGGCCTTGCGGCCCATACCGAGGAGGTACCAATGGCAACGGGTGCCAGGGAAAATTTTGTAAAAGTTTATTTTTCTTTCAACTATCCTAGCAGTAGTAGAAAACTGGATAGAAAAGTAGAAGGCTCTCTCCCCACCCTCCGCTACCTCCCTGCCAGAGGCAGGTACGGAAAAAGGTTGAAGAAAATACCTTGACCCTGGAAAAGTAGCCAAGGAAATTTTACAGGAAAGTGGAAAATATATAAATAGCTCTATATTTACCTTGCTCACAGAGACACCGAGCAAGCGAACTCCTGCAGAGTTTTCTGAGGTTTTAATCTTAAACTATGTGTGTTCAGTACTTTGTCTAGCCTATTTTTAAACAGATTTACACTTTGACTGGAAACAACCTCTGAGGGAAGTGGTTCCAGATATTAACTATTTTATAGGAAAAGAAATTCCGCAGACTGAGGTCCTAAATGTCTTTACACACTCAAATAGTGTGCAAGATTTGGTCTACCCTTTTCTTGAACTGATCCACAGAGGAACTGTTCACAACTTCCGAAGGTAACCTGTTCCATGTGTCACAGATCTTATACGTAAAGTAATTCCCACACACACTAGTCCTAAACCGTTTCAAATCCAACTTCCAACCATTGTTGCGAGTTGGGTTATCATTTAAACTAAACATACTTCTAAAATCGACATCGTTGAACCCTCGTAAGAGCTTGAAAACCTCGATCAGTTGACCGCGCAGCCTCCGAGTTTCAAGCGAAAACAAGTTCAGGGCGCGTAACCGTCGATTGTAGCCCATATGCCTAACGGAAGGGATTAACTTTGTGGCCCTCGCCTGCACTCGCTCCAGCCTCTCAATATCTTTCCTGAGGGTGGGCGACCAGAACTGCACAGCATACTCCAGGTGCGGCCGAACAAGGGAATTGTACAGTGAGAGCACAATCTCCTTGTTCCGAAACTGAGAGAGAGAGAGAGAGAGAGAGAGAGAGAGAGAGAGAGAGAGAGAGAGAGAGAGAGAGAGAGAGAGAGAGAGAGAGAGTTGTCATTGTAATTTTATTCTTGATCGTGTACTATTGAAAGTATTTTAAAATTAAGTTAATTATGTAACTGTCTAATTAGTCTTTCACCAGTTTTATATCGTTTTTACTTTTTATTGTTTTAGCTACTGATGACGGGACATGAATCTTCATTAATATTAAATCTATACTATAATAAGAGAGCTGTCCGTCCGTCTGTCTGTCCGTCCGTCACACTTTCAGAAATTGTGAGAAAAAATTGTGAGAAAAAAATTCAGAAATTGTGAAGCTCAAGATTTTCATGACTGTGTTCTTTTCTGTAGTTTAGCAATGGGGGAAGGGTGAGTGTGGGGGAAGGGTGGGAGTGGGGGGAAGGGTTGGGGTGGGCGGAAGGGTGGGGGTGGGGGTGGGGGTAATGGGGATGGGTGTGGTAATGGGGAGGGGGTTAGCCCCCAAGTTGTATGAATGGGGGTGAGGAGGTTTTGGGAGATAGCAGATTCAGAAATGTTGACACAATGTGAAGCTCAAAATTTTCACGGCTGGGTTCTTTTTTTGTAGTTTAGCCTGTCTAACCGTCAGCGAAGCGACGACGGGAACTGTACTAGTCTTCATAATGTTGAGGTGGGCGTTAATCATCTTTTTTGTTCTATATATATATATATATATATTATGGTTGTGTGTATATATATATATATATATATATATATATATATATATATATATATATATATATATAGAAACAGAAACAGTATACATATTAAAATATACATACTAAAACCAATGTGAAAGAATATATACGATATACAAAATTCTCTTGGTATTCCTCAACGTCTCATGGCCGAGTGGTACGTGGCAGCTCGTAAAATTTGAAAGTTCAATGGCATTGGTTCGAATCGCACCGAGGTTAAGGTAAATTTATTTATAATATATTAAATCTTAAAATTAAGTTGCCGTTAGTATGTTGTTCCTGATTAACATAAAATTGATAGACGTGTAATTTCACTTCGTTAATGAAAATAAACTGAAATGGAATTTAATTGACATTTCTCCCAATAGATGGCACCACCCACTTCGATTAAGTTATTTTCGAGAATCACTTCTCCGAAAGTATTTGATCAAGCATCGATGTTTGATGAAAATACTCTCATCACCTGAGGGCGTTTGTTCGATGAAAAAATGTCCCACATCTTGATGAAAATTCTGGTCTCAGGGTACGTGTTAAAAACTATCGTTAAATATTTTTTGCTTTTTAATTTTAAATTTTTAAGACCAAATTTTTTTTTGTGCTATTTTTGTCTTCTTTTTAAAGTTTATTATTATGCATACAAAAAAGATTTGCCTTTTTGCATTACGCATTTTTCGGACTAGTGTGTGTATATACTGTGTGTATATATATTGAAAGGACCTCAGAAACGTTACAGGGGTCAGAGTTGAAACCTTCAAGAGAAGAGTAGATGTCTGGCTCAGGACGGTACCAGATGATCCTCAATATAGTATTTGTCATTTACCATTACTTATTCGGACTATAGTGGATTTAATTTTCCTAGAAGAGTTCCTTGTTCCATGCACGGTCTGTGTGTATCATAAAACACCTCAGGGAACCATTCTGAGTTCATTCCCATCATGAAACGGACATGTTATGTGCCATGAAAAGTGGACGCTCAATTCTGCCAGTTGAGGTTTAAGTTTTGGGTTTTGGCTAAAAATATAATAGTTACCCCCTTTTCTTTGATGTATTTAATCTGACGTGAAGGCAGCGAGTCTTTTGCTTATATTGAGGTTCTAAATGTAGCTGGGCTAGGCTGCTTTAAACCCTAGATCCTAGATCCTGTCCCAAAGCTGGATCCTATCTGCTTTGCAGATAGCTGGTGAGGAAAGCTATATTTTTGGGACCTCTTTGAGAGTGACCCGTTGCCCACGTCGGGCTAGCATCATGAGAAAAAAAAACTATAGTATTTGTCATTTACCATTACTTATTCGGACTATAGTGGATTTAATTTTCCTAGAAGAGTTCCTTGTTCCATGCACGGTCTGTGTGTATCATCTCTCTCTCTCTCTATATATATATATATATATATATATATATATATATATATATATATATATATATATATATATATATATACCTTTGGTATCCTTTGGTTAGCTTCGCCCGAATTGTTCATTCTGACGAAGGTCAAGCTTTTCACTCCACCTTAGACCTACAGTTTAACGTGGAATCCGAACCACGCCCCACCAGCAGCCCAGCGTCTTAACCACTAGGCCACCCAGGGTACCCATTTATCTACCAATTGTCGGTTTGGACTGTTTGTATGAAACCTTTGACTCGACAATCCTGTGTGACAAGTACTCCTACTTCACGATTATGATCTTGCGTGGATGGCCTCCTCTGTCGCCTGAATTCAGTCATTGTGATTTCTTCTTATGGGGATATCTAAAGAATAAGGTCTTCAAAGGAAACCCCGGGACACTGAAAGCTCTAAAATCAGCGACTGAACGTGAAACCCGCCCAATTTCTACAGAAATGCTCGAAGACGTGATAAGAAATTACAATGCCGGGATTCGTCACGTAATTTTGCAAAGGGAAGGAGGATACTCCGAGCATAAAGGGGTTAATCCTGAACCATCTTTTGAAGAAAACAAAATTAATGTCGTGTTGTATGCTTGTGGAAAAACTTCGATTATTCCACAATAATTGTGTCAAGTTTCATTGAATGTTTTTAATTACAATTTAAAAGTTAGCATAATTAAAGAAACATTTTTTGTATATGAAAACTTAATAATGAATCTATCAAATTGAATCTATGAAGGTAATGGAGTTATTGTTACATACGCATTGTAATTTGAATAAAAAATAATATTTACTTTACGAACCAAAATAATAAACGAAAACTTTGAAGAAAATTACAAATTCAATGAAACCTAAATTGTGAATTGTAATATTTGTGGAAATGTATGTAAGATGCGTGAATTAATTTACATCAAATGTTAAAGAATTATTATTATTATTATTATTATTATTATTATTATTTCAAAAGCTGACTAACACTTTATTGTTCTTCAATAATGTAAAAAAATTTTACTGAAATATTCATTAAAGCCTTGCAAATTTTACTGTAAAGAATCCACAAATGTAAATACAATAATTTACGATCAAATTTTGCATAGAATTCATTATGAGGTTGTTTTGAATAATTCTAAATGAGACATTGAAGAGAATTGTGAAGGAAAAATCTCATTTATTATATTTTAAAGTCTACATTTATATAAATTATACGGAGTTGTTTACCCTCTTTCGGAACATCTAAGGTCATATGACATAGAGGACCTACAGCTTTACGTGGGATCAGAACCACGGGTCGCTACATTATCTGGACGCGGGGGAGGGTTTCCTACCCAACTACTTATCAGTCTCAACGTCAATTGACTTTGCTGATCAACGGGAAACGGTATGTGGTGACACCGTTTTCAAAGAAAAAACTGAGAAGAAAACCAACAGAACTTTGAAAGGCAAAATGTGATTTTTATAGCGATGTATCTCGAAGATAGTGTACGTGTTTTGTATTCAGAAAATACAAATGGTAGAGAATTTTCCAGCTCTGCTGAGGCTGATATAAGGTTGAATAAAGAATTTAGTAGAAGGGTTGCATTGATAAGTTATGAGATAACCGAGATAACACAATGTATTTAGAAAACAATAAGAGAAGTACTATTCACTCCATCAAGTGGAAGAGAGGAAAATGTACTTAATGCAGATTTTTTAGTGCTGTGATCGGCAACTAGATTCAAACGTGAGCCGTATCGAGGACGAGGCGAGTGGTTGCGGGACAAGGCCAGTGGCAAATGTGTAATGCTAATTGGTCAGAAGCGCCAGAAACTGACACAGCGTTCAGGCAAACTAATGCGGCCAATTGCGGCACAGCATTGCCGTAACTCTTGAATTATTATTACCAGCACCAACGGGATTCGAACCCCTACCTCATTGTCTTCAATTCGCTTATCGGGAAACAATGTTACCCCCCCTCAATTACGGACGTTGGATAATTTGTGTAATTACTTATGTAACTTACTTGTAAATAATTACTTTATTGGAAATAAATTTGCTTAATAACTCGAAGATCGTCAAAACTGGTTCACCGACCGAGCACATACATTCAAATTGTCGGTGATCATTCTGATCCCAATAAATAAACTTATACTTAATAATAATAAATATTTATTGTTTGAAACAATTTTCTTTCGACCACAAACAGCATTAGTTTCAAAAAGAAAATAAATAACTTTAATTACAAAGTAAAAACTTTACAAACATCCAATAATTATAAAGGTATTTTTGCAATCTAATGTATACTGTATTCTCAAGCATGTATTTGTTAAAATAGTTCAAAGTCCCAAAGTGTGCAAAAGATTTGCTTTAATTGCAAAATGAGCGCATCTTCAATTGTCAAAAAAATTTGCGCACAGACTACAAATTCAAACATTTTCAGAGTTTGAAATAATTAGAAAATGATGGTGATGATAATGATGATGATAATGATGATAATGATAATAATGATAAGCTTTATTGGCAGGATATAAATCCCCTAAAATAGTAAAATATTCTTGAATATTCTTGAATTAGAATGGCACCTCTTCAGTTGAAGGTATTTTCCTAAATTTTTACGACAACGATGACGAAGACGATGAAGAAAATAAGATAACTCACTTTGGCCTTCAGTCGGTGAACATTAAACTTAGCTTAGATATAAAGGCTCTAACACGACGCAATATTTCTCGGGTGTTAAAGAAAAGTTTCGAACGAGCTATGAGGATATACAAATAAGCTTTTGAAATATAGAGTGTCCCAGAAATCCTGCTCCATACTAATAAACAATACAGTATGATATTAACCTTTGAGGCAGAGCTTTTGTGGCACCCTGTATTTGTTTCGTTCTGGTACAACAGACGCAACATATGATCCAAATGCTGAATAATTTTCTAAATGTAACTGTTACAGTTTCGAAAAGGTGTCAAATTTTTAACCCTGAAAAGTCATTTTTCTAAGATTAAAAATACAATTTTGAGAGCATATTTGAACCAAGTTGGCGGCAGGAGAGACGATGGTCGTTCGCGGACCAGATTTTCCCCACGGGTCGCCAGTTGTGGAATACTGTTCTATTAAATCAAAGAAATGTAGTTCAGTCTACGACACGTAGAGATGCTTACCCTTTTAATTTTGATTTAGGCAATTTAAATGTTCATGAAATAAGAAATTGTATGGAAATAAATGTGAAGCAACCACCAGATCTGGCCTCTTTTGAGCCTCTTGAACAACGTTGAACTTTAACTCCGCCCACTTCTGTTCACATCTTTCTGGAATATTACCTTCATATATTCCCTTGCTTCTTTTTCTCTCCTGTTTTTATTTTACCTCTTCAGAAGTGTCGTGATGTATTTGCCATAAAATCAACACTTCTATTTTTGTTTTAATTGGTTTTTATTTCTCATAACGTTTACTCAATAGGGAGGAACCTCAGTGTTATATATATATATATATATATATATATATGTATATTAGTGGTGTACCGATTAATCGGAATCGGCCATTTATTGGGCATCGGCATCGGCCAAATTTAGCCTATTCTCTCACCGATTCTTTGACATTTTAAAATTTTCATTACAAAACAAAATCTATATTTATAGAAAATTAAACAGACAAAAAACACTATTTGTGATAATTTATACTCATTTCAAAGTGTAATTATTTAAAAATATTTTGCATCCACGAAAAAGGAAAAGCTTAAGTTAACTTCCCATAAATTTACATGTTATCTAACTACCTAATCTCTAAATATTACGTATAAACTATTGTAATCTCCAACTCTATATTAATAATAATTCTATATTAAGTTGTGCTTTATAAATTTTATATTAAACCATCTTACGTTGACTTTATTTTAGGTATTTTAATAATTTTATAAACCCAAATTATATATTCATTTTTTTATTCAAATTATCCACCAGAGACTCGAAATTTTAATGAAAAATTTTGTTGTTGTTGACATCGTTGAAGAAAGAAAATACCTTCAACATAAGGAAAACGAATAACTTTAAATATTGGTATTCAATTTATGAAAAATAAAATAAAATTATTTTATCATTTTACTGAGTAATAAATTTTTTTAACATCATTTTAGCTACGGTATACGAATAACAAAGTTTGGTACTGCATATCGTGGAGTGAGCTGAGGAAAAGCATTTAAACAAATTTGAAACGTAAAAATATAAAAATTGAGTTTTACATTAAATGAGTAAAATTTATGAAGGGAATTGATTTTTTAAAATATAGGCAAAAAATTGGCATCGGTATCGGTATCTGCATTGAAACTTTTTAATGGAATCGGTATCGGTAATCTTGGAATCGGTACATCACTAATATATAAACAAAATTTCAGTGCATCTTGCTCCTGATGAATCATGTACAGTACTCGGACCTTATAAAGCCCATAGTGTCTGGATATAATGCAGCCTAACGACAACTGAATAGAGATACTGCTTTGAATTACAGTTACTATTATTAATACTATTACTATTGCTTCTGATAATAAAGTGACGAACTACGTACGGAAATATCATGAATACGCTGACTCACTAGATATTTGGCAATAATGCTGCGAGCTGTTCGTACCTTGAATAGATGTATAGGCCTTTACACATTTTGTGACCTGTATTATGGCTGTATATATATATATATATATAGTATATGTTCCTCCTTGATAATGTGAATATATCACGAAAGCGCTCGGACTTTGTGTTTCCTTTTCCTTGTGGTTGTTTGCTTATTAATAAGGTCACGTGTTATTTTGTGATTCTAGTGCATATATATATATATATATATATATATATATATATATATATATACCTTTCAAATGTTTTATAAATGATGTTTAATTACAATATATATTTGATAATGTTCGATAATAAAATTAATAGTATGTTAATCAAAAACCTATCTCAAAATAATTAAATTGAATGAAGCTCCATTAGCCAAATGTCCCGTGCGATGATTCCTCATTTCACAAAGGTCAAGCTTGTCACCGCTCCACTTGAGTTGGCCTGGTGAAGTTAGGACCGAGCAGTATTCCAACTTCGGTGTGATCAGTGTTTTCAATAGAGGAATCATTATATTCCTATCGCTTCGTTTAAAGGTTCTCAGTATGTGCCCAGTCTTTTTTGCTCTGTTTACTGCTATCTTATTTTGCGTTTCAAATTTTGCAGTTTATCATTTCTAGTATATATATATATATATATATATATATATATATATATATACACACTTTTAATAATTTTCAAATATTGCTTGTTCCAGCTGTTCAAATAATCTCATTACAAACTCATAGACAGGTATTATAAAGATATAATATCGATGTCATGGAAGCAGGAAGAGTTCCAATTTTATCTTACAGTTGCCATACTGAAATTATTCCTGGATAGAATGATTTTATGCTCTCCTAAAAAGGTAATAAGAAGTGCTTATGGAGAAGATCGAATACGGGACCAGTTTATATTCGCGTGTATAAGGCAGCCATAAAGACAATATAAACGGAAAGAGGATTCTATTGTGCCTTAAAAGTCTGTGAGACAAACTAAATAGTAATCATTTTCTTTTGAAGATGTCCACTGCAACACCACTCGTGTTCCTTTGGTCTTTGGGCAGCTGATTAAACAGTCTTGGTCCTCTCACAACAAAACTATTTTCTTTCAGGGTTGAGGATGTTTCCTGTCTAGCCTTTAATTTGGGAACACGACACAGTCTTTCTTTTCTACTTTCCACCGTTGTTTGAGGAGTTATGGGGTTCTGAGTAAGATTAGGGGCTAGTTCCTCCATTATTTTCCAAGTGTAAATAATGGTGTATCTCTCTCTTCTCCTTTCCAGTGAATATAGGTTTAGTTCGCGTAACCTTTCCCAGTAATTTAGTTCTTTGCACTCCTTGATCTTGACTGTGAAGCTTCTCTGAATTCCTTCTAGCTGTCTAATGTCTTCTTTTTTATATGTGGATGTTAGGACCGAGCAGTATTCCAATTTGGGTATGATCAGTGTTTTCAGTAGAGGAATCATTATATTCCTATCCCTTCGTTTGAAGGTTCTCAGTATCTGCCCACTTTTTATCTTTGCTCTGTTTACTGCTATCTTATTTTGTGTTTCAAATTTCGCATCATCAGTCATTACAACCCCTAAGTCTTTTGCTTTAGAATTTCTCTGAATTTCCTGTCCATTTGGGGTATAATATTCCATGGATTTTAAGTATATATATATAATATTATATATATACATATTATATATATATATATATATATATATATATATATATATATATATATATATATATATCGGCTATTGATTGGTGGCGCGGAAAACGCAGTTTAATAATGAACAGGAACACCAGAGAAAATACAAACATCCTTCAAGGTTTAATAGTACCAACGTTTCGGAATGCACTAATTCCATCTTCAGGGCTAAAACAATAAAATTCCAAATCACATACAAAATACAAATTGCTTAATAACAATTTAAAATAAACTTAAAAAAATTTAAAAAGTAGCTAAGAAAATGTAAAACATTAAAACTAAAAGGTAAATAAATGTGAAGTTAAAAAGTTAAAATTATAAAAAGTAAAAGCATTAAAACTGAAATGTAAATAAAATAAACTAGTACCTTAACCAAAACATAGCAGATCTATCGATGATTCGTCAGAATTTAGGTCTGGTTTTAGTTTATAAATAAACAAGACTCCATAATTTTAAGCTTAAGGTCAGAGCTTCCGGCAGCAAGTACGGTGAAATTAGACTGTGAAATTGGGTGGTTATTGTTGTGCGAGTGATTACGTATGAGAGAATTAGGTGGTTTGCCAAGGGGTAAATTTGTACGGACCGATTTACCGAGATGTTCGTAAATACGAGATTTTAAATGTCTTTTAGTTTTACCTATATATGACCCCATACAGTGGTCACACTTGTATTGATAAACTATAGATGACTTAAGAAGTGTAGGAATAACATCCTTGTATTTAAATAAATGGTAAATCGATTTAGACGGGGTGAATATAATTTTTATACACAGTTGTGGGTAGAATTCCTTGAGCAATTTTAAAAGTTTGTTTCTAATGTTAAAACTTGAGGTTCCCATATAGGGCAAAGTGAAATACAGGATATCTTTGGGGACTGTAATTAAGTTCTAGTTGTAGGGCTTATTAGTCTATTTAAGGTTCTGCCTATTGTAGTCTCACCAGTCTAGAAGGGAAATTATTCTTGGCAAGGAGTTTTCGGATGAAATCTAGTTCATCGTGTAGTTTGAAGTAATCTGAACAGATATTGAAAGCTCTATTGGTCAGAGTCGAGATTAAATTTCGTTTGAAACCTAAAGGGATAAAGGAAGAAAAGTTCGTAGTAAGATTGGTGAATGTCGGCTTTCGGTAAACGGAAGTTTCAAAAGAGGAATTAGTTTTTATTATCTTAATGTCCAAAAAGGACAGAGAGCTATTAGATTCAACTTCTGAAGTAAATTGAATGTTAGGGTGCTTAGAATTAAGGTAATTACGAAACAAAGGGATATGGTCTGGTGATTTAAACAGGAGAAAAGTGTCATCAATATATCTTCTATAAAAAACCGGTTTAAAGTTGGAAGGACACTCATTCAACCATTTGACTTCATGATGACACAGAAACGCGTTAGCTAAGGTGGGACCAAGAGGCAGACCCATTTGAACACCTTCAGTCTGTTTAAAATATTCACCGTTGAATATAAATATAAGGTCTTCCACGGAAAATTTTAGTAGTTCTTTCATTTGGCCTCTATTAAAACCCTGCACAGTATCAGTATTATTAAAAAGATTGTCAATACATATATCAATAGTTTCTGCAACAGGCACATTGGTAAATAAAGATTTTACATCGAAGCTAGCCATTGTGTAAGAATTATTATTTAATGAGGTAATTTCTCTAACGAAAGAAAAAGAATCCCGTGCTGTATACAAATTATAAGTTATAGGTGATAGTATGGGAACCAAGAATTTTGAAAGGTTATAACTAAAAGTTCCTAGAGCCGATAAAATTGGCCTAAGCGGACAATTAGGTTTGTGTATTTTAGGGAGTCCATACATAATGCCTGGGCTGGATCCAGAAACAAATAATTTAGAAAAACCGTGTCTGAGATTATATTATTAGATTTAAGTTTTCTAAGATACCTATTAATTTTATCTTCCTGTTTTAAAATTAAAGCAAAAATGTCACCAGTTACTTTAGTAAATCTAGTTGCATCATTTAAAATATCTAACATTTTATCGACATAAACATTCCTGTCCAAAAGAACAACGCCATTGCCTTTGTCTGGTCTTGTAACCACCAATGACTTGTCCAAAGACAGATTTCTTAGACTTTGAAACTCTTCCACCTCCATATTAGATCTATTGCCATAAGGGTTAAAAGCATAAAATGAAAAAAGCTAAATTACGTAAATTATTAGATAAAAAGTTAAAACCTTTACTATGTGGGTCAAAGAATGAATGTTTAAAAAGGTCCTTAAAAAATAACTCAAAGTTGAGGAAATAATTGTAAAAATTAAGTTTCTTTGGAGTAAGAGAGAATTTCAGGCCTTTACAAAGGGCAGATTTTTGAATATCACTGAGAACTTTGGAAGAATAATTAAAGATGAGATCATTAGCTGCTAGATTATTACTCGTATTATATCCTAATTTTTGGAGTTTCCTGTTCTGAACAAAATTCACCCTTGCAATACATTTCAAATTGCCCGTCTGAATGACGTTCAAAAGATGTGTTGAATCTATACCAGACACCAGAGACTTAAAATCACAAGTAGACCGATTAAGATCCCGATTACATTTCTTTCGTTAGAGAAATTACCTCATTAAATAATAATTCTTACACAATGGCTAGCTTCGATGTAAAATCTTTATTTACCAATGTGCCTGTTGCAGAAACTATTGATATATGTATTGACAATCTTTTTAATAATACTGATACTGTGCAGGGTTTTAATAGAGGCCAAATGAAAGAACTACTAAAATTTTCCGTGGAAGACCTTATATTTATATTCAACGGTGAATATTTTAAACAGACTGAAGGTGTTCAAATGGGTCTGCCTCTTGGTCCCACCTTAGCTAACGCGTTTCTGTGTCATCATGAAGTCAAATGGTTGAATGAGTGTCCTTCCAACTTTAAACCGGTTTTTTATAGAAGATATATTGATGACACTTTTCTCCTGTTTAAATCACCAGACCATATCCCTTTGTTTCGTAATTACCTTAATTCTAAGCACCCTAACATTCAATTTACTTCAGAAGTTGAATCTAATAGCTCTCTGTCCTTTTTGGACATTAAGATAATAAAAACTAATTCCTCTTTTGAAACTTCCGTTTACCGAAAGCCGACATTCACCAATCTTACTACGAACTTTTCTTCCTTTATCCCTTTAGGTTTCAAACGAAATTTAATCTCGACTCTGACCAATAGAGCTTTCAATATCTGTTCAGATTACTTCAAACTACACGATGAACTAGATTTCATCCGAAAACTCCTTGCCAAGAATAATTTCCCTTCTAGACTGGTGGAGACTACAATAGGCAGAACCTTAAATAGACTAATAAGCCCTACAACTAGAGACTTAATTACAGTCCCCAAAGATATCCTGTATTTCACTTTGCCCTATATGGGAACCTCAAGTTTTAACATTAGAAACAAACTTTTAAAATTGCTCAAGGAATTCTACCCACAACTGTGTATAAAAATTATATTCACCCCGTCTAAATCGATTTACCATTTATTTAAATACAAGGATGTTATTCCTACACTTCTTAAGTCATCTATAGTTTATCAATACAAGTGTGACCACTGTATGGGGTCATATATAGGTAAAACTAAAAGACATTTAAAATCTCGTATTTACGAACATCTCGGTAAATCGGTCCGTACAAATTTACCCCTTGGCAAACCACCTAATTCTCTCATACGTAATCACTCGCACAACAATAACCACCCAATTTCACAGTCTAATTTACCGTACTTGCTGCCGGAAGCTCTGACCTTAAGCTTAAAATTATGGAGTCTTGTTTATTTATAAACTAAAACCAGACCTAAATTCTGACGAATCATCGATAGATCTGCTATGTTTTGGTTAAGGTACTAGTTTATTTTATTTACATTTCAGTTTTAATGCTTTTACTTTTATAATTTTAACTTTTTAACTTCACATTTATTTACCTTTTAGTTTTAATGTTTTACATTTTCTTAGCTACTTTTTAAATTTTTTTAAGTTTATTTTAAATTGTTATTAAGCAATTTGTATTTTGTATGTGATTTGGAATTTTATTGTTTTAGCCCTGAAGATGGAATTAGTGCATTCCGAAACGTTGGTACTATTAAACCTTGAAGGATGTTTGTATTTTCTCTGGTGTTCCTGTTCATTATATATATATATATATATATATATATATATATATATATATATATATACACACGGAGTTTTCCCGCACCGTTACTTTTTAATCCAGCAGAACTCTAGACGTGACAAAGGAATGAGCTCGAAGTTCAACAAGAGCCTTAGCCGTGGTATGTCCGATAAGATAAAAGTGACACAAAATGATAGGAACTGATACTTCTTGGAGTTCTTACTTCACTCGTCAGTCTTTAATGAAGGAAAGTGTACAAAGGCAGGAATGCCGCGAGAGGCGAGAATTTGGCAAAATGAAGGTGAGAAGATTGTCTTGGGCAGATAAAATAGCCTCTTATTGCCTCAGATAGCCAGCAAAATATGAACTAATTTTCGGTTACAAAGGATTAAATAGACGATAATTTTCAGGGGATAGCTTGGGGGAAGGGGGTGTCAACTCCCCAATAAAATATTTGCAACTGTTTGATTTTTTAAGTACAAAACTTAACCTGAATACACATTTTTAAAATGGCGATTTCTAGGTGGGAACCAACTGACTTTAATTTTTAGTACATGTGCCTTGAAAAGTGGACGCTCAATTTTGCCACTTGAGGTTTAAGTTTTGGTTTTTGGCTAAAAATATAATAGTTACCTCTTTTTCTTTGCTGTATTCAATCCGACGTGAATGCAACGAGTCTTTTGCTTATACTGAGGTTCTGAATATAGTTGGGATGGGATGCTTTAAACCATAGGGGTCTAGATCCTCTCCCAAAGCTGGATCCTCTCTGCTTTGCAGATAGCTGGTGAGGGAAGCTATATTTTAGGAGCCTCTTTGCGAGTGACCCGTTGCCCACGTCTTTCATGAAAAAGAAAAAACTATAGTGTTTGTCATTTACCATTACTTATTCGGACTATAGTAGATTTAATTTTCTCAGAAGAGTTCCTTGTTCCATGCACGGTCTGTGTGTATCATAAAAAACCTCAGGAGACCATTCTGAATTCTCTCTCTCTCTCTCTCTCTCTCTCTCTCTCTCTCTCTCTCTCTCTCTCTCTCTCTTTCCGCAGGGGGTATAAAGGTTATGCACATTTCTTCTGGATGTAGTAAACTTTATACTTGGGGTGTGACAGTCCTCCGGTCCCGAGTCGTGGGATTCTAGAGGAACTGGCTGCCAGCTCCTTTAGGTTCTCTCTCTCTTTCGGGAGGGCGGGTAAAGTATTTTGCACAATCCCGTCCCGTGGGTTACTAGGACCCATCCCTACTTGTCCTTTTAGATTACGTTAAGGTTGTTCTCCTCTCTCTGCAAAAAAAAAAAAAAAAAAAACTTTTCTTTTAGTATTAAATCTTTTTCTCTTCTTTTACTATTAGGACCCTACTGCTACCTCATGTGTGGAAGAGAGGCTTTGGAACCTCTATAAATAACACCATTTAACGCTCGTAGGTTGTGAGAGACTGGGATGGAGGGGTCCCAGGCGTAGGGCGCGATGAATGGAGTGTGGCTAGTGCCCCGATAAGCCCATTCCTAACGCGTAATGGCTTGACCAGCCCCCTGCGACCGTTCTTTGGTGACCAATTGATGGTGCTTGGCTGTACTGCTCTGAGGTGAGAGGGCTTTACTGCCCAGCTGGCTGCCAGGCCAGCGTAAAGTCTCGGGCGTAGCCTCTGGGTCTGATGGGATATCCCTTGAACACTGGATTCTAAGAGTCTGGCCGCTTGTGAGTGACTAGTAAGACTTAGTAAGGGGCTGCATCTCGCTGTCGCTCCTGGCGGAAAATCCGTGACGCTTGCGTCGCGAGTGTTTGTCAGTTGGTAGCTGCGACACGTTTGGGACGGTCCGGCCCTGGGGAGACCTTTGGTCGGTGCGGCAGCAGGAGAGGTGTAGTCTTCTGGAAGGAATGAACGTCACTTGCAAAAAGGCGGATGCGTCTACGCGCGGGATGAATTCACCCCCCCCCCCCCTTTTTATATACTGGTCATAACGTTTTTGGATAGTTTTCATTGCTAGAACGCTTTATCTTATTCAGAGTATTCAGAAAAAACAAAAAAAAAGAGAAATATGGCAGGGCCAGCTAATTGAAAGCAGAATGCTTTAAATGTAAAGTTAATCATTGGTGCGTAGACTTCCCAGAGGGTAGTATCAGCGATATCACATCCCTTAGTGTATGTTTGTTTTGTAAACTTAGAGACAACCACGAAAAGGAAGTTAAAGAGCTAAAGGAATTAGTAAAAAAGCTTGAAGCTAGGGTCGTAGCACTAGAAATCCAACCCAGTGGACAAGATCAAATTAAAAACACACCAGCAGATTCAAACTGTAAGATTAAGTATCTAGAACAAAGGGAGGGCTCAAAGAAGGGGCTGATAGAGAAGGGTGGGAAGGGATCGATAGAGAAGGGTGGGCAGGGGCCAATGAAGAAAAAGGGTGGGAAGGGGCCTGCTGATGGCCCAAAGAAACCGAAGGATGTAGCTACCTGTCGGGGTGGGTCGGGTGGTGTAACTGCGTGTATGGGTGGCGACGGGTTTCGAAAGGTCTCGGGCAAGAAGGCTGCGAAGCCGAAGCCTGAGACCCCAGTTGCCCCTGTCAAGACCTATAACCGCTTTAGTCTCCTGTGCTCGAAGGAGGAAGACACCGTTTTGATTGGGGACTCGCAGATCAGGGGCCAGGAGAAGTACTTTGCTTCAGCAAACCGGGATGGGAGGAAGGTAAGGTGCTTACCTGGGGGGAACGGCGCACTTAAGGAAGGAGGTAGAGAAGGTGCGCGTGGCTAGTCGGAGGACTGCGATCGTTGTCCACGCTGGTGGCAATGACCTGTTCCTCAAAGGCGGGGGGTAGGTCTTACTGAAGGGATCATCACCGAGATCATGTCTCTTGCGGATGATCTAAAACTGAAGACAGACAGGGGAATGTTAATGGGTATTTTACCGCGAATGAATGTCAGTGACCACGCGCTCAGTAAGGTCATTGGCATCAACGAGAGGGTACAAGACTTGTGCGTTCCGCTGGGCGTGAAGTTTATTGACCCCTTCGATGCATTTTCGGGTAGGTGGGACCTTTACCAGAGGGATGGTGTCCACCTCAATAACAAGGGTAAAGGTGTGGTAGGCGCGCTGCTCGACCGGCACCTTACAGAATGGTGAGGTCGAGTCCGGGGAGAGATGATGGGCCCCCACCGGGGAGAGATGAGGATGAGCCGGTGGCGGACATACCTTCAACTGAAGGGTGCGTCGAAGTACAGGTGGGTGACCCTCCTCCTACGTTGGAGGGGGCTCAGTCTCCTGCGGAAGTTGCCCCCTCGTTAGTGAGGGGCTCTTCAACTCCCGACAGCCCTGGCTGTTCGGGAAACGGGTCGTGCTAGGGGGCGGTCAGAATAGGGAAGGCTCCCTCCGTGCAATGCTTTTTAATGCTAGGTCAATTAGGAACAAGTTTTGCGAGCTACGGGCGCTCTTAGCATCAGAATACCAGGATATCGTTGCTATCACCGAGTCCTGGATTCATACTGATCGTAGGGACTACGTTGGGGAGTTCGAAATTCCCGGGTATAGAATGTTTCGCAAAGACCGCACCCGTGGGGAGGGGGGGGGTACTAATATACGTCAGAGACACGTTGAGTCCGGTTGACTGCCAGTTCCGGTCGGAACGGGAGCTGCTTGGCGTCGATCTGAACGTGGGAGGGACGAACTATAGGTTAATCTTGGTGTACAGACCTCCGCATCTCCTCCTCGAGGACGATACAGCCCTGTACACCGAACTCAGTAGCCTGCTAGGGGATAGGGTGTGTGTAGTTTTAGGAGACTTCAACTGTCGCGGCATAAAGTGGGAAAAGAGGACTGCCGATGCTGAAGGGAGGAGGCTAGTTGACTTTGCTGATGAGAACTTCCTCACTCAGTGGGTCAACGAGCCTACACGAGGCGAAAGCGTTCTAGACTTAGTATTCACGACCGAAGACAACCTCGTCACTGGCCTCACCGTTGACGAATCGTTGGGGGGAGTGATCACGGTCTTATTAGGTTCCGTGTGTGCGTCCCTCGGGTGAAGCGTAGTAACTCGAGAGAGTCAGTAAGCTCGATCTCCGGCGGGCGAACTTTGTTAGCCTCAGGGATAGCGTAGCAGAGATGGGGTTAGAGGTTGGCGGCGATGTTGAGGGAGTGTGGAGTGCATTCCGGGATGAGTTTATGGTGCTGCAGTCTGCTGCCATACCCTCAAAACCGGTCACCCCTGCTTCAACGCAGCCTAAGTGGTTCAATCGTGGCATCGCTTCGGCTATCCGAAATAGGAAAGTAGCGTATAGGAGGGCGAAGGCCAATCGTTCCCACGAGAACACTGAAGCGTATGTCCGCCTGTGTAGGGAAGTGAAGGCGAAGGTTAGGCTAGCGAAACGTAACGAAGAACTACGGGTGGCAAGCCTCTGCAAGGGGAACCCTAAGGAGTTCTTCAGTTATGTTAATAGTAGAAAGCCCATTAGAAGCATGATAGGTCCTTTAAAGCAGTGTTTCCCAACCGGGGGCCATATGGCTCCCTGGGGGCCATGGCACATTTGAAGGGGGCCACAGGAAAATGTTATTTTGTAAAATAGAGTTAAATCTGCATATTACCTACTGAAAATAATGCTTATGGGGGCCACAGGAAAAAATAAGGTTCCTAAGGGGGGCCATAAGCCAAAACCGGTTGGGAACCACTGCTTTAAAGGACGGAAGCGGCGTTCTGCGGACCTCCGACGCGGACATCGCTAATGTGCTTAATGAGTACTTTGCGGGAGTGTTCACCAGGGAGGATACCCGCGTCATCCCCGAGCCAGCTGTGAGGCACGAAGGTGCTGGCCTGGATAGTGTTAGATGTACCGCGACAGTCGTTGCTCATAGAATAGACAAACTGAGCGCGTTTAAGGCTCCTGGGCCAGACCAGTTTCTCCCCAGTGTTTTGCGAGAAGTGCGCGACCAGGTGGCTCCCCACCTGGCTACAGTCTTCAACAAATCGTTGGTGATGGGCCAGGTGCCTGGTGACTGGAGGGAGGCCAACGTGACCCCTATCTTTAAGAAAGGGGATCACGAAAGTCCAGGGAACTATCGTCCTATTAGTCTCACTTCAGTTGTAGGTAAATTATTAGAAAGGATAATAGCTGATGGAATCGTTGACCATTTGGATTCCTACAAGCTGCTTGGGGACTCCCAACATGGGTTTAGACGGCATAGGTCGTGTCTCACCAACTTGCTCGAGTTTTTCCACGTCATGTTGAGTGAGTACGATAAGAGTAGGGCGATTGATATACTTTATCTCGACTTTCAGAAAGCCTTTGATAAGGTACCTCACCCCGGCTAATGGCGAAAGTGCGCGCGCTGGGTATCGGTGGGGAAATAGGTAGGTGGATTGAAAACTGGCTGAGGAATAGGCGGCAGAGGGTGGTAATTAAAGGGGCTAGTTCGGGTTGGGCCTCGTCACTAGTGGGGTTCCTCAGGGTTCCGTTTTGGGGCCACTGTTGTTTACCATTTACATAAATGATATCGACGGTGGCATCGTCAGTCGGATCGCCAAATTCGCTGATGACACCAAGCTTGGGGCCAATGTTGGGACGCCCGAAGCGATCGAGGAACTGCGTGCGGACCTAGGTAGGATAGGAGAGTGGTCCGAAAAATGGCAAATGCCGTTTAACTTGGGTAAATGCAAAGTGATGCACATTGGCTACGCCAATCCCAAGTCGGACTACTCGATGATGGGCAGTAATATCGAGGTGACTGATTTAGAAAAGGACTTGGGTGTGCTAATTAGCAGCGACCTTAAGTTTACGAAACAGTGTGTAGAGGTGGAAAAGAAAGCCCAGAAACTATTGGGTTATATCAGGAGGCAATTTCAGTTTCGGAACAAGGAGATTGTGCTCTCACTGTACAATTCCCTTGTTCGGCCGTACCTGGAGTATGCTGTGCAGTTCTGGTCGCCCACCCTCAGGAAAGATATTGAGAGGCTGGAGCGAGTGCAGGCGAGGGCCACAAAGTTAATCCCTTCCGTTAGGCATATGGGCTACAATCGACGGTTTACGCGCCCTGAACTTGTTTTCGCTTGAAACTCGGAGGCTGCGCGGTCAACTGATCGAGGTTTTCAAGCTCTTACGAGGGTTCAACGATGTCGATTTTAGAAGTATGTTTAGTTTAAATGATAACCCAACTCGCAACAATGGTTGGAAGTTGGATTTGAAACGGTTTAGGACTAGTGTGTGTGGGAATTACTTTACGTATAAGATCTGTGACACATGGAACAGGTTACCTTCGGAAGTTGTGAACAGTTCCTCTGTGGATCAGTTCAAGAAAAGGTTAGACGAAATCTTGCACACTATTTGAGTGTGTAAAGACATTTAGGACCTCAGACTGCGGAAATTTCTTTTCCTATAAAATAGTTAATATCTGGAACCAACTTCCCTCAGAGGTTGTTTCCAGTCAAAGTGTAAATCTGTTTAAAAATAGGCTAGACAAAGTACTGAACACACTCATAGTTTAAGATTAAAACCTCAGAAAACTCTGCAGGAGTTCGCTTGCTCGGTGTCTCTGTGAGCAAGCTAAATATAGAGCTATTTATATATTCTCCACTTTCCTGTAAAATTTCCTTGGCTACTTTTCCAGGGTCAAGGTATTTTCTTCAACCTTTTTCCGTACCTGCCTCTGGCAGGGAGGGAGCGGAGGGTGGGGAGAGAGCCTTCTACTTTTCTATCCAGTTTTCTACTACTGCTAGGATAGTTGAAAGAAAAATAAACTTTCACAAAATTTTCCCTGGCACCCGTTGCCATTGGTACCTCCTCGTATGGGCCGCAAGGCCTTTTGAGGTACTTCTTTCCTTGTAACTCTCTCTCTCTCTCTCTCTCTCTCTCTCTCTCTCTATATATATATATATATATATATATATATATATATACACACACAATACAGTATTATATATTGCCAGCTTGGCAATACTGCCGCGAGCTGCTTGTGCCTTGAAATGAGCGTATGGGCGGAATGGTGCTCTATTTAAAAAGATGTTTATCTCTTCATACTTCCACTTAAACTATGAATGAATAGATCAATAAAAAAAATGTGTATATACAGTATACCCGTACTGATAATAACAAAGTTTCTACGCTACAAATTGACGAAACTTGCCTAAAAATATAGGATGCGGTTTTGGATATTCTTTGAACTATGATAACACAGAGCGTAGTTGTTTTTAGTGATGATGAACTACGTATGGAGCCCTCGTTACTACATTGATTCCCTGTTTACCCAGTAATGGTGCTGCGAGCTGCTCGTACCCTGAAATGGATATATGGGAGGAAAGATGTTCTTTGTAAAATGTGCAATTATTCATCTCGTTTCCACTTAAGCTGTGACTATGATTGTCTTGAGCGTTGACTGGTAATATGTATACGAGTGTATATATATGTGAAATAAAAATTTAATGTAGTTTGGTGCCGATTCAATATTACGTTGGGCTCTAAAATCCAATTTCCTTTGTACTTGCTCGGATGAAGAAGCTTTACAAACGATATCTGATTCTCAGAAATAGAAATTTCCGACCAGAGACCTACAAAGTTTCTCCATGAATAAATGTGGTAGAGTAAAGTGTTTGAAAAGTATTGGAAATGGACAAATAAAGTACAAACGGAATGATCGGTTATACAGAAGTCTTTGAATCACATAAAAATTACTTTGTTACAACAAACCAAATATATATAGTTGAATATTTGCAAACCAATCCAAATGGATAATATAATCATGCGGTAATTACACTAACCATGCTTATTTTTCTTGGTAACACTGTAAATTTTGGCCAGTTCTATGAACTCGAGTAAGATTATAATGAACTCTCAAAGAGTGTATACAGTATATAAAGAACAAATTAAGATAGCTCATTTTATTCTCCATTAATAAGAAATAAAATGGTACTTGTAGGTTATCTCCCCCCACTAATTTTGACAGAATATTTTCGTTAAAACTAACGAAAATATCACGACTTAACCTAACCAATTATCAAGGGCGTACAGGTGATCTATTAGTAAATAGTAAATACTATTCCAGAAACAAACAATGTTATAATTAATAGATCAACTGTACGCCCTTGATAATAATTGGTTAGGTTAAGTCGTGATATTTTCGTTAGTTTTAACGAAAATATTCTGTCAAAATTGGTGGGGGGGAGATAACCTACAAGTACCAATAAAACTTCCAGAAAGAGTGTACTGAGCTCTCTTTTCGAATTAAAGCAACTCATGAAAGTAGGACAGTCCACTCCTAATTCAACAAAACACAACTCGCTGCTTGTGTGTAAGGAGTTAATTTAATCGAAGTGGGTGGCGCCATCTATTGGAGGAAATGTCAATTAAATTCCATTTCAGTTTATTTTCATTAACTGAGCGTAATTACATGCATAGTATTTTATATCACTCAAGAACAACATACTGGCAGTAACCTCGGAGCTATTGAAGAATAGGGACCCCAGCCTTCTTTAGTTAGCTTTATAAGGCTAACTAACGAAAATATCATGATCTAACCTAACCAATCGTCAAGGGTGTACAGTTAACCTAACGATTGGTTAGGTTAGGTCGTAATATTTTCGTTAGTTAGCCTTATAAGCCTAACTAAAGAAGGCTGGGGTCCCTAGGCTTCAATAGCTCCGTAACCTCAGTTTTAAGATTAAATACACTAAAAGTAAATTTGTTTATCTCGGGGGGATTCGAACTGATGTCACTGGAAATTAGAATTTTGCGAGCAGCCACGTTACTCACTCGGTCACGAGATATTATTGTGTAATGGGAAAGTTTTATATATATACACAGGGTGGGCCGTAAGTTTCCATACATAGGAAAATGTAAACGTTTGTTTTTATTTCAGATACCCTAAGAATATGCGTTTGACGAAAGAGCAACGAATTGAAATCATACTGATGGCTGGGTCGGGAAGCAGTCGCATGGTTGCAATGAACTTTAACAGACAACATGGAACGAACATCACACACGACACTGTGGCAAAACTTATTAACAAGTTTCAGAAAACTGGAAATGTTGCAGATCAACCGCGAAGTGGTCCAAGACGTACAGCCACCGATGAAGACACAACAGCTACGATACTTACAGCGCTTACACGGAGTCCCAGAAAAAGTACACGACGGTTGTCTGCAGAAAGTGGTGTCAGCAGATCGAGTATCAGGCGCATTTTGAAAGCAAACAAATGGCATCCATACAAATTGCATATGGCACAGCATTTGAGTGAAGACGACCCGGATAGACGGATGGAATTCTGTGAATGGGCATTAACCAAAGTGAACGAGGATGCAAACTTTTCAACTAAGATCTTGTTTACTGATGAAGCAAATTTTTACGTCAATGGAGAGGTTAATCGGCAAAACATACGTTATTGGAGTAATGCTAACCCTAACTGGCTGAGTCCGACGAAGATGCAAGGTGCCGGTAAAGTGATGGTGTGGGCCGGGATATGGGGTGACAGAATTATTGGACCAATTTTTGTCAGTGGAAATCTTAATGCCGAAAGGTATCTTAACATGTTGCAAGAAGAGATTTTCCCATCCCTGCTAAACGAGGAAGGTAACTTCCCAGTTTACTTCCAGCAAGATGGAGCTCCACCTCATTATGGTCTTCACGTGTCGGTATTTGGATCAGCAGCAGTTTCCGGATGCTTGGATTGGTCGGCGTGGTCCTGTGGAGTGGCCTCCCAGATCCCCAGATCTCACCCCCCTTGATTTCTATCTTTGGGGGCACTTGAAGGCCATGGTGTATCAGGAAAAGATACGAGACATAAATCATCTAAAGGAACGTATCACCAACGCCATTACAAGCATAACGTCAACTGTGCTAATGCGTGTTCATCAACAGTGGGGAACACGTATTGAAATGTGTTTTCAAAACAATGGCAACCATGTAGAGCATATTATATAAATAAAAATGGTTGTCCATAAAAAATGTTTATTTTTCCTATGTATGGAAACTTACGGCCCACCCTGTACTCTTTCGCATTCATTTTAGTGTGTCGACTTTAACACGTTTACTTTTCTCATTGGGAAGCCATTGGGTTAGCCAAGTGCGATGGGGTTGGGGGCCTGAGCCTAGGATACTTTAGACCCAGTCATTACGGGGCCCGTCGCAACCTCATAGAATTAAATTGTATGAACAACTTGCCAGCTCTGAAATTTGAACCAGCGACTCGAGAGTAACGAACCAACCCGACTAAGCGCTCTTCTTACCACTACAGTAGTTCACGAGACGCTTAACTATCTGAGTGAGCGTACTAAAACATTTGGATTGAATATCCCCGTGATCTGTTATCTTAAATTAGACTTTTACAGTTGATTCTTGCAATATTCATAACTATTACAGAAATAACTGTTTAAAGCGCTTTGATTGGGGTGTTTGCTCGATAATATTTATTTATGAAAATCTGCATTAAATATATATTTTCAGCTTTTACAAGAAAAAAATATTACGAACTTTTTAAATGATTAAATTATATTTAATATATGAACGAACGCACGATGCACTTACAGTCAAGTGTAAATTAAATTTCCGAAGGAAGTAAATTTTATCGTTTGGAAACTTAATATCTTCACTAAGTAAATAAGGAAATTGACTATCTCTTCTTAGTAAAGATACACTCGCGGAAATTTACAGTGAAAAAATTAATTAATTGGTTAGTGCAAATATAGCATGGTTGGAGTGAGCATTTGGACGGATTGGCGAATATTTCAATTTTGTATTTTAGTGAGAAGTAATCTTATCAGAGCATTCTTATCTAAATATGCCATTGGAAAGCATGACAGCTTTCCAGGCAAAAATCTTTAAGATTAATTTCAATTTTCTTACAAAAAAAAAGTAAGAAAATAAATAGAAATAATGGAAAATAAAATAAACTTGCATTAATTAATTCTCTCATTACAAATGAAAATTGAGATAATCTTTAGAAATAATAGAAAAAGGAAATGGTAAACAATACGATAAACAATGCATGATGAAATACCAATAAAAATTAAGGATCACTTTAACATATTGCTTCCCAAAGGATCCCTCCTAGGAAGCAATATGTTAAAGTGATTAACACTGGGAAGCAATATGTTAAAGTGATATACACTGGGAAGCAATATGTTAAAGAGAGGTTCCTGGGAAGCAATATGTTAGTGATCCAAAATTAATTTATATTATTACAAATGAAAAATGATACACCCTTAAAGTAACAGGTATACAGATAAATGAGGCACTTTTTATATACGGCGCAATATATTGGAAATTTTCACAATATAATTTATATAACGGATCACCTGAAGATCCGTCACCCCAGCCTTTTTTAGTTAGCTTTATAAGGCTAACTAACGAAAATATCACGAATTAACCTAACCAATCGTTAGGTCAACTGTACGCCCTTGACGATTGGTTAGGTTAGGTCGTGATATTTTCGTTAGTTAGACTTATAAAGCTAACAAAAAAAGGCTGGGGTGACGGATCTTCAGGTGATCCTATATAACTTGTGTCTTGTACCTCATTTAATTCATTGTTTTTTTATTATTTACTTTACTTTATTACTTTCCTTGGATCACCTGAAGATCAGGGCCCCCAATTTTCCCACCTGAAGATGAAGGCCCCTACTTTTTCCCACCTGAAGATCAGGGCCCCCAAATTAAAGGAAGATAAAAATAATAAGATCAGAAAATTTTATTGTGATAAAAAAAAACAATTTATGAGAAACATAAAGGTGGATCGGGCTGGGGGGGATAATCTTCAGGTGATCCATATATAATAATAATGTTATAATGTTTCAGACCAACAAAGACCCTAGGATCCACTCATGGCTGTCTACCTAACTGTGTTCGTAATCGTGTATTGTGTATGTCCTCCGTGGTGGCGGAGGGGACCTACAATTTTACGTGGGTTCCGAACCACAAGAACATAAGAAATTTATGTAAAAACTGCCGGTAAATTGGCAACGACCAATTTTTACGAAACAAATAATTATCAATTTAAAACTAATTAATTATCGATTTAAAACTAAAGATAGAATCTCTGGATCCAGGATCAAGTCATAATAGACTACTATCCACAAATATGTTACACTCTAATATTATAACGGACATGCAAATATATCAGATCCAAAGAATCCAGTCAATTTCATTACGGTATCCATCAAGTCACGGTCCATATCGATTGCGGACCAAGTCAAAATTTACAACCATATACATTATCAATTTAAAATAATTAAATATCGATTTAAAACTAAAGATAGAATCTCTCGATCCAGAGGATCAAGTCATAATAGACTACTATCCACAAATATGTTACACTCTATATCTATTATATAACGACATGCAAATATATCAGATCCAAAGAATCCAGTCAATTTCATTACGGTATCCATCAAGTCACGGTTCATATCGATTGCGGACCAAGTCAAATTTACAACCATATACATTACAATATATACACATACGAGGAAAAGTGTAGGTGTGGCTGTAAAGACTGTACAGTAATGTAGAAATGTGTGTGCACCCATTATGGGTCTCCCATTTAAAGGTGTTTGTGGGGCAAGTGAAGATCATGAGTTTTTCAATACCTCACAGTACTATGGGGGGCACCGCTCGGCAGAGGAATCTCTTTAAATGGGGTGTGTAAGGACAGAGAGTATCCCCTAACCCAAGACGCTGCCTCCCTATATCCCACAACATTTGTGTTGAGCTGTGGGATCTATCCCCAGAAAGCCTTAATTTTACTACCTTAAACTATACCCTTTCTATCAACATATGCGTCTAATCGATTTTAAACATGTTTATAGACGTGCTACTAATTACTTCTACCGGCAAACTATATATACACACACACATATATTATATATATATATATATATTAATATATATATATATATATATATATATATACACACACACACATATATATATATATATATACACATATATATATATATACACACACACACACATATATATATACACATATATATAGTATATGCCCGGTTAGGTTAATTGAATGCCCGGTAGGTCAACTGAATACCCGGTTAGGTCAACTGTACGCCCTTGATGATTGGTTAGGTTAAGTTGTGATATTTTCGTTAGTTTTAACGAAAATATCACAACTCTAACCAATCGTCAAGGGCAGACAGTTGACATAACCGGGCATTCAATTAACCTAACCGGGCATTATATCCCATAGAATGAATTGTTTGTTTTATTTGTCAAAACTGGGGGAGTATCTCCAGGTGGCGCGGACTGGGGTGGAGTATCTTCTTAACCTAAAAATTTAATAAAAATAAAATAAATTTTGCCACCTGAAGATCAAGGCCCCCAATTTTTCCCACCTGAAGATCAGGGCCCCCAGATGAGGCTGGGGGCCCTGATCTTTAGGTGATCCCTTTCCTTTTATCATTGCTCTTCTCTTTACACTCCCTTCACTGTACTTTATAAACATGTGCAGACGGATAGCCGTGGCCGGCATTATGGTTGGTTTCGAACAACAAAGGAACCGGGGATAATTACACGCTTTTATTTACTGTTTACTGACTTTTCATTTATGCTGAAACAATTTGACAAATGAGGGAACATGAGTGCGGACTATCATTAACCTTTAATCGCGGAGAGAGACAGAATTTAATATTTTAAATTTACAATCGCATCGTAACATGAAAAACCACCTAAACGAGGCAAACCCGTCCCGAGACTGAATTGCCAAAATTGGGCATTTCACAGCCTCCAGCTTCGGTGTTGCCAATCAGTATTTTATATTTTAATTTCAAACAAAACATTATTAAATTCTTATAAACAAAACATTCTTAAATTCTTATTAGACATGATTATCTTTTTAAAAAAACAATACACGACACGCGTATCACCCCCTTGAAAATAAGTTTTCACTAGGAAAACTTATTTATTTCATTTATTTTCTTTTAACAAATTTATTTACTTTTCAGTTTTTTCTTTAACAATTTCCAAGTTAGAAGACAAGAAATCATTTCATTGACAAATTCCATACATTAGATATTTTGTATCATTTCATAAAACTCGAAAAAAATTAAAATTTTCACGTTTACATAAAATAACATTTACGTGTAAAATGTAGGATAATTTTTTCAAACTGGTTACAACAAATTTCAAGTTCACAATCTATTCCAGCGATTTCTCATTAAAGATCGCTTTACATCCAAAAAATATTCATATAGTTACGTAGTTACTATCTGGGCGACATAGAAAGAACAAGAACATGTTTATAAAAGATACTGACCAGAGCGCACATACTATTACACAAAAGAAAACACGAAAACAAATTTGGCAATAATCGCACCCTTTCACTTATAATTTCATCAAATAACAATCAGTGTACATCAATTTCTGGGCGTTGTTTAGATAACGGACAACGGACTTCTTAAATTTTCAATCGCAGCTCTCCTGCTCACTTCGCTAGAATACAAGGGGTTGCATCACCATGCAACAGATCAGCACGCTTGAGGTTCCGCTCTCTCTCTAAAAAGTGGCGAAAAAAAAGTAGAGTCGTCCAATTCAAAGAGGATCAGGGGACTGAGATATACTGAAAGTGGAACCACGAACCGGAATTGGACGGAATTTGCAATTCTAGAAGTTGACAAAGAAACTCGCCTCTCTCATCTCAACTTTTTTCGGTGAACGATGCTGCTTCTACGTCCAGCTGAAAGACTCCCTACATGGCATTTGGAATTTGGATTCAACTTAGTTGCTTCCAAATCAAACCTCGAAATTTTGAAAAAAAACAATATCTAAGTTTGTACTGCTACTGATTATCACTTTTCACGTTTAATTTACAAAATTTTTTCAACATTTCACTTCGAAACAATAACTATAATTTGCTCTGGACAAATTTAAGGAAAAATATGACAAATTTTACAGAAATTCGCAAAACTTTAATCACAGCCAAGCTACCAATAAGGTTACTTATGGCAGCTACATCGAAGATAATAAAAAATTATCAAACACAACGAAACAATACTGTTTAATCACAGCCTAGCTACCAATAAGGTTACTTATGGCAGTTACATCGAAGATGATAATAAAAAAAATTATCAAACACAACGAAACAATACTGTTTAATCGCAGCCTAGCTACCAATAAGGTTACTTATGGCAGTTACATCGAAGAAGATAATAAAAAAAATTATCAAACACAACGAAACAATACTGTTTAATCACAGCCTAGCTACCAATAAGGTTACTTATGGCAGTTACAGCGAAGAAGATAATAAAAAAATTATCAGACACAACGAAACCATACTGTTTAATCACAGCCTAGCTACCAATAAGGTTACTTATGGCAGTTACATCGAAGAAGATAAAAAAAATTATCAAACACAACGAAACAATACTGTTTAATCGCAGCCTAGCTACCAATAAGGTTACTTATGGCAGTTACATCGAAGATAATAAAAAAAATTATTAAACACAACGAAACAATATTGTACAGTATAAATATAAACGCGCCCATACATAGTAACCGTTATTATAATTTAAAAAAAATATCATTATTCAAACTACCTTCAGAAATCACATTGATACATTTAAATACAAAAGACAAAACTGAAAACAAGAAACTTCACGTCATCAATTCCCGATAACAATGGACCATCTTACACTTTGTGGGGAGCGGACATAGATACCACAAAAACGTTACTGGCAATCTAAAAATGCTCCAGTTCTGGTCAGCAATCAATCTAGTGCTCCAACTGCACGAGTAAATCCAAGTGAGATTTAAAAAATAACAGTTTCAAAACATAATCATTAAATAACAAAAATTTAAATATTACTACTGAAAATTAATTTAATACATTAAGTCCAACCCGCAACGCTAAATTTCACAGGAAGAAAACTCATAATTTACAAAACACATCTGAGAGACAACTCTCTCCTTCAACACGGAACCCAGATGGTTTGTAAATCACAGTAATTCCAGTAATTTATCATTTCCAAGTGAAACTAAATAGAAATTTTCATCGTTATTATAAATAAGAACAGATATTATGGACCAAAAAATACAGCGCAACCGATTACGTAAAGAAAAATTAAAATGAATCACTGCATTATGAAGCGAGTGTTCACTTGTTTGTAAGCGAACCTCTACAAAAATATTCCTAACCGAATCAAATTGCATTACATTATGAAATAATTTTGTAATATTTTCTATGCAAACGCGCCAACGTAAAAACATTTTTCATTATTTATACCCAGAATTAAAATGTCAAGCAAAAGCACTACATATCACAATAAACTAATTTCAGAATAAAAAAATTTAATGAACCAGCCTCTCCATACAAAATGTCACTTGAGATTTTCATTAAAACTCATGAAAGAATGAAAAAATAGACAACAAAAAAATCAGCCGACCTATAAAATAAAAATTAATATAAAAAAACTCAAAGAACAGAAATTAATTTATCCAAAGAATTTACTAAAACAATTCCTGTATTTCAAATAAACAAATTTTCTCACACAATTTCTATATGGCAAGTAAAATAACCTCAATCAGTCCGAATCGACCCGGTATAAATTAGTGTCTTTAACCATTATTTTTCGACTTTGAACAAAAACCTTAAAATTACAATTATTTACCTTAAAATTATACACATACGATGTTCATGTGTCGGCTTGAAATCCTTAATTATACACATCCAGTCGAAGAATAATCTTAAAAACTACCCACTAGATACTGGAAAATTTTGTTACTTATTTAATCTTTTACAATTCGCTACTATATACATATATATACTAGTTACATATACTCTCGAACCTTTTAGACCTACCGTATAAAAATGCATGTAACAATTTCATTACAACTAAAATAATTTAATTCATATAAGTAAGTGTGAAATTTATTTACTAATTATTATTATTATTACTGTGATCATCACAATTATTATTAATTCCGAAAATGTAAACAAAAAAATATTTAAACAGAAAATAGGTAGGCTGTGTAAAGAGTAATAAAAGTTGAAGAGAAAAAAAAAAGAAATGAGCCATCAGACGGGATTTCTAAATTTTAAATAAGTCTCTCCACGACTGAAGAAAACGAAATCTGAAAAACGAAATGATAACGGCCGCGATGGGAAGAAAAAAACGACTCGAGAATTTTGACTCAAACTGAGTCGAACGGTTGAAACAGAGTCTGACTCAGTGAAAATTTCGAAAAATGCGCGCGCCATATTGAATTATAGATACAACGAATTTTTAAGGAATGGGAATCGGAATTTGTTTGCAAATGAGGTACACAATGCATTTTACTGTTCAATTTACCGAAACAGAATATCTGCTAATTTTATAAATACTATAAAACGGGTAGCGATGTAAATTGGCCGAAATATAAGACTCGTACAGAAGACGTGGGAATACCATTATTTTAATTTAATAGGGACCACCGCTAGCCACAAAAATGTCGTGATTTAAAAAAAAACATTCTTTCCTTCTACTCTTCGCTTTCTTTTCATTATTTTCTTTTTCTTACTATTATCACTCGTTTTCTCTGTCTTTATACGGACGCGGGTAACCCGCTTCAGCCGGTGGGCGTCATTAAACTTTCGAACAATGAAAGGGACTGGGGATAATTACACGCTTTTATTTACTGTTTACTGACTTTTTATTTATGCCGAAACAATTTGATAAACGGGGGAACACGAGTGCGGATTATCATTAACCTTTAATCGCGGAGAGAGAGAGACAATTTAACATTTTAAATTTACAACCACATCATAATACGAAAAACCACCTAAACGAGGCAAACCCCGTCCCGAGACTGAATTGCCAAAATTGGGCATTACGCAGCCTCCAGCTTCGGCACACTTCGGTTTTGCCAATCAGTATTATTAAATTCTTATAAACAAAACATTCTTAAATTCTTATTAGACATGATTATCGTTATTTAAAAAACCAGTACATGACATTAGCCCTGTTCAAAAATCAACTTTTTCTTATTTTCATAGGTTTCTGTACTTTTTCCCATGCTTTTTGACCTGAAAAGGCCGAAAATCACAACCATTTTGACCTAGGTTGTTGGGAAGCATTGCCGCATGGAGCTTTAAGTTTTCTGCCTTGAAATCGGCCAAAAGCACCAGTTCCGGGGTCCCTTGAATCATGTTTTCCACTATAACTTTTTATCTAAACAAGATAGAGCAACAAAATAGGCACCAAATTAAAGTGTTTTTAATCCTCTTTCTAACTTATACAATTATGATAGTCTTGGAACAAGAAATGGCACATTGGTACATACAAAGATTTCAGAAATATCACAAAATTCGTTTTCTCACACTCAAGGCAGACAAGGCGCCTTATTCATGACACAAATTTGAGATTAACATTTTGTCACAAGTCTAATCGATCAAGAAGTGAAAGCATTACATGATGATTAATTTCATAATGACATTTACACAGTCAGTTGTTGAGAGTTTGTTTCTTGAAGCTGTCAAAGCGGCGTCTGTTGAACTCCACAGCTTGAAGGAGATAGTCCCTTTGCTTGGCATCTGTTGTTATGACATTTGCAAAGTCGCTCATCATCTTGACACCACGTTCAGCAATGTCATTCACCGCTTTCAGATTCTTAACATAGTCCAACGCTTTTCTGTAGTCCTCATTCTGTGGCCAAGACGTGACAGGTTCCAGAAGCCACTCGGATCCAATGTTCAGTGTGTCCAGCAGGAAATGTGATTCTGGCCAATGAGATCAACCAGGGTGGTCTTAGCTGTGACTCTCTGGAATAGAGGCTTTCCTGTTCTGAAGCTGTCTGGCTTCTCAGTGGCATGTAACTGGGCAGCAATGTCGTGCTTCAATGTGTCACTCAATCTACTGCTGAACAGGGCAAATGGCACGACTTCCTGCGTCAGGTACCATTTGTGGTTTTCCATCTTATTAAGTACTGCATCAGCAAGCTCTGGGTCAGTTTTCTTGTACTTCAACATGTCCTGGATTAGACTTAGATCATTCACGGGAGCATCTGCAGCAGACATTGACATCATCCATACAGGAGTGTAGAACAGCGCAAGGAAGGTGTTGAGTCTTTCCAGCTTTGATACAGTGTCTTCGTCGTACTCAAGTTGATCTGCAAACATCAGCATTTCATGGAGTACAGGTTTCTGGCCATCCATCTGGCCTGATGAATGGCGCCTGGTCGACTCCAGTGAATACCTCGAGGCGGCGTTCCTCCAAGAACAATGACTGTCAGTTCAGCCATTTCCCTGTAGTCGGCTCTTGGAAGCCTTTCTGCTGTTAGAATGTCTTGGAGTATTTCTTCACTGTTCTTCTTCTTTTCCTTCAGCCATTTGCTGTTGATAGCCAGCATCTTTGGGTTTTCCTTGGACAAGTCCGTCCAAACATCCTTCAGATGCTCAAACCAGGGATTATCTGGCCCCTTCACCTTCCCAAACAGCTTCTCCCAAACTGCTCCTACTAGGATTTCCAGGATGTGATGTCGACAGGCCAGATAAAACACCTTTTTGTTCAGCATTTTCTCTAGCAGTTTGGCAGCTCCTCTGTGAACTCCACTGTTACTGGATGTAGTGTCAAAACAAGGGCAGTAACATTATCCGTAAGTTCCCATGTCTCCAGTAAATCCATTGAAGCCTCAGCCTGAGCTGTGCCAGAAGAATTGTCGATGACAGGTACTCCCAATAACTTTCCTTCAGTGTATGAAGGTGGACCAGACACTAGCACAGCTAAAGTCTCTGAGGTACTTCCAGGTTCACTGCCCAAGACATCTTTGAGCAACTTTCCATCCCAGTGTAAGGCAGCGTACTGTGGGGGGTTTTCACAAAACTTGGACATGTGACTCTGGCTGATATTATACCTGGACAGCATTCTGTTGCGACGTGTTGTTGAGGTTGAGATGACGAAGTTATCCAGATCAGCCCCTCCAGCTTTCAAGGTGGCAGAAACCATGGCAGTAACTTGATTGTCTGATAAACCTAGACGATCAGCTGTATTGCAGATGACATCACATTCCATGACCTTCCTTGGAAACGTCAAAGTCACACTAGTCACAGTGTCTTGATGGTGAGAACATCCAGGACGAGGCTGATGGTAATCCATGTCCTCTGTGTTAGCGTCGTTGTCAGTTGAGTCACCCCAGGTAATGTCATCCACATGAACAACTGCCTCTTGTTCTGCTGCAGCTGTAAAATAGTACAACATGTTAAGACAGTAATTGTTAAGTACATGCTAAATATCGCAATGGAGTAAAACTTAAAACTTTTTGTAACGTTCAAAGTAATTAGTTTTACCTTGTTCTTGTCTATGCTGCAGTCTTTCATTCCTCGCTGCTTGCTGCAGGATCTTGTCTCAAAAATCTTGTCATGACCAGACATTTGACCTTTCCTCTCAGTCTTTTGGTCTTCGTAGAACCTGATATCCTCATCTTTCTTCTCTCTGGATAACAGTCTGTTGTTCTGTATTTCCTGGATTGCATCTGGAGCTCCTATATCGAACAGGCTGTCTAATTCCAGCACAAATGCTCCTCTTTTTCCTCCAGGGTTACTTGCTCTTCCTTTGCTTTTCACCAGAGCACGATGTTTCTCATGTAGTTTCATGAAGAGCTTCATTGCGTTGTACTTGGTCATTGTCTTGATCCTAGCCATCTGCCAGAATGGGATGATAGATTCAACTGTTTCATATGCAAGGTCTTGAACCATGGGCCTCCCTGCATTTTCCGGTAAATTCTGAAGATTAAGGAAATACTGGAACGCCTGTCTGTTGGTGGGAAGCTGGGAACCACTGATAAAAGCTGAAGGGTATCCAACCAGGAAAGTTTCAGTGAGAGATCTGGTAGATGGCCCAGTTGACACCTGCCTGTGGACAGTATGTGGAGGTTCTGAGATATCAACTGTGCGCCCACGGAGCTCCCTCAGCTCCTTGCTTAATGCCATTGTGAAGTTGTAACTTGTAGATGGTTTTCTAGATTCTGATTGAGTTTCTGTTGTTTCCTGAAAAATGATAGATAATTATTATTATTATTATTATTAATTATTATTATTTATTATTATTATTATTATTATTATTATTATTTATTAATTTTATGCTCTTTCATTTGATACCTAATTTGTTGCTCTATCTTGTTTAGATCAAAAGTTAAAGTGCAAAACATAATTCAAGGGACCCCGGAATTGGCGCTTTGGCCGATTTCAAGGCAGAAAATTTAAAGCTCCATGCGGCAATGCTTCCCAACATCCTAGGTCAAAATAGTTGTGATTTTCGGCTTTTTCAGGTCAAAAAGCATGGGAAAATGTACAGAAACCTATGAAAATAAGAAAAAGTTGATTTTTGAACAGGCCTAACATGACATACTTTGAATGTATAATACGTTTCTAATTTCTGAAAAGGGGACTGCGATTTTTTCTTATTACAAAACACACACAGACACACACACAGACACACACATTATATATATATATATATATATCTATATATATATATATATATGATGAATAAAACCACGAAGGAAAGGAAACACAGAATGGTGCTCAAGCGCTTTCGTCTAATGACATCCTCAAGAACATTGAAGTAAATAAAGAGTTCAAGACTATATATAGGTTACGAAAAATATATATATATATATATAGAAATAAAAATTGTGGGAGGAGCATACAAATTTGTAAGGAAAACTACCAATTTTAGCACTTTGCCCGAATTCAACAAGATCAAATGGACTGTTTACAACCAATTTTATAGATAATGCCTGAATGATATATAGGTCACAAAAAAATAAAAAAATAAATAAAAAATAAAAATAAATTGAAAAATAAAAATTGTAAGAGGAGCATACAAATTTATAAGGGAAAATTACCAAAGGTTTAGCACTCTGCCCTTCTTGTCTAAATCCATTCTGAACGAATTCAAAACAACGGGATCGAGTTGAAAAAGACCTTTGCTCATGTTAAAGTTATTTGTAAGTTGAATAATAGCAGACTCAAGAATATTTCTATTAACAATGTTGCTAGAGTGAAACAAAACTGAAGCATTATTTCAATCAATACAATGGGATAACTCTGACAAATGGACAAAAAGGGCATTGGACGACTGTTACTTTCTAACGGAATATTGATGCTGTTTTACACGTGTGTGCAAATCCTTTCCCGTCTGACCAATGTAAAAGGAATCACATTGTTTACAACCAATTTTATAGATAATGCCTGAATTATTGGTAGGACTATTTTTTACTATGATATTTTTCACAGTATTGTTATATGAAAATACTACATTAATATCCAAAAGTTTAAGTACATTAGCAATGCCTAAAAAGCCCGGGAAAAATGGAAGTACTAAAATATTCTTTGACAAAGTGCGAGTGTTATTATGCACACGATAGAAGGTTCGTTTTGCCTTGTTAAGACGAGATTCCATAAACGCAGGTGGGTAGCACAGATCACTTCCAATACCGTTGATTTTTCGAATTCGGCATCGCTGTATTCCGGACTGGCGATCCTAAGAGAACGGAGAAACATTGAAGAAAATATAGCCTTCTTAATGGGGGTATCATGTCCAGAGTAAAAGTGTACGTAGGACAAATTGTTTTTTTTTTTCCGATAGATACTAAACTTAGAACCTGGGCTTTCCCGATGTACACGCACATCCAAAAACGGGATTGAGTTGTCTTGTTCCACTTCTAAAGTAAACTTAATGGAGGGGACTTCATTTAATTGAAGGAGGAAGTCATCCAGGTCACGATTCATGGGCCAGATACACAAAATATCGTCGACGTACCGCAACCATGGGATGCCAACCCCGAGGATTCGCGGAATGTAAGTAATTTCGAAAAACCCCATATAAATATTGGAGAGGAGGGGCGACAAGGGGTTGCCCATGGCCATCCCAAAAACCTGTTGATAATACTCGCTATTGAAAGTGAATTTACAGTCTTTGATGCAAAGCTTAATAAGTTCCAAAACGATATGACGATATGTGCAGGTAGTGGCAGGTCGTACTTATGTAATTCTCGGGAGAGAAAGTCAAGCATATCGTCAATCGGCACTTTTGTAAACAATGAACAAACGTCAAAACTGATCAATCTATCGTTGGTTTCAATGCGAACATTATTCAATTTTTCAGTAAGATCCATGGAATTTTTTACATGTGAATCAGAGATAGTTCCGAGAATGGGGGACAAGACTTTGACAAGCCATTTGGAGAGTTTATAGGTAATAGAGCCCACCGAGCTAATGATAGGGCGCATAGGATTGCCAGGTTTGTGGGTTTTAATAAGACAGTAAAGGTAGGGAAGAGAAGGTGAAGTGGACATGAAAAGCGGAATTAAGTCCTTATGATCTTTGAGAATGCGTTTCAAGCCACTATTGAATGATTTGATGACGTCATCATGCGGGTTCTTCCTAAGTTTTCTGTATGTGGCGGGTTTTAAGTTTAGTAAGCCCAGGTTTTAAGTTTATTATCTATCGGAAAAAGCAAACAATTTGTCCTACGTACACTTTTACTCTGGACATGACACCCCCATTAAGAAGGCCATATTTTCTTCAATGTTTCTCCGCGTTCTTAGGATCGCCAGTCCGGAATACATCGATGCCGAATTCGAAAAAATCAACGGTATTGGAAGTGATCTGTGCTACCCACCTGCGTTTATGGAATCTTGTCTTAACAAGGCAAAACGAACCTTCTATCGTGTGCATAATAACACTCGCACTTTGTCAAAGAATATTTTAGTACTTCCATTTTTCCCAGGCTTTTTAGGCATTGCTAATGTACTTAAACTTTTGGATATTAATGTAGTATTTTTATATAACAATATTGTGAAAAATATCATAGTAAAAAATAGTCCTACCAATAATTCAGGCAATATCTATAAAATTGGTTGTAAACAATGTGATTCCTTTTACATTGGTCAGACGGGAAAGGATTTGCACACGCGTCTTAGAACAGCATCAATATTCCGTTAGAACGGGACAGTCGTCCAGTGCCCTTTTTGTCCATTTGTCAGAGTTATCCCATTGTATTGATTGAAATAATGCTTCAGTTTTGTTTCACTCTAGCAACATTGTTAATAGAAATATTCTTGAGTCTGCTATTATTCAACTTACAAATAACTTAACATGAGCAAAGGTCTTTTTCAACTCGATCCCGTTGTTTTGATTTCGTTCAGAATGGATTTAGACAAGAAGGGCAGAGTGCTAAACTTTTGGTAATTTTCCCTTATAAATTTGTATGCTCCTCTTACAATTTTTATTTTTCAATTTATTTTTAATTTATTTTTTTATTTTATTTTTTTGTGACCTATATATCATTCAGGCATTATCTATAAAATTGGTTTTAAACAGTCCATTTGATCTTGTGTTGAATTCGGGCAAAGTGCTAAAATTGGTAGTTTTCCTTACAAATGTATGCTCCTCCCACAATTTTTATTTCTATGTTTACTATATATATATATATATATATATATATAGTGTCGCTGACTACGAATCCATCGGCCCCGGGATCGAGACCCGGCGACGGCAGGCGGAAAACTCAGCTGTTTATCCTTCCACACAATAAAAAAAAGTTGGTTGATAGATAAATGGATACCCTAGGTAGCCTAGTGGTTAAGACGCTGGGCTGCTGCTGGTGGGACGTGGTTCGGATTCCACGTTAAACTGTAGGTTTAAGGTGAAGTGACAAACTTGACCTTTGTCAGAATGAACAATTCCGGCGGAAGCTAAACCAAGGTTAACCAAGGTGTGTATATATATATAAATATACAGGGCGTCCCAAAAAAATGTATACACACTTTAACAGCTGATAGCTCAATTGATGTTTCTTTCTTTCCAAGTTAAACCCATTAGAATTAATAATGGCAGTCAGACTAAGCTTTGAACAAAGGAAATTCATTTTAAAATCCTACTGGAAGTGTGAAAACGCAGTTGAAGTGCAAAGACAGTTTAGGAGGGAGTTTCAAACAGATCCACCAACGCGACTTACCATCACTCGAATTAGAGATAAGTTTGAAGCCGATGGAACTGTTCAGAATGTCCACAAGAAGCGTTCCGGAAGACCACGGACATCGACAAGCCCCACAAAGCAAGAAAGAGTACTGGAAACGTATCACCAAAGTCCAAGAAAATCTGTGCGGCAAGCGAGTCGTGAGGTAGGAATTTCAGAATCGTCTGTCCAACGCATTTTGAAGCGCTGTCAATGGAAAAGTTACATTCCAAGATTAGTCCATGCTATTAATGAAGATGATGATCCGGACCGAAGAGTGGAGTATTGCGAGTGGTACTTGGCACGATGTGGATGTGGATTGGACGAAGGGGTTTCGTAGAATACCCTCCGCGTTCACCAGACCTCACACCACTAGACTTTTTTTTATGGGGATACTTAAAAGACAAAGTCTACGCTATAAAACCTGCAACAGTCGCTGAATTGAGAGCAGCCATTGAACGAGAATGCACACAAATACCAAACGAAATGTTTCGTGATGTTTGCGATTCCATTGCTTCGCGTTATCAGCAGTGCCTGGACCAGAACGGACGTCAGTTTGAAAACAGGCGTTGACAAAACAATTAAATAATGTCTGTAGATTCTATTACATTTTGAAAATGAAATGTATTTTAATAAACACTGCCTTTATAAGTATTTAAAGTGTGTATACATTTTTTTGGGACGCCCTGTATATATATATATATATATATATATATATATATATATATATATATATAACGCACATGCATACCGTATATACACTAGGGCGTTGTACATTATTAAGTGTTAATAAAGTGTTGCTTTAATGATTTGCGAAACGAAATTAATAATGGTGCTTGTCTGACATGAAACACTATTGCATGACTAGGCCTACACTATTGCGCCAACCCAAGCGATAATCACTTACAATGCAGTATTGCCAGATGTGAAATGTGGTCAGAGTTGCAAGATAATAAAATAAATGAACAGCTTTTACTACAAAACTTAAATATTTTTTCACAAAAAAATGAAAATGTCTCAAAAACTATACGTGATAGGAAAATAATAAGACCACTTTTGTAATTAGCGTTAAAAACTATAATAATGAGACAAAACTTTTCCTGAGACAAAATCATTGTTGAACAGTACTATTAGCAACTTTGTACATACATACTGATACCAACAGTTATTTTATACAAGTCCTTTAGTGTTAGAATATTTAAATCTTTGAACATTGGAGAGGCATGAGATTGTCTGTTATCATTGTTTCCGAGAGTTTGCAAGCATTTTTTACAGATTACTTCTAGCGGATGTTATATAATTCCTTGAACTGTAATTGCAATTGTAACTGTAATTCCATACTGTAAGTGTAAGAGTATTATGTGGAGAAATCTAAATATTTTCGATGTGATATGTTGTGTGTGGTTTTTGAAATTTAATTTGTCATTTAACTTGATGCCAAGAACTTTAACTTCATTTACTTTTGCAAGAGAAGTGTTTCCAATTATTTATTAATGGAATGTGCGGAATTGATAAGTAAAAGCTTAGTTGCACTCATTCATTTATAGACATGCTCTAATTGTCTGTTCATTTCATTTATTATGGAATTCATATCGTGGTGTGTAAAAGTGAGTGTTGTATCGTCTATATACTAATCATGATAACGTGAGACTTAAACTATTAAACTCTTCGACCAGTCTTCTGGGTCACTGCTTTGATTTGACCCCGCCGATCATCGTCCTCAGTCTCCCCGCCGGAACCCCCAACCGTCTCCGCTCTTCCTTCGTCCCTTATTGGGGAAATATGTTCACCATCATTGGTAGCCGAGGAGGATGAGTCAACAGGAACGAAAGAATGTCCTCATCGAACTCCAAGAAGAAGGAGGAGGAGGAGGAGGAAATAATGTCGAGAACGACAAATGCGCCCAGACACCAACGCGTGGGACGACAGATGTGTGACACGATGAGGGCGTATTCCACCTCTGCGCGAGAGGTCGACAGGTGGGACGTGACGCGTCTTCTGACTTCGGGTTGATCAGGCGAAGGAGAGCGACCTACCCTCCACAGCGGCATGCCGACGAAGCGGCGGGACATCGGCGCCAGCTGCCCTTTCCTCGTACCGAGCAAGGTAAAAAAAGTCTCAGCCGGGTGCGGTACTGGGGCAGTCTTCGAAGCGTCTTGATTTCCAACGTACGATCAGGAAAGTTCTCGACTAGGGTTAGTTCACTAACAGATGCTCCGCTCTGTGTTCGTGGAGCATCCGCACCTAGAAATCGGCCAGAGCTTCCACTTCGCCGAGGTCTCAGCGCTTCTTCCTAGCAGTGGGCTGCGTCTCGGCGAAGAATTTGCCGGGGTAAGCAGCTCGCTTGTGCACACGTAACCCAATCTTCGAAGTGAAATATAGGGGACACAAAGGGCAGGGGAAGAATTGATACATCTGGAAAATTTAAAAGGCATTTCATTCAGTAATCTCTAAAGTTTTATATCTGATATTCAGTAAATCTCCACATTTCTTCCATCATTTTTAATAACTAAACAAAATGTACGCTCAAATTCGATAAAAACATTTTCCGAAGCAGTTACAGGAACTGATGCTACGATATTTCTAATGTATATGTTTAGGTCATTAATATTCCTCGTTTTGTTGTGGTATACGCTTATCTTTACATATCCCAAAAGATGAAAATCTAAAGGAGATACATCTGGAGAACGAGTTGGCCATCTTGTAGGTCCTTTTCAGTCAATCCCGCGTCCTGGGAATGTTTCGTCTAGAAACAAACGCACAGCACGACCAAAATGAGGCGTTGCACCCAGGGGCGTACACAGCATTTCTTAAAGGGGGTGGACACACACACATATATATATATATAATATATATATATATATAATATATTATATATATATATATATAATATACTGATGATGCGAAATTTGAAACACAAAATAAGGTAGCAGTAAACAGAGCAAAGAGAATAACTTGGCAGATATTGAGAACCTTTAAACGAAGGGATAGGAATGTAATGATACCTCTACTGAAAACCCTGATCATACCCAAATTGGAATACTGCTCGGTCCTAACATGCCCATATAAAAAAGAAGACATTAGACAGCTAGAAGGGATTCAGAGAAGCTTCACAGCCAAGATCAAGGAATGCAAAGAACTATATTCACTGAAAAGGAGAAGAGAGAGATACACCATTATTTACAAATAATGGAGAAACTAGTCCCTAATCCTACTCTGAACCCTATAACTCCCCAAACAACGGTGGGAAGTAGAAACGGTAGACTGTGTCGTATTCCCAAATTAAAGGCGAGACAGGGAACATCCTTAACCATGAAAGAAAGTAGTTTTGTTGTGAGAGAACCAAAACTGTTTAATCAGCTGCCCAAAGACCTAAGGAACAACAATGGTGTTGCAGTGGACATCTTCAAAAGAAGATTAGACCTGTCTCAGAACAATCCCCGATGAGCCGGGCGTACCTGGCTATGTGAGGTGGAGAGCGCAAGAAACCAACTCACTGCTTCACTAGGCCAACTCGAGAGGAGGAGCGACAAGCTTGACCTTTGCGAAATGAGGAATCATCGCGCGGAACCTTTGTAAGGTTGTAAGGTGTATATATATTGTGTGTGTGTGTGTGTGTGTGTGTGTGTGTGTGTGTGTGTGTGTGTGTGTGTGTGAGAGCTTAAAATTGATGATGATTGATTTGGAATCAAAATGATTTGCATTTTGGAAGGCTTCAGTTGTATTTTATTTCCAATTTATGGGCAAAGAATTAAATTTGGACAAATTAATCGTATGTATAAAGACATATAAATGCTCTTAAGCCAGCCAAAATTGCTTTTGAGTTTTGAGTTAATAACATGTCCTGGTAACCATGAAATAACTGAAATTCCATATGACCAAGATTTTTTTGTGGTAAATGTTGCAAAGTTATCGATTTTGGAAAATTTCTTTTTCAAATATCTTTAATGATAGTAGTAATAATTTTTACAATGGGGGGGGCCTATGCCCCCTATTCCTCCCCTTATGTACGCCACTGGTTGCACCATCCTGCAGATTGCAATAGACCTTGAATTTGCTGTATATGAGAAACAAAGAACTTTCTTAATATTCAGAGGTAAGATTTATTACCCCATTAGCTGACATTGTTCTTATTTGGGAACACATTTTAACAATGGGAACACATTTTAACAATAGAGGTAAAACTTAAAAATTAAATTTTTAGTTTTAATTTTTATATTTAAATTTTAATTTTTTCTTTAGGAGAGAGCTATTTCATGTTATCTGAAGTCTCTTAAGCTGAATATACTACAAAATATCAAGAAATTAAAACAAATTGTTCTGACCCATAATAGGTTAAGGTTTGGTCTTTCAAAACGAAGGTCCGTACTCGATCATGTAACAAAGCACATCAAACGTTCACTTTTGGATAATCCTTTTAAGTTCATAATTTTCGTGTGTCCTCCCCTCCCCTCCCCTCCCCCTTCTAAGATCCTGCAGTTACGGCAGTTTAATCTAGCAGAGGTATGGAAAGTGGCCTCGTCACTAAAAATGATATTTGAAAGAAAGCGATCACCACTTTCAATCTTTTCAATAAATTCTTTACAGGTTTTAAGTCTTGTAGTGTAATTTTCCATCCTGTATCTTCTAGGACCTGAATTTTAAAATTTTGTATATTATTTAATACACAGAAGGGTATGGAATGTTTATCTCAGCTGATACTCTCCTTATTGACTTCTTACGGCTTCTCAGGAATGGTTCACGAACAGCAATGACTCTTTCTCAAATATTTCCTAGTTGAGGGGAGATTTCCCTTTTTTGACACTTCCTTTTGCAGTGAGCTTCTTTACCTACACTCGGACAAGATTTGTGTGGTGTTGGTTTGTTTAATTTACGTTTAATTTACGCCAAGCGAAGAGTGTGTGGTAAAAACAAATGTTGTACAGTACTTTTTAAAGTTTTTATACATAAAGACATTATTAAATCCAATACACTTAAAAATTTTCAATATAACGGGTCTGTCAAAAAAAACTAAGCCAAATTCAAACCTTTATTAAAACAAAACCATTTATCTAATTAAGTTGAATTTTTTACACAATAAAGTATAGGTAATCACCTATTAGCCTTTAAATTTTTATGACGATATCTTTCAGAATTGTTATTTTTATTAATAATTAACCAAAAAGTGAGATTCTCCTACTTACATGAAAATTTTTTTTTTTTACGATATACTGTAGATAATGTTTAGTTTAATAAATTAAAAGAACTGTTCAATATGATTCCCTTACATTTCTATCACTTTTTTTAATCTTGGTCTGATTCGTCTATTGCTCGATTTATTTGCTCTTGGGGAGCTCTGCCCATTTTGTGATAATCAACTCACGCAAATGATTGACATCCCTTATTCTGTTCCTATACACTCTCTCTGCCAAGTTTTCCCATATTCCGTAGTCTACAGGGTTTAGGTCAGGGCTGTTAGGTGGCCAATTATTCGGTTCAGAAATTCAGGCACATTCTTTTTCAAATATTCGATGGTTGTTTCTCATTTCTGGAAGCATTTTCTCAAGCAGGGTATTTGAATAATATTGAGCATTATTTTCACTCCTGTTCAATAAAAAATATTGAAGTTTTTTCCCAACTTGGGCACTCCAAAGAAACCATGACGCTAGAAAAAAGTGACTCCTTGTTGCGTACAGTCTTTCATCTTGGATTTCATTTTTTCTTCGCAACATCAGAATAAACCCGGTCATTCTGTGATTTTTTTGGTGGCTCTACCGTAAAACGTTTTTCATCCGTAAAAAATGTCTTGGAAAGTTTATCTTCAGTTATTATACGTAAAATACGTTTGGATTTCTCAACTCTTTTCTAACAGTTTACTTCTGACAATCCTTGTCCATGCACCCTTTTAAATGGTTTAAATTGCAGATCAGATTTAATAATCCTTCTTACGCTTGATTCTGATATTTCTAGTTCTTTTGATATTTGAGCAGGTGTCATGTGGCTACCAGGTCGATCCTCTTGACTAAGGATACGTTCCTCCACTTTCTGAATATTTTCATCTACTCTAACTGATTTTGGTCGCCCACATCCAACCTTCCTTTCAATGCTTCCTGTTTCATCGATAGTTCTCAATAAGTAATCTAAACCTGATCTAGTCCATCCTTTATAATCGAATTCAGAAAGTAATTTCCTCGCACTATAACCTTTTTCAACTCTATAATGCTTTATAATTATTTTATCTTCATGTGAGAATGGCATATTTAGAGGTATTCAGAAAAATTTAAATCTAACAAATTCTGAAAAAGAGAAAAAAGAAGATATTACATAATGAGAAAACTGAAATTTCGCAATCTGTAGAATAACCGCGTAACTCCTAAAATATTTAAAATAAAGTTATAAAATTATCACAGATTATTTATGAGCTTTTATTTATTTAGTATAAAAAAATATTTGAAATCTCTATCAAATTGTGCATTTTATAGAGATTCAAATTGGCTTAGTTTTTTTTGACAGACCCTGTATATATATATATAGAGTTAAGGGCAAAAGTTTAAGCACACTTCCAGTAATCTACGAATTTGGCTGATAATTCACACAATGTTGATCCTACAGTCAGGGCCTCTGCTATGTATATTGGGGAGCCTCGCGCGAGACCTCATATTGGGGGGGGGGGGCCATTATCTTTGAGTACCTGGTATTTCATACATTAAAACTTGTGATGTAGGAATCGAGACTAGTCTCGAGACGTTTTTTCTGGTCTTGGTCTTGGTCTTGGTCTCGGTCTCGATCTCGGCCATGGTGGTCTCGACTACATCACTGTGATGTTCCTCAAGTGCAACGAACACTTATCTTGTTTTAAATATGCAGTTAACTGCTGAAAAATGTCGCAAACGATGAATTTGTGAATAAATTCTGAGTAAATGTTGCAATTGTCACTTGATAACCTCTTTAAAATCCTTATTCCTGAATGTGGAATACAGAGATTAGCAATTAGGCATTACACAATATTGAATACGTGCAAAAAATTGCATATGCTCTCGGTTTCGCTCTCGGCCATGGTGGTCTCGACTACATCACTGATTAAAACCAAGCTCACCCTCTCGTTTATTGTTAATTTCGCAGCCATCCCCTACCTAAAAGAAAAAAAAAATATAGTCAACGCTGAAAATTCATATGGTGCGCGACTTTTGTGGTACCCTGTACATTTTTCTATTTTCTTTTTTTCTTCTCTTTTTCTTACATTCTATTTTCTTCACAATCACTTCCTTTCCACAGGTTTTCCTACTTTTCTTGACACAAAATCATCAATAAAGTCCGCATAACTTAGTTTTTTCCCAATTCTTTTTTTCAGTGGAGATAATAGCCAGATTTGACAGCTTATTCCGAGACATTGTAGAACGTAAAATAATTTTGAGAGCTTCAGGTTTGAGAATTTCATTAGCAGTTGACGTCCGGTTTAATTAAGCAGCAGAAGTAAAGTCACTTTGTAGCGAAAGGCTGTAAACAAAGTTACAGTGAATAATCGGTGACTAAGTAGACTAAAAAAGAAAAATTAACACAAAAATCTTTCAAAACTATTTCACTTCGACCTGACGAAGAATTCCCGTGATATGAAAATAAATTGCAAACCAAAGTAGGGCGTCCCCAGCAGGCGTCAAACGAGCACTGCCTACAGTTACTATATCTACTATATCATACAGTTTCGTCATTTTCTTAATATAATGTAGTGGGAGAGAAGAATCGGGAAGTCGGGGTTCCTTTTGGGTACCAGCACGTAAGCCACCTATTCTTTACAAATGACGTGGTTCTTAGTACGTCTGCGGTTAGGTTATAGTCACTGACCGATATCTCACCGGGCCGGAAAAGATTGGTTTCTGCCCGAAATTTAGAAAGTCTGCCACCTTCTCCTTCTTCCTTGACGGGGAGGAAGAAGAGACCCGTTTGTAGCTCTGAGTTCTATTTCACTACTGCGGCGTGATCATCCCCGCACTACAGGTGGGCAAATTTTATGGATATCTTGATTTTGAGATGGGGATGTCCAGATCCAGGTCGAGGGCCGTAGCGAAAATGTGCGACAGGCTGTCCAAGATCTCGGACGGCCCACTCACACCGCAGCAGAAGCTCTGGGCATTAAGGGTTAAGGTGATTCCGAGTGCTCTGCACTAGCTAGTTTTATCGCTAGTTCGGGTGGGCACTCTGGATGAACTGGATCGCCTGGTTCGGAGTTGTGTGCGGCAGTGGCTCTATCTTCCGAAGGATATTCCACCACTTGCTTTTCTATACGCGGTTACGGTGGATTTGGTATTCTGGCATTCTCAGATTTCGCTATAGGATTCCAGTAATGGAGACCAAAACGGATTGTGAAGCTATTAGAGGAACGAGAGTCGGTGCCTTCGCAAAGTGAACTACGATACCAAAGCTTTTTGAGAGCGCCTTAATGTTCCCGTGCTACCTGGAGCCCATTTTTTGTTTTCCCTAGGGCAGGGGTGGGCAACCTTTTTAAGTGAGCGTGCCAAAATCGTCAAATCTTTGATGCAAAAGTTAATCTTTACCATTTTTTAGCAGAAAACATTAAGTTAAAATATAAAACTCAGCGAAGAATTTGGATATTTATTTATTTTAATTTTTTTTAAGGTGAGCCCGGGGAATCGCGTGCCGGAAAAAAGTCGTTGGCGTGCCACGTTTGGCACGCGTGCCAAGGGTTGCCCACGCCTGCCCTAGGGCATCAAGAATTGGTAACTAAATCCGACTCACTTTCAACGCTGCATAACAAATCCTTTACCTCGTTCTCGTAGAAAGTGATTCGAGAACAAACAGCAGCGTTTACATATAGAGGACGGTGTTCTGTCACTATGGAAGCTGTTCCTTGTCCTGTTTGCCCTGGCTGCTTAAAGGCATTGACCCCGGGAATCGGCTTCTGACTGGATAGACGTTATCACATACTAGCATTGGCCTATGCTGATGACGTTGTATTAGTAGCATCTTCGCGTGAAGGACTACAAGACTCCTTAGACCGCTTCGTCACACGTGCTCATGAGAAAGGCTTGTCTCTCGGCATTCCTAAATGCTCTACGCTGGGTTATTATATCCATGAACAAGAAAATAAATGGCTGGCTGATCATTGCCCCTTTACAACACAAAGAGTTTAGTTTCCGATTCTCGGTCCAACCGACATGTACAGATATTTAGGTGTGCCAGCGAAAACTCCAGGAGAATTCTGGGTGGACCTTTTGGATTCTATTCGTAGAACATTCCTTAAGCCTCAGCAGAAACTCTATTTGGTTGGAGTGAATGCCCTTCCTAAGTTATTCTACCAATTCTGGTCTTCGAAGATGACTGCATTTCCACACCAGAAGGATCGTTCGCGAGATTCTTCAATTCCCCATGATGCCATAAAAGCGGCTTATCATGCATCGATTGTTGAGAGGGTTCTGGGGATTACCTCATTCTCGACGCTGATTAATTAAGTTAAATACATAATTAGCTAAAGTGTTTATGCTTAAGTCAGTTTGTTTAAGGCTGCGTTCACACCAACAAAGCAAAAATAAAGTAAAATGACTAAAGCATGCTACATTAAAATGGAGCGCATGGAAACAAATAGCACTGTTCTCACCAACAAAGCAAAAACATTTTGCTTTAATAATGCTTAAAGCATGCTTTATCTGTTGGCGTCTGCACTATTTTTATAGAGCATGCTTAAAGCAGCGCATGCGCAGTCCAATCTCCTCACACGAGTTGCCGAATCTCAGTTGTGCACATGTCATATTTCAGGTAGTTCGTTAAATATGGCTAGAGAAAGTGAAACATTGATAGTTCTCGTTCAAGCAAAACCAGAATTGTATAACCTATCTTTACCAGCGTATAGTAATAAAAGACATTCTATTTTCTACTATCCTTCATTGAAAAGGACATTGGCAATAATGATACCAATTACAGGAAGAGTATTCCACCAGGGATAAGCTGCTAGTTACGTTAAGGTATAAATACTTAACGTAACTAGCAGCGTATCCCTGGATGGAATACACTTCCCGTAATTGGTATAATTTTTGCCAATGTCCTTTTCAATAAAGGATACTAAAAAATAGAATGTCTCACGAGACATTCTTGTATAATTTTTAAACTTCTCTGGATGCTTCTCAAGCCCTTTAAAGAAGTTACCAATTATATCGTCGTTTTCCGGTTTGTGACACAGTGACACATTGGATGCACCCACAATTTCCTCTTTACAGTACTTTCTTCCATCAATATATAATGCCAAATAACTTACAAAGAGCTGCTTCTTCATCACTGTCCATGTTGATACTGGCTAAACTGACTAAATCACGTTTTGTTGGTGTGAACAGAACATAAAGCATATTGACTAAAGCAAAATGACTTAATCAAGACTAAAACATTTTGCTTCGTTGGATAGGAATTTTTATTTTATTCCAAATCTTTCTGGGACATGATATATACATACGTAAGCTGTACATTAAAATAGTTTCTGACGCATAAAAGTATATAATGAGTACAGCCCGGATGTTTAGGCACTAAAAACTCTTAAATAAGGTATGAAAATAGGCAAAATAAACATTCAAATGGGCAGTAAAAAAACCAATAAAAGTCATTTATAAATTTCAAAAACGTTTAATCTAGAATAATACCTTTATATACGCATCTTAAACATTACAACACCCTCAGTGAACAAAACAATAAGTAATACAAATATTAGTTACACATAATAACAATAATTTCATTTCCAAAAGTACTGTAAAGTTTAATATAGAATAATGCTATTATACACGTATAAATAATACATACTCGTATTACAATGCCATTATAGTGAACAAAATAGTAGGTATTGAAAATGTTCGTTACAAAACAAGGACAAGGATTTAAATCTCAAAAAATGTTTAATATAAAATAATACTATTATGCACGCTCAGTTTCTTATACAGTATGTATTGTATATGTATCAATACGAGTGTGTATATTAGGGTTATGACATTTTTATAACCTCATGTTCCTGTATCATAAATCGACGAACTTTTGCCCCCTGACAATGAAAATAACAGTTTTTTCGATATATTTTGAAAAAACTTCACCCCAAAATAAAAAATAAAAAATTAATAAAATAATAAATATTGGTTGCTCCTTGGTATAGTTATTGCAGATGGGTCTCTGTTCCAGTGATTTTCCAGAGTATTTAGTGCTTTTCGGTATTGTTGCAAGATATTGAACAATTTATGATAATCATCAGGTAACCAATCTAGAATGGTGCAATGCAGCTGTCTCGAATATACTAATATACTATATTTGCTTTCGGTTTCGGGGTGACTTTTTTTTTTAATTCTGAAGAATTAGGCCCTTTTTTATTGTTTTCAAGCAAAAGTTCATCGATTGATGATACATGAAACAATATTTATGACAAAAAATTAAAAAGTCATAACCCTAGTGTATATATGTGTATATAACAAATATATAACAGAAACTGATAGGCCTATTTTAGGAGTCTAATAGAATAACACTAGAAAATAATGGAAAAAAGGCAAATTAAGCACTTTATGACGAAAAATGCACTTTTTCCTGTAAACGCCAAAAAAAATAGGCCAAAAAATAGGCCAAAAATAGGCCAAAAAAGGCATTTATGGAATTTTGCCTGAACATCCGTGGCTCTAATAATAAGATACGGAAATACGATCGTGAAGTGAAATACAAGCGTAGAAAATCACGAAATATACGAGTAGTTACTTGATAAATAATAAAACGATGAAGTTTCGGGGGGAAAAGATTATTAGTAAAATGACAAGAGTCGAAAGAAAATGAAAATGAAACGGTTAAAATTGAACTTGAGGGAGAACAACAACAATTGCATTCTGTCTGCAATTCATAATAAAAATAATAATAACTATATTAATAAGGGTAATAATAATAATATTAATAATACCAATAGTGCTGAAATTAATAGTAATAATTACGATGGTAACGGTGATAACACGAGTAGTATTGGGGTAAAACCTCAATGATACTGGCAAGAATAAGGACGGGAAAACTAAACTGGATTATAGAGAGGTATAATAAACAAATATTAAAGTCGTAACTACAAAATAATAATATAACAATAATGATAAAGTTAATAATAATAATGATAATAATGATGATGATAGTAACAGTAATAACACGAACAGTGGTTGGGAAAAAAACTCATGTTACTTGCAGTAATGAGGAAGGAAAACTAAATTGAATTATAAAGAGGTTTAATGGAGAAATATTAAAATCGTAACTACAAAATAAGGAAAAAGGTAAGGTGGAAATTTTTTTTTTCAAATTTTAGTCTGGGTTTGGTTTTTGGGAGTTTATACTACCTTATGACGTAGTCTTCTTTAAATTATATTCCGTTTGAGTTTAATGCTGAATATATATATATGCACTAAAATCACAGAATAACACGTGATCTTCTTAATAAGCAAACAACCACAGGGAAAAGGAAACACGAAGTCCGAGCGCTTTCGTGATATATTTCGTGATATATTATCCTTGATAATGTGAATATATCACGAAAGCGCTCGGACTTCGTGTTTCCTTTTCCCTGTGGTTGTTTGCTTATATATATATATATATATATATATATATTATAGTTTCAAAGTTAGCGGATGACACGAAGTTGGGTGTAGGGCAATTAATGATGAAGATAGAGGTAAAAGTTAAATACATAATTAGCTAAAGTGTTTATGCTTAAGTCAGTTTGTTTAAGGCTGCGTTCACACCAACAGAGCAAAAAGCAAATAAAATAAAGCAAAATGACTAAAGCATGCTACATTAAAATGGAGCGCATGGAAACAAATAGCACGAGGTTTACCAGTCGAAATGGTTTATAAATGATGTTTAATTACAATATATGTTCGATTTGAATAATGAAATTAATAGTATGCACAGTTAATCAAAAAAACTTTTAAAATAATTAAAATGAATGAAGGTACATTAGCCAATGGTGTCGTGCACCATTGGCTAATGTTATAATGTTTCAGACCAACAAAGACCCTATGATCTACTCATGGCTGGTCTACCTAACTGTGGTTGTTTGTAGTTGTGTATAGCGTATGTCCTCCGTGGTGGCGGAGAAGACCTACAATTTTACGTGGGTTCCGAACCACAAAAACCTTAATTTTACTACCTTAAACTACACCCAATCTATCAACATATGCGTCTAATCGATTTTTAAACATGTTTATAGACGTACTACTAATTACTTCTACCGGCAAACTATTCCAGCTATTTACTAATCTATGCGTAACAAAGTTTTTGGCAACTGCTGTCTCGAACCTTCTACTTGTCAACTTATACCCGTTATTCCTAGTTCTATTATATTGTGATATTTCGTAAAAGCTATCTCTATTTACGTTATCGAACCCATTCATAATTTTAAAAACCTGGATTAGATCACCCCTTGACCTCCTAGTCTCGAGTGTAGTCAATTTTAACTCCTTAAGCCTATCCACGTACGACTTCGACCTAAGCGACGGAATCATCTTAGTTGCTCGTGTTTGAACTCTTTCGATTTTATCTATATCTTTGCGCATATGTGGATTCCAAAATTCGATCGCGCACTCCAAATGGGGTCTAACTAATGATTTATAAAGAGGAACAATAATATCACGCAATTTGTACTCAAAATTCCTAGCTATAAAACCTAGCACCTTGTTTGCCGTATTGACCGCTGCTGTACTTTGTTTCGACACTTTTAAATCACCAGTGAGGACTGACGATAACTCCTAAATCTTTTTCCTGTTCTACGCTTGCCAACTCCTTTTCTTATATACCGTGTGACCACAAAAATTGTCCCTGTTTTTAATCGCTTATTACTCAGTCATTATTGCAGCTTCACAAATGAAATAAAAAGCTTTCGAAAAAGAATATTTAAAAGTTTTATTTAATTTTTTCGATATCCTGGATACGAAATCAGTACTTATAAAAAAATGACAGTTTTATCCACCACAATCATGGGTTATTTGTCGGACATGCAACGTGTTTTCATCGCAGAAGAGATGATCGAACATGGCTCGGTAGTTGCCACCAAACGGTCTTTCAGACGACAATACGGTCAGCAAAGGACCATAGATCCTAAAACGATTCGCAGGATTTTCGAAAAATGGAAACATCACGGCTCAATCAAGAACATGCATAAAGGCAACTCTGGGCGCAGCAAAAGTGTGCGAACCGCTGAAAACATTGATTCAGTCGCAAATCAGCTTGAAACGGACAACAAGAAATCTGTGAGACGACTATCAGCTGTAACAGGAATCAAACGGGAGAGCATTCGGAAAATAATCACGTTGGATTTGAGAATGAAGTCATTCAAAATTATGTGTTTGCAACAGCTTAGCGAACAAGACTACCAGCGTCGTTTGATGTTTTGTGAACGCATTGAAACAATAATTGAACAAAACCAGATAAGATTAAGTGACAATATTCAGTGATGAATGCCACATCTATCTCAATGGGTTCATCAACAGACAGAATTACCGGTGTTGGTCACAAAACAAGCCAAATATACACTTGGAGAAACCTCTGCATTCACCAAAAGTTACTGTCTGGTGTGGTTTGAGTAGCAGCAAGGTTTATGGTCCTTACTTTTTTGAGGACCCAGAGACAAGGGTCCGCTTTCAGTAACTTCAGAAAGATATGTAGAAATGCTGAACACTGTTTTTGAACAAGAAAACTGCAGTAACAAGTGGTTTCAGCAAGACGGAGCAACAGCCCACACAACTAGGCAATCACTGGAATGTTTAACAAGATTTTTTGAACAAAGATTCATTTCTCATCGCTCGCAGTTTCCCTGGCCCGCAAGATCTCCCGATCTATCACGTATGGACTTTTTTCTCTGGGGATTTGTCAAGGACAAAGTATTCAGGCAAGAGCCATCCTCTATCGAAGAATTAAAGCAAGCGGTGGTAGAGAGTGTACAGTCCATTGAATGCAGCGTTTTGGAAAAAGTAATAAATAACTTCCTTTCCCGTTGTGTGAAATGTAAGAATGTCCAGGGACGTCACTTTGAACACATGTAGAATAAATTAAAACTTTAAAATGTTCTCTTTCGAATGCTTTTTATTTCATTTGTGAAGCTGCAATAATGACTGAGTAATAAGCGATTAAAAACAGGGACAATTTTTGTGGTCACACGGTACTATACGCAAAATTACCGTTGCGCGAACCTATATGAAAAATTTTGCACTTATCGACGTTAAATCTCATTTGCCATGTGACTGACCAATCAACGATTTTATTCAAATCTTCCTGGATTTTACCTCTATCTTCATCATTAATCGCCCTACCACCCAACTTCATGTCATCTGCAAACTTTGAAACTGTACTGACTAGGCCGACATCTAAATCGTTAATATATATATATATAAGAAAAAGCAAGGGGCCCAATACAGAACCCTGAGGAACGCCGCTCGCTACATTAGCCCAACACGACTCCGCTCCATCAACGACCAAACCCCCCTGTTTCTTACTTCGCAACCACTCTTCTATCCAATTTATTACTACACCCCTAATTCCATGACCCTTAGTTTTTTTCAGTGAATCTTTTGTGCGGTACGGTGTCAAACGCTTTTTGAAAATCTAAATACACTACATCTACCGCCCGATGACTATCGTAAACTTCAACCACGCTTTGAAAAAATTCTAAAAGATGTTAAGCAAGATTTGTTTCGCCTAAAACCGTGCTGCGTATTTCTAATCAAGTTATGCAATTCCAAATGTTCGACTATACGATCCCTAATTACACTGGGGAACAAATTTTAACTTTTTTTTTGTTTCTTGGACGTGAACAGGTTGGTCTTATAGGATTTTTTCCGCTGATTCCGAATATAGCCGTAGAATTTCTCTATCACCCAAGGTTATTGAGAAATTTGTATTTTAATATTTATTCAAAAAGTGTATAGAAGTTAGTAAAAATACTTCAGAAAAATTATATTGGTGGCAGATTGGCATTTAAAATATTCTTCTTAAAACTTCTTTGTCACTGATTTTCTCTTGTAGTTTTCATTAGGAGCTTCTCGCATCAATGTCCAGCAGTAATCAGCTAACATTGCCGGATCCCACCTCCCTTGGTAGCGTTTCTCCATAGTAGCTATATCTTGGTGGAACCTTTCTCCATGCTCATCGCTTACGTCACCGAGGTTTTCAGGGAAGAAATCTAAATGGGAGTGCAAGAAATGGATTTCTAGTGACATATTACATCCCAATAACCTATATGCTTCAATCATGTCCTGCACTATTTTTTCATAGTTAGAGGCTTTGATGTTCCCTAAAAAATTTGTGACAACATCCTTCATGACCTCCCATGCCACTTTTTCTTTTCCTCTCAAGGCATCATCAAACTTTTGATCTTTCATGAGCTCTCTGATTTGGGGACCAACAAAGATCCCTTCTTTTACCTTTGCATCGCTAAGTCGTGAAAACTTTTTCTTCAAATATTTCAATGCCTCATCTTCCTTGTTCATTGCTTTGACAAAATTTTTCATGATGCCAAGTTTGATGTGAAGTGGCAGTAAGTATATTTTCTTGGGGTCAACTAAGGGTTCATGAGACATTCTTCAGTCCTGGGATACATTTTTGACGAAGTGGCCAATCCTTTACAAAATAATGCGAATCTCTGGCTCTGCTGTCCCATTCACAAAGGAAGCAGCAGAACTTCGTATAACCGAGCTGCATTCCCAGAAGAAGCGCGATGACTTTTAAATCCCCACATATATACCAACGAAACTGGTCATAATTAATCTGCTGAAGGATGAGTTTCATATTTTCGTAAGATTCCTTCATGTGGGCAGCGTGCCCTACAGGAATGGAAGGGTATTTATTTCCATTGTGAAGTAGTACAACCTTGAGGCTTAGCTTCGAAGAGTCAATAAATAAATGCCAATCTTCAGGTTTGTGCTCATGACCGAGAGCTAACAGCAGTCCATTTACATTATTACAATAGCATAAACCACCTGACGAGGAGAAATACTGCATCAGATCTTTTTGGCGAGTACGGAACGCCGATATGCTTGTATCTTTTGCCAGCAAATTCCATTCACGTAACCTGGAGCCCAATAATTCTGCTTTCTTTTTCGGAAGGTCCAAATCTCTCACGAGATCATTCAGCATAACCTACAGATCTACAGAAGCTAAGGCTAACAAAGACCCTAAGATCCACTCTAAGGCTAGCCCGAGAGAAAGGAAAGAGTAGGGGGTAAAGAGAAGAGAAGAGAATAAGGGGTTAAGTAAGGAGCAACACCTATCATTCATGGGTCAACATTCATTCAGAAAAAGAGGAAAAAAGTCTCACCATCATCATCCGCCGGCCACTGCCGACAAGTCAGAAAAATAGTCAGAGAAAATAGGAGGGGGGGTGAAAGATGAAAAGAAGTAAAATAAGAACTCTTACAAACCATGCAAACACAGTCTTAACTCACTGTCATACCATGCAAACTACAAACATGCAAGTAAAGAGAGTTACAGACATGGGAAAAAAAAAAAAAAAAAAAAAAAAAAGTAGGTAAAGTTAAACAAAAAGTGGGTTAGTTTACGCTACGAGCTACATCTACGTTCGTGTTAGTCTAATTTTTTTTTTATTGCTGGCATCACACGCTGGCATGTCACAAGCTGGCATTCATCATCAACAGACTCATCCTCAAGCACCACCACCAGAGCTCCTGTTGTTAACTTCCTTATTTAATTTTAAACAACGTTAACATTTTTAAAATGTCTGTCAAGACGGTTCTTAAACATATTAACGCTGGTAGAATGAACGACTGACGCGGGAAGATTATTCCATTTATTAATTACTTTAAACGTAAAGAAGTTTTTAGCGATATTAGTAATGAAACGTCTGCCACGCAACTTAAATGTTATTGCGAGTATTACTATTATCGAAAGTGAACAATTTATCAAAATTTACGTTATCGATTATTAACGATTTTGAAAGCTTCAATAAGCTCCCCCCTTAATCTTCTAGTTTCGAGTGAATACAGGTCTAACTCTTTAATCCTATCTTCATAAGCCTATTGCGCAATGAGGAATAAGTTTCGTGGCACGACGCTGAACCCTTTCTAACCTATCAATATCCTCACGCAAGTACGGGCACCAAAACTGAACGGCATATTCTAAATGAGGCCTGACTAGGGACTTGTAAAGGGGCAATATAATATCCTTCGATTTAAACTCGAAATTACGCGCTATGAAGCCTAACATCCTATTAGCTTTTGCGCAAGACTCCAGGCACTGGTTCCTAACCTTTAAATCTTTAGATACGCGTACGCCTAAATCTACTTCCTCGTCAACGCTCGCTAACTCCCTATCATCCATCGTGTACGCGTAATTATTGTTGCGAGAACCTATATGCAAAACTTTACATTTATCTACGTTAAATTGCATCTGCCATTTATCCGTCCACTCCATAATCCTATCTACATCGTCTTGGATCCTATTTCTATCGTCCTCGTTAACAACCTTACCGCCTATTTTAGTATCGTCCGCGAATTTTGACACGTTACTAGTCAATCCTACATCTATGTCATTAATGTAAATTACGAATAACAATGGGCCTAACACTGAACCCTGTGGGACACCACTACCTACATCTAACCACCCCGATTCACTACCATTAACTACGACCCTCTGCCTCCTAGCACGAAGCCATTCTTCTAACCAGTTAGCTACCTGACCGCGTATACCGTGCGCTTTAACCTTCGCAATTAGTCTCCTGCGTTATCAGACGTGGTTTATTTGATTAAGGTTGCTGAAAGTCTGTATCTTTAGTGTCATCAATTTCCATTGGTTCAACTTCAGACTCTTCATCCAGTGTCCATGACTTTGGGGGAGTTGGAATTGGGTTATCATCGTCATGTAGTACTGGTCTCATGGCAGATGCAAGATTTGGGTATTGAATTTTATGTTTATTTTTGGCAGAGAATCCTGAAACATTAGTCATACAAAAATAGCAATCCGTTAGATGATCCTTGGGCTCTCTCCAAATCATTGGTATGGCAAATGGCAGATTTGCGGGTACCTTTAATCCAACCCCTAAGAGTGACGGTACAGGAAATGCATGAGATATGAGGTGCCCAGGATTTGTCTTGGTCGCCTACCTTACATCCAAAATAAAGTTCGTAAGCCTTCTTCACGAGTGGGTTTATCGTCTTCCTCTGTGCCATTATGGTCAGTTCTCCACATACGTAGCAAAATGTATCTCTGGGATTAATAGAGTTTTGATTCATGCTGGCGGAAAATTATTGAAATCACGGAAAACATTTTGGAATGAAAAACCAATTTTTTCTATGAAAAATTTTAAAATTTGAGCAAAACTTGACATTTTTTTTTCTTTTTATTAAAAATCTGTTTGTTTAAATAGCTATATTTTTTTAATGCAAAAAATACTATTAAATATAGTTAACCTGGAAAAAAAAGAAAGTAAAATTAAATTAGTACACTTTATTTGAACTAATATTTTGGGAAAACTCTGAGTAAATGGAAATATTATTTTCTCGAAAACTATGGGTGATAGAAAAATTCTGAAACCATATTTGGAATCAGCATCAAAAGTTCTATAAGAAACATCAAATAGTTTTCAAGAAACAAAAATGTTGTTCCCTAGTGTTATTGATTCCAGTAACTTACCTACAACAGACGTTAAACTGATTGGCCTATAATTTCCCGCCGCACCTTTATCGCCTTTCTTAAAAATAGGTGTTACATTTGCTAACTTGAAATTATCTGGTACACACCCCTCAAAAATAGATGCATTAAAAATCTTTGTTAGCGGTACAACAATGCTTTCTTTTAATTCTTTTAGTTGTATGGGATATATGGAATCCGGTCCCGGTGATTTACGCATTTTCATTTTATCAATATAGCGCATTACCTCCGTTTCACTAACCACAATATTATCTAAAGTATTACCATTGTCAAAATGGTAATGTAGCTTCATTGAAGTTAATTATTTTAAGATAGCTTTTCGATTAACTGTACATACTATTAATGTTATTATTCGAACATTATCGAACATATATTGTAATTAAACATCACTTATAAACCATTTCGACTCGTAAACCTCGTAAATCTGAATAAAGCCTATGGTGCGTGACTTCTGAGACACCCTGTATATGTGTGTGTGTTATTTTAAACTATCATAAATACATGTTTGTCGTACATACTTGTGGTTTTCAGTCTAGTTTGTGTAGAACAAACCTGATTGTAATACGAGTATAGCTGTGATTGATAGAAGTAAATTTGTACTGCCTTAGGGAGGAAGCATAAACTTGCGGTGCATCTTGTTCTTGAAGATGCATGCACCACGACTAATAATAACTGGAGGTGTCTGCAATACAAACTAACGAAAATTACAATAAGTTGAATACGGATATAGATGTTCTTTTGACTAGACTAACACAGAGCATTGTTGGTTTGTGGTGATGAACCACGTACGAAAGTCTCGTCAGTACTTTTACCTCATATTTGCTTGGCAATGCTGCTGCGAGCTACTCGTACCCTGAAATGGGCGTATGGGTAGACTGATACTCTAAATGAAAAAATATTTACTATTAATTGCTACTCACTATTTTTATGTAATAAATAAACTAAATGCCACTAATTTTGCCTAAAAAGCCTCCATGCTTCAAAGGGCATATTCAGATGAGAGTACTGTGAATATATATTATATTAATGCCATAACAAATATCTAAAAATTGTAAAACTCTGTCACTTGTATTTTTTTCTGAACAAAATTTTGAATTTGAATTTTTGAATGTTTAAAGCTTCATACTTCCACTTAAACTATGAATACATCGAACAATAATATATACAGGGTGTTTCAGGTCGACCATAGAAATATGGAAATTGGCGGAATTACTTTGACAAACTTCAAATACCAAATGCAAATTTATTCCCAAATACCAATACCAATTTCCATATTTCTAGGGTCGACCTGAAACACCCTGTATATATATATATATTTTTTTTTTAACTGCAAACACGCAGTATAATTAACGTAAAGAACGACGCTTGTATAGGAGAATATTCCGCGCGGAATATTTCCTATACAAGCGTCGTTCTTTACGTTAATTATACTGCGTGTTTGCAGTTAAAATGTATATAATGTACGGCAAGCGGGAGGTGCCCTCTTGGGGCATTGGTTTCTGCGCGTATGTAGGAGAATTACGGCATTTGTTCGAGTGAGGCCCGTGGTGTAATGGTTATCATATCTGACCGGCAATCGGAAGATCCCGGGTTCGATTCCCGGGTGGTTACCTCATTTTTTCATTTGTTTCGTTCTCTCTCCTCATCTTGCGCGGAATATGCTCCTATACAAGCGTCGTTCTTTACGTTGATATATATATACCACCTCGGTGGTGTAGTGGTTAGCGTCGCTGACTACGAATTCATCGGCCCCGGGTTCGAGACCCGACGGCAGCCGGCGCGCAGCAAAACCCAGCTGTTCATCCTTCCACACAATAAAGAAAGTGGTTGGTAGATAAATGGGTACCTAGGTAGCCTAGTGGTTAAGACGCTGGGCTGCTGATGGGGCGTGGTTCGGATTCCACGTTAAACTGTAGGTCTAAGGTGGAGTGAAAAGCTTGACCTTCGTCAGAATGAACAATTCGGGCGGAAGCTAACCAAAGGTTAATATATATATAATATTATATATATATATATATATATATTGTTAAATATGGGAATATGATAAGGAAATTTATTACTTAATCAAAGGCTAATTTAGCCTTTCAATAAATTGTTCATGGAAAACAATCATGTGAATGCCAAAATGGCGATGGGCATTTTTGTCTAGACGAAAACATTTTCGGGTGTAAACGAAACAGTTTGAAAAATCTTTAGTACATAACTATTCCCATGTAACTTAGGACGTAAGATAATGAATTTCATTGTCTGTTTAATTCTATACAATTTCAAATAACAATTATGAAGATGCTGGTCATTCTTAATCCTATGAAAGAATTATAGCATGAATTAATTAGCAAGTGAAGTGGAAGGCTAAGTAAATCTTACGCCTGACAGCGTCGCCCCAAAGAAGGCCTACACACAACTAACGAGAATAAATTTTATATCTAGTTATTCTTCATATATTGACGAATAACGTAGCATAACATTATGTTAGTTGAGATATGGGATTAATGTGTTTATTAAAATGTAACATTCGAAGCAAAAGGCGCCAAAATGAAACAAAGCAAAAGAAAGCAAAAGCTACCATCCTTGCGGAAGTAGGATCAGTTCATCTCAAGGCTTGTTGAACGCATGTGCTCACAAACTTTGTGTTCAGAATTCCTAACATCAAATAGAAATTGGTTCACCCAAAAAATTAAACGAAGTTAGATTAAATTCCTTTTTGTGAAATTTAACTTAAATTCATCCATAAGGAATTGTGGGTGGAAATTAGAAGTGAAATTATTTCCGTAAGTTTGAGTAAATCACTTTGAAAGCGAATGAGTTTCCAAAAATAATTCAAACGCAAAATAGTCTTTCCTTGAAATTTAACGGAAGAAAACGTGGAACTTCGGGTTACATTTTCATATCTGTAAAGACTCAAAAATAGTCTACCATGTTTTCGCGCAAAGAAAACGGGTACTGAGTTCTTTCGATTGAGTATACATTTACTGTATACAGAATTGGGGTAATCTAAAAAGTGTTATTCCCATTGTATGTTATTTGCAAAGGCCAATCCGATCTAGGAAGGTCTAACTGGCAGATAAGTGGGTCTAATTGTAATTCAAATAATACGCAATTCATTTATTCTAATCGCGTTATGTATGTTAACTAATGCGGTAGAAGGCCAACAGGCCTATGATTATAACTTAAATTGTTATTGGTCCATTCATTTTAATGGTCTTGCGTATTACAGTTACGGCTGTATTCAGTTAAATAACTACCAATTGTAGATTAAATTCCTAACAATTCTATTTTAATTTGGTTATACATTTTCTTTTAATTGTCTTGGATTAAATTTAAATTTAAAATTCTTAAGGTAAAGATATATTATCTCAAGTGTCATTCCTTAAATAAATATTCATGACTGTCATTTTGGCATTGTAAGTTATTTAGTGGTAAAATCTTTGACGAAAACATTATTTTTGTAAAAGACTTTTTACTTATTTCCCTAGTAGAAAACAGCAGAAAAACGTGGGTTTGAATTTTATGTAAGGTGGTTGAAAGATAATATAAAATACCACGTTATGTGATAATATAAACTTAATTAAGTCTTAATATTGAAGTGGAGTGGAAAATATTGGTAATGCTAATAAATTCAGGCGTAGCCCAGGCCGAATTCCGATTTGCTAATGTATAAAGCCTTATATAAACTGGGTATATATTATTCTTTAAAATGAAAAAAATACCACAACTTGCAGTACATAATCCTTTCCTTTATAAAAAAAATCCACCATGCCTTTTTCTTCATTTTCGGGAAAGAAGTCAAAAAATTACATTTCATTTAAAAAGGTTATTGGAAAAAATTCGTTTTGTTGCCTATTGGCCTACCTCCAATGTTATAGTGCAGTGTTTCTCAACTGGTGTGCTATGAAGTGAGCTCAGGTGTGCCGCGAGATACAATATACAGTATTTCCAGCTAGCAATGTTATATATATATATATATAAATAAAACATAAATATATATATATATATATATATATATATATATATATTATTTATATTATGTTACGTTTTGCTTGTAGAGTATACAATCTGTATACCCTGTTCGAAGGAGAGAAATTGAAATAATTGTTGTAAAGATCAAATAAGACTGGGGCTGACTTTCTTCCCTTATTTGGATTTATTTGTAGTCTCACAACATTCTCTTATGTTTAGAAGCCGCCTTGGAAAGTTCCCCATTGACAGTAAATAAAAAACATCTGAAAAAACCAGTTGTGTGCTCTGATATCCCTATTTTAGAGTGCCGTCGTGTGAAAAAGGTTGAGAAACACTGTTATATTGGACCTAAAATAAGATAAATAACCGCCATTATTAACGTCAACCAATCAGCGTGTGACATCCGAATGGCCATTGTTTTTCTTTAAACATATAGCAGTCTAAGTAAAGTAGCTTTCTGAGTGTAGCGGCTGTCAGACATAACGTCCTGCTGTACTACGACTCTGAAAGGATCTGACTTTTAATTCATTTTAACCTTTATATCTTCTTATAAAGAGGCTGACCTGCTTTTTTCTTATTGTTTACAAGAATTTTCCTTGCTGAAAATTTATTTAAAATTTTAATTATTGACTAAGTCGACATTTAGACTATTCATATTGAAGAAGTTATTTGCGTTCTTCTAAAGGACACATCACTTTCGATCTATTTTCATAATGGCGGTACGTTTGATACGAATGTAATGTAATGATGGGGTTGTTTAACCTCCTTCGCAACATCTAAGGTTATATAATGGAGGGGACCTACAGCATTACGTGGGATCCGAACCACGGGTCGGTCGGTATATAACTCTAGACACAGAGGACGGTCCCCCCCATCCAACTATTATCCAGACCCAATGTCGCTTAACTTCGCTGATCGACGAGACGCGGTGTTTGACACTGGCCACGACGTAGCTCTTGATACGAATGTACAAATTTTCAAGTACCTTAAAAAAGTAATTAATTTCATTTCAGGAAACCAAGCGTAGTTTTTTCAACCTTATGAATAATAAATAATTACAAAATAATAATTTATCAGCAATTTCAATGAATTAATTTTTAAACCTCAACATTTGCACATGCGCAGAAGTATGCGCCATGTCTTCTCGGTTCAGTTCTTAAACGTATCATTTTGTGCAACTTCCCACAATTACTAAATATTATAATCGTATTACTGTTATTCTCTACGTACACTTAATTAACATACATGCATAAAGTTTATTTACCAAAAAGACAAAGGAACAAAACAAGTTCTTACAAATGAGTGTGAGATTAAATGACTCATTATACAGGGTGTTTATAAAGTCCCTAGAAAGCATACATTTAATGAATACTTAAGCATATGATTCTACATGAGCACCATCAGTATCTCTACAGAGTTCGAATCTGTCAGCAACATTGTGGAACACATTTTGAAGCATGACAGGGGTTATTTTTGTAACTGCTGTTACGATACGAGCACGTAAATCTTGCAGATCTGTAACCCTCGTTTGAGAGACGTTTGATTTGATAAAGCCCCATGCAAAGAAATCCAAGGGCGTTAGGTCAGGAAATCGAGTCGCCCAGGGCCTGTTGCCTCCACGTCCGATCCACCGATTTGGAAATCGTTCATTTAGGTACTCCCGAGCAATGTTTGCGTAATGACAAGATGCCCAATCTTGTTGAAAGACGACTGTTTTTAAAATGCCATCTGTATGAGGCTGGGACATTTACGTGCTCGTATCGTAACAGCAGTTAAAAAAATAACCCCTGTCATGCTCCAAAATGTGTTCCGCAATGCTGCTGACAGATTCGAACTCTGTAGAGATACTGATGGTGCTCAGGTAGAATCATATGCTTAAGTATTCATTAAATGTATGCCTTCTATTATAGTGTTATTGAATTTTACCCTTTTTGCTACGTTTTCACTGAAATAGGGACTTTATAAACACCCTGTATTTAATGTGCAACGATTATGGCACAGTTGGCACAGTTCACCCGTCTGCTTCAATTCTTATCATACCGAACAACTTTTCAAGTTTTGTGTTGGCAAACCAAACGCATTCTAAGATATACTGTAAAACTAATACAGTACGTCCTCTTTATACGTGAACTCCATTACGGCGGATTCGCTTATACACGATCGACAAAATAGGGAAGGTTATTCGGTATACGTGACCGTGATCCGCGTTCACGCGATTTAACAAACGACTAATCGGCTGGCGGAACTATTTGCACTCACGTATATGTAAATATGTACACGCGTTTTTCGGCGCTTCTTCAGACGTTCTTCAGTCGCTGCTACAGGGAGTTGTACCAGGAAAAAAAGAAGAGGACTATACAGACATCACTGTTTACCTACTTCAAGAAGGTTGAAAGAACTCCCGCAACACCCAAGAGCCCACCTTCAACCTCCCCATCAGCTTCAGCTTCACCCAAGAGGAGCCCCAAGAAGGATGAGGTCCTACTTTAAGCAGTCTTTGGAGCCATCTCTGGTGATGTTGTTTTGAAGAACACTTTCGTAAATAAACACTTTTCTTTTAACTTAGATTATAATTCAATCTATATACTGAGACCAATCTCTCGCGCAATAACACTTTTATCATACTTTAATACCATTGTTCCTCCTCATGATCAAATACTTAATACATTTTTTTTTAGAATGATTTACTTTGTCCTTTGTTCTCAACAAGATTTAATTAATTTTAGGCTTATTACTAATTGTGTGTAGAAACACTCTAATCTAATGTATATGTGTACAGTTGATTCGATTCGAAATTCGATTTGAATTGTTTGGGATGATTTGATTCGAGATTCGATTAAAAAAAAATTGTGATTCGCAGGGCCCTACATTATATATATATATATATATATAATATATTATATATATATATATATATATACACTAGGGGCACTCATATATTTTGCCCCACCCTTTTTTCTTAGCTAAATAATAGGCCATGGGGCTGAAATGTCTTTGGGCCGTAAGTTTGAACTTTCTGCGCTTCACATAACTGGATTTTCAAGTTTGAACCTCCCCCTTTGTATAAAACCGATGGTTAACGCAGTTTCGAAAATGGCGTCTGACAGTGATGTGCGTCGTAAACAGAGAGCTGTTATCGAGTTCTTAACCGCGGAGAAGGAAACAGTTGGAAATATTCATAAACGTCTACAAAACGTTTACGGAGATGCTGTTGTTGATCGAAGCACAGTTGGACGTTGGTCTAAACGTGTGAGATCATCGGAGAGAGGGAGAGCCAGCCTCCATGATGAGCCACGCAGCGGTCGCCGGCATCGGCTGTGATATCTCACACTGTGCAACGTTCTAACAGCATCATTCGATCAAATCGGCGCGTCACATACAAGGAGCTATCACTGGAGCTAGGAATTAGTGAAGGAAGTGTGAATACGATAATTCAGCAACTGGGATACTCAAAAGTGTGTTCACGGTTTGTTCCTCGCCAACTGACTGAAGATCACAAAGCCCAAAGAAAAGAAATGGCTTCTGAGTCGTTGGTTTGATACGAGACAGAATGGGGACGACTTCCTTTCACGAACTGTGACTGGAGATGAGACTTGGGTACACCACTTTCAACCTGAAACAAAACGCCAATCCATGCAGTAGCATCACGCAGACTCCCCACGCAAGAAAAAGTTAAAAATGGCTCCCTCTACAGGAAAAGTTATGGCCACCATCTTCTGGGACATGAAAGGGGTGATTCTGATGGACATTATGAAGAAAGGACAAACAATCAACTCAGAGGAATATTTTGCTACCCTACAGGACTCCAGAGACGTATAAAGCGAGTTCGACCGGAGAGAAAACTCGAAGACGCCCTTCTTTTACACGATAACGCAAGACCACACAACAGTTTGCAAACAAGAGAGGCCATCACAAAAATGCGCTTAACTGTGTTACCCCACCCTCCATACAGCCCGGATCTGGCACCTTCAGACTTCCATTTGTTTGGGCCAATGAAGGATGCTATTCGTGGAAGAAAGTTCCAGAGTGACGATGAGGTTGTTGAGGAAGTTAAGAGGTGGCTCCAGCGGAACCCAGCGAACTTTTACCAGCAAGGAATAAAGGCCCTTGTTTCGAGGTGGAGGAAAGCCGTAGAAAATGGTGGAGACTATGCGGAAAAATAAAAACTTGTAAAAAGGGTATGTAACTACTTGTGTACAAAATTTCTGGAACTTACAAGGAAACTTGGAAAGAAAAAAAAAAGGGGGCAATATACAGGGTGTCCCATAAGTCCGGCATCATAGAAAAAATAATAAAAAAAGGCAAAACAAAAGCTTTTATTTACAGAACGTGCTCAATATGTCCAAATTGTCCATCATTGTTTTCAATACACAAATTCAGACGTGATACCCAGTCAGCAAGCACACGGTGAATGATGACAGGAGTAATGGTGTTACATGCCCAAATAATGTGCTGCCGCAAATGTTCAACACTCCTAATTTTCTCTGCGTATACCAGCGCTTTCAAGTGGCCCCAGAGATAAAAATCTAGTGGCGTGAGATCCTGGCTTCTAGCTGGACATTCCACAGGCCCTCGACGTCCTATCCAATGACCAGGGAATTGTTGGTACAGGTATTCCCTTACTTGGATGCTGTAATGTGCAGGAGCGCCGTCTTGCTGGAACAATGTTGGGAAATTTCTTCTTCGTTCAAGACACTGGGAAATGCTTCTTCCTTGAGCATACCTAGGTAGGTGCCTCCAGTGACATGTTCATCGAAAAAGAGGGGGCCTATAATGCGATCCTTCCAAATGCCACACCATACCATCACCCGAGATGCACCTTGTTCCTTTGAAGAGGTATACCAGTGAAGGTTGTTTTGAGACCAGTAGCGGGTGTTCTGTCGATTTACCTCACCGTTTCCATATAAAACAGCCTCGTCACTGAACAGAATGGTGGACGGGAAATTGGCATCCCGAGCATAAATTATGGTTTGTAGAAATAGAAAAATATGAATTTCTCTTATGATGCCGGACTTATGGGACACCCTGTATATTGAGTGACCCTCGTGTGTGTGTGTGTGTGTGTGTATATATATATATATATAATATATATATAAAGGGTGGGGCACGGGAACCAAGTGTTTTTGGAATAATCAGGAAAATGATATTATTTTTGTAAAGAAAATATATTGGTAGAACAACATTCGTAAGAACATAGCATTTCATGTCATAATAATCATGTACCGAAAATTATATCTGGCATATGATGTCCTTGGCCGTCGACGCATTGTTGAAGGCGTTTACGAAAATTGGCCTCCACTCTTCCCAGCAGGTCTCTGTTGATTTGGATGATTTGTTGACGGATCGCTTCCTTCAATGCATCTAATGTACGGGGCTTGTCCTCGTAGACACGTGACTTGAGGTACCCCCATAGAAAGAAGTCACATGTGGACAAGTCAGGGGACCGAGGGGGCCATGCAATGTCACCAAATCTCGAAATGAGATGGTTGGGAAACAGGGGGCGAAGAACAGCCATTGACGCTCTGGCGGTGTGTGGCGTGGCCCCATCTTGCTGAAACCACAAATGTCGACGAGCAATACGCCTTCTTCGTAACTCAGGGATGAAAAAGGTGTTCACCATCTCAATGTAACGCCCAGATGTTATGGTAACGGTAACCCCATTTTGTTCGAAGAAATAGGGACCGATGACGCCAAACTTTCCACCGCGCACCAAACTGTAACCTTAGGGCTATGCAGCGGTTTTTCATGGAGTTGTCGCGGATTTTCAGCAGCCCAATACCGACAGTTTTGATTGTTGACGGCCCCATTAAGGTGGAAATGGGCTTCATCACTCATTACCACCATCATGTTTCATTCTGCTCATAAAGTGCAAGCATTTCCTGTGCAAAATTCAGTCGTTGGGGGCAATCGTTTACATTCAATTCCTGCACCATCGCTAACTTGTATGGGTGAAAATGTAATTCTTCATGCAAAATCCGTCTAACAGTACGATTGCTGATTCCGAGTGCAGCTGAATGTCTCCGAGCAGAGCGGCCTGGGCTTTGCAACATCGCTTGTCTGACCCTTTCAACGTTCTCTGGAGTACGCACAGTGCGTTGCGGCCCCTTCGGTTTTGTTTTCATTATTGAGCCTCCTGTTCGAAGATTGTTAACCCAACGTAAGATTGTGTCACGAGCGGGAACAGAGTCATTTCGATGAATGTTGAATCTGCGGCGAAACGCACGCTGAACTGCTGTCACTGACTCGCCACTCCTAACAAAATGATCATACGCGAACATGCGGTGTTCTAACGTCCACTGCTCCATGATGGCACCTGAAAGATAAAGGTGAGTGTTAGTTAAAGTTAAATGCTATGAACCCAGGAATGGAATGCTACCTACCGCACGCCCTCCCATTCCTAATGGCCGATTACTAGCTATTCAAAAAACACTTGATTCCCGTGCCCCACCCTGTATATATATAATGTAAAGAACGACGCTTGTGTAGAAGAGCGTTCCGCACAAGATGAGGAGGGAGAACGAACAAATGAAAAATGAGGTATGTAGGAGAATTACGACTTCTGATTGATCGGGGTCCATGGTGTGGTGGATAGCATATCTGACCGGCAATCGGATGATTCCGGGTTCGATTCCCGGATGGTACCTCATTTTTCATTTGTTCGTTCTCCCTCCTCATCTTGTGCGGAACGCTCTTCTACACAAGCGTCGTTCTTTACATTAATTATACTGTGTGTTGTTTGCAGTTAAAATATATATATATAAGTTTTAAAATTCCATTAAACCCGATTCAATATAACGAAACTTTAATCCTTAAAAACAAAAATTTCAAATACTAAAACGTACTTCTTCTGTTCTCGCTGATTTACAATTCAAATTTGAAGACATTAATCTTTCGCTGAGAAAATCTCCCAAAATCCAGCCTCGAACGAGGACATCTCTCACCACAAAAAAAATATACGTTTCAATCTTTGAATTCGGTATCTCTAAATTTATTTTATTATAAAATAATTTAATTTATTTTACCTATAAACATAGCGAAACAATCGCTCTTATTAATTACTTTGATCGCTGTAGCGATTCTTAATGAAGGCCTATCACTAAATGGATCAGGGCATGCGTGGAATGACATTCAAAGCCACGCCCACATACGGCAATCCGTTTATGAATAATTGGTTATATATTGGGTGATTTTCGTAAACATGTGACATTTTAAAAGTTTTTTTTAATTAATTGAAATATTAACATGGAATTTTTACTGTATTTTGCTCTACGCATGGGGAATTAGTCCCTGTATAGTCGTGCAGAATATATAATGTCCTTTCAGCTCATTAACTCTATACATACGAACGACAAATTTTTACAGTTCTCCGGACAGAGTATCTGTTGAAATCTGAGAAATTTTTGGTTCAATTGATGGATTCTGTCAAACGCTCTATCTTTTAAATTACCCCACAGATAAAAGTCCCAGGGGTTTAGATTGGGTGATGTTGGTAACTATGATATTCCTTTATCATAAACCGCAGGAAATCTGTTGGACGGGACTCTTCCGTCCAAAGTATCGTGTTACTAAGTATTGTGAACTGAGAGGACGTCATATTGAGCATGTTTGCACTAAGGAACTAATTTCTCAAATAGAGAAGGTACAGAAAAATCCTTTTATTTTAGTTAAATAAAAATACAAACATTTTTAAAACACAAAAAGTACGAACGTTTTAAAGTGTCATATGTTTAAAAAAAATCCTGATATATATATAGGGTGATCGAAAAGTCTCTCCGCAGTAGTAATAAGATATTTACTTAATTGAAATTTTACATAAGGAGATATAAGAATTCTATAAATATATAATATATATATATATATATATATTATATATATATATATCCCGCAAGGGGGTTCTGAGCTCGTGCTCTTGAGTGCTCTTTGTGCTCGTTTGTACGTGCTTGTTCCTGGAGGTTTCACGTGCGCCCTCCTGGCCCTAGCACCCAAGGATGAGGGGCTCGACCCTGCCGTCCTTGTCATCCTTGGTCTTTTTCCACTTCGACTGTCCCCTCCACCCTTTCTTTTTCCTCTGTCTTTCCTCTCACTTTTCTTTGTTTTTCCACCGAGATATGCCCTTTTAAATAGAGGCGAATCGGTTCTTCCGAACTTAAAAAAAAAAATATATATATATACTCTAAACAGGTAACAATGATATGTCATTACATTTATAGAATTCTTATATCTCCTTATGTAAAATTTCAATTAAGTAAATATTTTATTACTACTGCGGAGAGACTTTTCGGTCACCCTGTATATTAATAATAATTTTACGTATAAATTTAAACTTTTAAGCTTTCAAAGAGCTTATTAAAAACTTTAAAAATAACTAACTTTAAACATTACTCAAGAATAAAGATTCTATAAACTGATCCTCCATACATAAATCAGAAAAAAAAAATATATATATATATATATATATATATATATAATATATATATATATAACAGTGTGTGTGTGTGTGTGTGTGTGTCAGACATGGGCAGTAACTTATTTGGAAATACTTAAATACATATTTAAATGTATTTATAAATACTTTTTGGAGAGTATATTTAATTATGTATTTAAATACTTTCGAAAAGTATTTAGTATTTGTAAATACCTGTTTTTAAATACATTTTTAAAATACTTTTTTGTGAACTGTTCAATTTTGCCAGGATGTACAGTACTAACCACCCAGTATTTAACTGGTACTACAGAACACAGTAAAACATTTTTCAAGGTGCTTGTGCTTCCAGAAAGTTCCAGGCTCAGCAGGCTGGAACTTTCTGGAAGCACCTTGAAAAATGGAACTTCCAGCCTGCTCTAGTGGCGATTGTCGCAGACTCACAGCTGCAGTGCGGCAGCCGGCAGTCTATCCTGAGGCATCGTCATAATGTGGTTGTGTAAAGTTCAGCGCTAACTGTGCAATTAGCCTTAGCCTATTGATCATATTAGATGAGGACAACATTTGTAACACGGCTGCAGCAAGTGGAAGTGGTGGAAAAGGTGGTGGTAAAATAGAAGTTGTTGATGGTGGAAGTGAAAATAAAAATAGCGAATCACACCTGCACCCACTTTTTGATGGAAAATATTTCCGAATAACTTCCAAAGATGGTAATAAAGTGAAGACTTTGTCTTCTGTGCCACAAAACAATTGCAGCGTCTACTTCTGCGACTTCTCAAATTTTATTTGACTCTAAGCTGATGTTAGTGATTGTATGTGCTTTTTGAAAAGTACCTAAATTGTATTTGAAATGTATTTAAATACATTTAAGGAGTAATGTATTTAGTATTTAAATACTTTCTGAAAACCTGTATTTTATTTAGTATTTAATTACTTTTATTTTCAAGTAATGTATTTATTATTTGAATACATCTAAAGTATTTACTGCCCATGTGTGCGTGCGTGTGTGTGTGTGTGTGTGTGTGTGTTTTCTACCTACCCGCTTTAAACATAATGAAACATGCAGACCAATGATGGTAATTCATGGTGAGATCTTTATGTCAAATAGTGATGACGAGTATTAATTTAAGGTGTTAAAAGACCACATACTTACCACAGCGCTCTCTTCATCGTCGACCTTGTTTCATCACACACATTCCTCTCTCCTCACTCCACTCACCTGAAACACAAATAATTTTTTAAAAAATGAAGCCGACATGAAACCGACATGACACATACATATTTACACGTGGGGTTGTTTAACCTCCTTTGAAACTTTTAAGTTCATATGACAGAGGGAAGTTACACATTTACGTGGTATCCGAACCACTACCCAACCGAGGGAGACACACAAATGTAACTTCATCGTTAAAATTTTAGGTCCGAGTCGGGACTCGACCCCTGTACCTTTAGATTAAGAATCCTTCTTTCTACTTTTAGGCTACCCTGTCGGGTACATACATACATAGTGTACATCAACATTTAAATATTTTTATAATATATATATATATATATATATATTATTTCTTTTCGATAAAAATAAAGTAAAATTATTTTTGGAGATTCTGAAAACGTTTTAAAATTCTTTTGAAAAGTTATCACGTTTTTTTAAACCATTTCAAACTCTTATTTCTAAAATTTTTATATTTTAACAAATATTTTGGAAAATTTCTAGAAAATAGTATTTTGGCGCCTTTTTATGATTCATTCAGAGCATTATAGAAAATTTGTGGAAGTTAATCAGATTGGCTTTTATAGAGAACTTCTAACCTCGCTTCACGACTCTTAAAGCTAATTCTTGGGATAAAGCTAATGAAAGAAATCAATAAAAGGAAAGAAACACACACACACACACACACACACACACACACACACACACACACACACACACACACACACTGTATATGTATCTGAACCAGGAGTTTCTTCATCTTGGAGGCTGTACCTCGACTCCTTGAAAATGATCACCAGCCTCAAGCGAGCCACGATCGTGTAAAGGACATTTGTTTATCGCCATTCGTGGGACATATTTTACCATTCCTATTTTAAGGGTAAACATTTAATTCCATCGTGCAATGACTGTACTTCATTTAATAAGGTACCGCACGATATACCCAATTAATCATTACACTTAATTTCATTTGCTCTGTGGGCATTTGCATTCACTCACTTGTAATCGTTATTTAGGACTTTTATCATTTAAGTGTTTGTTTAATTAAAAGAAAATCCAAGAGGCTTATTAATAACCTTCCTTTATTAATAACTTTTATTATTTTGATTGAAAGGTCAGATGGTGACCTTAATTAACCTTTAATTATTTTAATTACTGTTGTTAGATTATTTTCGTTCTACGCCCGCCATTAAAATCAAATAAAATTTACATTATTCCGCTTCTTTTGACCTTTTCATTATTATTCATTACATTTTAACTTGAAGAAAGGTTTATTCATTAAAATTCGTTGAAAATTAAATTAAAATTGGCCACAACACAACAGTGGATTTTAATTGTTACTTGAGAGAAGTTAGCTGACATTACATTATCACCTAACCTAACCTAACCAACCTTTACAGGATGGTCCAAACCTCCCTATCTATTTTGCTGAAATAACGATATTTCTATTTTATTTTCTACAGGCCACAGATGATGATGGATGTACAAGAACGTGTGATGGTAGTAACACTACGTATCCAAGAGAAGAAGTGCGAAGAAATTCGAGAAAAATTCGAAAGATTTCACAAACCAATACCTACAGACAAACCAATTCGCGAGCTGGTCATTAAATTTAAAAGAACAGCATCTGTTCATGATAGAGCAAGATCTGGACGTCGAGGTACCTCTCAAGAAAATGTCGAATTGGTAAGAGATGCCTTTGAAAAAATACTAGAATGTCATCTTGCACAGCATCACTAGACTGAGCATACCAAAAACGACTGTGTTAAGGATTTTAAAATCAACATTAAAAAAGAAAAGTTACCATATTCAAGTGCTACATGAGTTACACGAACAGGCTTATCCAAGTCGAGGCGCCTTGTGCACAGAATTGATTGAAAAAATTCATACCGAAAACTTATTAAAGCACATATTCCACGCAGACGGAAAGGTAAATCGACATAATTGCCGTATCTGGAGGTAGTGAAAAACCAACAGAGTTCTATAAATGGAGGAAAGATTCTCCTAAAGTTAATGGCTGGTTGGGTATGACAATATTGAAGATGTACGGACCCTTTTTCTTTGCAGAAGCTACAGTAACAGGGCCAATTTATCTTGACATGCTTCGACAGTTTCTTGAACCGCAGCTTCGTTCATATGGCATTCTCGACCCTGTTGTCTTTCAACAAGATGACACTCCATGCTCCATATCTCTATGCAAACATCGTTCGGGCGTACCTTGATGAGCTCTTACCAGATCGGTCGATTGGACGTGATGGAAACAGGCCCTGGGCACCACGATTTAACACCATCAGACTTGTTTGCGTGGTTCTTTATAAAGTCTGAGGTTTACAAAACAAGAGTTACAGACCTGCACGATCTGCGAACCGCATTATCGCAGCAATCGCTAAATAACCCCAGAGATACTTGGAATGTGTTCCGCAATGCAGTGGACAGATTTGAGATTTGCAGAGACGCTAATGGTGCTCACGTCGAATCTTAAACCTAAGCTTGATACATCTAATTATGTTAATACATTTTTATCCTAAAATACTATTATTTCAGCAAAATATATAGGGACTTTTTGACCACCCTGTATAATTATATATATATATATATATATATATATATATATATATATATATATATATATATATAACAGGGTGTTTCATAATATGTGGGAAGCACTTTCAGGATGGATTCAGGACCTGAAAACAATTAAAAAAGTTTATATAAACATATGCCCGAAATCGCTTTGTTTCCGAGTTACAACCTGTTTTGTGTTCCAGCAATTCTTTCCGCAAACTGTTTACAAACACTGCTTGCCGACAATGTTTGTGAGTGTGTACGAGACTTATTTCATGTATGGCCTTGCCGAATGTAATGTTTCGTGCACTCTATACCATGTTTCGTTGAGTGTAGAGCCATCAGTCAGTCAGAGGTGCATCGCGGTGTTTCACTGTTCGTATTCGTAACTTCTTACCGTGAATAAGCGCAGTCCACTGAAAAAAAAACCTTAAAAGTTTTTGTGCTATTCAGTGATAGTGTGCATTTGAAGTGAGAATGGAGGCTTATTCAAACAGAGAAATGGCAGATATGCATCTCATGTATGGACTTGCGGAGTGTAATGCGGCCGCAGCAAGACGTCTGTATGCGGAAAGGTTTCCGAATCGCCGTCTGCCGGATAAAAAGACCTTTCAGAGAATAGACGAGCCTTCTTGGTGATACAGGATCATTCAACAAGCGAGTTTCAGATGGTGGTAGACCAATCAGCACCAGAACTGTTGAGTTGGAGGAGCGGCGGTAAAGGTCAGGCGGATACTTACTGGAACACATAACGGGCTGTAACTCGGAAACAAAGCGATTTCGGGCATATGTTTATATAAACTTTTTTCATTGTTTTCAGGTCATGAATCCATGCTGAAAGTGCGTCCCACATGTTATGAAACACCCTTATATACAGGGTGATTCATAAGTCTGTTACCACTGTAATGGTGAATAAAAAATAACTACAAACCACAGTAAGTGATGTTTTTTTATACTATTAGTGGTAACAGACTTATGAATCACCCGGTATGTGCGTGTGTGTGTGTGTGTGATACAACTGATAATAGTACCCTCAGATAACTTTTACGGAATACACAGACCTAATGTGTATGGAACAAGGAACTCTTCTGGGATATCAAATCCACTATAGTCCGAATAAATAATGGTAAATGTCAACTTCTAAATTTTTTTTTTTTCAGACGTGTGTCTTGAAAGTGGCACAGACGTGTTAACTGTCTTGAAAGTGGACGCTCAGAGTTACCGGTTCAGGTTTATTTTTTGGATTTTGGCTGAAAATACAATAGTTACCCTTATTCTTTGATGGAAATTGAATCGGACGTAAAAGCAACGAGTTTCTCGGGTATATTGAGGTTCTCAATGTGGTTGACTTGGTTAGATTTAAACATTAGACTCTGTCCCACAGCTGGGTCTTATCTCCGTAACAGATAGCTAGTGAGGAAAGCTATATTTCGGGGCCTCTTTGCTTGTGACTCGCTGCCCACGTTGGGCTTTTATCATGAAAAATTAAAAACTAGTATTTGCCATTTACCATTTCTTATTTGGATTATAGTGAATTTAATTATCCCAGAAGAGTTCTTGTTCTTGCATTATATATATATATATATTATCATTATGACTTTAATAAAAATTAGAAAATTTAAAAAAAAACCTCTATAAATTATCTTAATTGTTAGTATTATAAAGAAAAATTTTCCAAAATTCTGTGATAAAAATTCTTAAATTTTAAGAAATGTATTACAATAATTTTCATTTTATGACGAAATAAATTATAAATTAAAACCCCAAGAACAGAAATCCTAAAAGTTTTACGTTGTTTTCAAAGTAAAAAAATCTGTTTTTTTGTTACAATGTTTTTCGAGCTACATATTTAATCCTCATAAAATTTGAAATTTTTTAAAAACTAGTTGCAGTAATTTAAATTTAGGGCTTTAATTTTCAAATTAATTGCACATATATATATATATATATATATATATATATATATATATATATATATATATATATATATATGTGTGTGTGTGTGGTGAAAGTTTGTGTATATTTACAACCACATAGAATTTACATTTTTTCCCTTCGAAAAACTCTGCGGACGATGGTATCCGTATTTCATTAACGAAGTAAAATTGCTCCCTCGAGAGTCATAATAAAGAACAAAAGGTCTGTTAAATTAATATATATACAAACACACAATTACCAAGAAAGTTTTTCACATTAATAGGTCTTGTGTGTCTACACACACACACAACTTTCTCTCCAGTTTGTCGTCTTTTCGCCCAAATTGATACATACACTCTCTTAGTACCGAGCTACCGGATTATCCGAGATTACTGTAATTGCTTCTGGATTTTGTCTACTCGAAAACGATTTATCTCTTCTTCCTTTCAGCGTTATTGGACGCTTCATTAAAGGTGTACAAGGTCGGAACCTCTGGAATGGAATAAAATCTATGCAAATTTAGCTTCCATTCAACACGAAATTCCATTAACATACATATATATATATATATAATACACTGAGCGGCAGAAAAATCGGCCCACTTGGAACTGCGCGAAAAGCAAAAAAGTGGGCAATCTTCTGTTTATAAAAGTTTTAAAATTTAAAAATGTAGTCTATGAGGCAACGAAATGCCGAGACAAAAACGTCAGCTGCGAATACACTAGCTGTAATGAATTTTCGACTTCTTTTAAGAATTCGACAGTCTGACATTCACTTGCTCTTAGACTGCTAGTGCCACTTTTGTCTTCCACTAGTGGGAGTAGGCATTTGCGTTTAGTAACAGATAGACTTTTAATTCTTTTGGGTTTCAGAATTGGACATTTACAATGGATTTGAGTGCCGTGAACGTCGCGAGAGTCGTCGTCCTAATTGAAGATGGTCGGAGCCAGCGTTACGTCGCCGATGCGCTAGGAATTTCAAGAACAACGGTTCGACGTGTCTACTACCGTTATGTGGAGACAGGAGAGTACACCAGTAGACCAGGATCTGGAAGATCGCGCTGCACATCTGCCCGTGACGATCGTTTCCTCGCCTTCAGTGTTTTGCGAGATCGTCGCTTGACTGCCACAAACGTCCGCAATGAGCTGGAAAGGTCTCGAGACGTTGGTGTATCGGAGCGAAACTTAGAAGGAGACATGGAAAGTGGCTTACATGCTAGACGTCCAGCAATGGGCCCGGAATTGCTCCCACACCACCGCAATGCTCGTCTTGCTTTCGCTCGTGAGCATGTCAATTGGACTATGGTCCAATGGCGACGCCTATTGTTCACAGAAGAATCATGATTTAATCTTCGAGTGTGAAGAAGAACAGGAGAAACATTGGCCCCTTGCACTTTTATGGAGAGGTTGTTTCTGGAGGAGGCTCAGTCATGGTCTGCGGTGGTATCACTTCAAACTCGCGCACAGAACTCGTCGTTGTTGGTGGTGGGTCATTGACGTCCGCAAGATACGTGGAAGAGATCTTGCTGGAGCATGTGGTCCCTTTTGCTCCTTTCGTTGGCGGAGACTTCCTTCTACAGCACGATAATGCTAGACCCCATGCGGCAAGAGCCGTTAGCGATTTCCTTGAAGCTGGAATTCGTCGAATCGAGTGGCCTTCCCGAAGTCCGGACCTGAACCCCATAGAATATCTCTGGGACACGATGGGACGGCGTCTTACAGGAGCTACAACAAGCTTTAACTGAAGAGTGGGAGGGAATTCCACAGGATGTGATCGCCGATCTCATTCATGGGATGAATCGACGAATGGCTGCAGTCATTCAAGCTAGGGGAGGCAACACTTTTTATTAACCCTGGATCACAAGTTGTTGTTGTCTTCTTGTTTTTTTCCCATTTTTTTGTTTTTATCGAAATCTTTGATTTTTTGAGTTACAATTTTTTGTACAGTATTTTTTGATAATAAATTTTATTAAGCAGGTGTTTGAAGATTTTTTAATGTCGTCATAGATTAAATTTTCGAATTTTAAAACTTTTATAAACAGAAGCATGCCCACTTTTTTGCTTTTCGCGATATTCCAAGTGGGCCGATTTTAAAATGATTTTTACTGAAACAACGGTCGATAATTTCGAAATCAGAGAGACAGCGACGGTAGTTTTTTTATGTACGCAGGAGGAGCCAAGGGTAAGCGCCCGCAAGTCCCCTCTATAAGATTGTGTACTGTGTAAAATGCATGTATGTGTAGTAAAGAATCGAGGGAGAAGTGTGTTTGAGAGCATGCTGGGCTACTCACAGGGTAGATGAAAGAGAAAAAAAATGAACTAAATAGGACTGACAGGAGAAATGGGAATTCTAGCACTCCCTATCTCCTGCCTAACGTCCTCCTCGGAGTACTTCCCTGGTCGATCGGTGTCTACAATTTTCTCCTACTGTTCACCGCGTAAGTTCTAATGCTTGGATGTGTCGGGTGGGAGAGAGGGCGTAGAGTACGGTAACTCAAGCCTAAATGTTCATGCGTAAGAATTTCAAATTGCCAGTCAGTGCAACCAATATATCCTGTAGTGCAGTCAGGGCATTTACAAAGATAAACAAAGCACAAACACAGATCATGTGAGTCACAGACTCTTTATGTTAAAAGAGATTTATCATTAACGGAAAATAAATTTTTAAAACATATTTGTAGGTAAATCGTACGTAATAAGGCTTTCAAATCACTTTCTACTTAGTCGAAGCATAACCAAGATAAGGAATTTCATAATATATAATATCTTTCGAGGTTTTAGGACAACTGCCCCTCAGACAACTTCCCCCGTAGGACAACTGCCCCCGGACAATTGCCCCTGTCCTGGCATTTACTTCTTTTCGTAGGGAAAAGGATGAGTTCATCAGTAAATTGCATTAACCCTTTCATACCTGATTTTCGTTTACTTTTCATGCCACAAAAAAACACTTGTGTTATATCTCCAGAATGACTAAAATCTCATAAAATTTGATGGTTTCATTTGCGCCCATACGGCATGAAAGGGTTAATCATTAAACTTGAATTAATACTCAGAGGTTAATATGCAGTAAATACCATGACGTGCGTTTCTAGCAAGAAACCTAACGTAACTAGAAGGGCTCCAAAACCGGTGCGACGGTCGTACCCAACTATGGGCAATAGTAGCTGTAGTAGTTACTATCAAAACTAACTAAAATATCACGACTTAACTTAACCAATCGTCAAGGGCGTACAGTTATCGTGATACAGTACAGTTGACTTGTACAGTTGACCTAATTTGTTATCAAAGATTCAAATAATTGCAAAATTACATACCAAATGAAAATATATCAAATCTGAAATGAAATGAATTTTCGTCTTTCCATTCCATGATACACCTCCTAATAGCATGATTTTTTTTGGAAAACCGACTTGCCTGGTGGTAAAGTCTCAATGGAGGAATGTCTTCCTTACGCCGACCATAAACAACATCGTTCCGGGAGTTTCGAAATCTCGATGGTGAAATCTTTTTCATCTGTAAAAACTATTTTCTACACCGATTTCTTCTTTTAGCTCTTACATTGCTGTCACGTCTTGAAACACGGATCCTTTTAAATGCTTTAAGTCCTACCGTTCTCTGCATTCTTTGTATGAAACTTCGACTGATACCTAAATTTCTTGCAATTTTCCTCTGAGAGCAGTGTGACCCAGGTCGATCCTCTCGAGATAAGCTCATCATTTCGATCATTGCTATATTGCCTTGAGTGTAAACTGTTTTAGGCCGACCACTTCCACGCTTCCGTGCCGTCGAACCGGTTGCTTTAAGTTTTTTAATTATTCTATTCACAGACGTAACATTACAAGTTATTCCTGGAAATTCCATCAAAATTCTTGCCCTAGTCCATCTTTTTTCCAAGAAACACTTTTCAATCACCGCTTTTTCACCGTTAGTTAGAACCATAATTATAATTTGAAGGGTAAGTTTAAAAACCAGTATTTAAGATGGGCGTAGCCTATATCATCTGACGTTTTTCAGAGACTAACAGATTATCCATAGGCTAAGGAAACTACTACAAGGCTTAGAATAGTTGCCAGGTACAGCTATACAATTTAGGATTTAGGATATTCGTTTTTTTCACCATACCTCATTGTTCCCTCAGCTTTGTAAAAAGTATTTTATATAGAAGTCTGAAATTTTTATGATGACTTACCAATAGATTGCAGTAAAAGTTATGTAAATTTTGGAAGTGTGAACTGCATATTTTTTAAGTTATTGATGTTCAATCTCAAGGAATTTTTGGGGGCCATCCGATATATATATATACTCTGTGTGTGTGTGTATGTGTGTGTATTAGGGCTGTGCCAATTAATTGATCAATCGGTTCAATTAATGGATCAAGTCGTGTTCCAATTAATCGATCGATCGAAGACTGTTATTATTATTACCTTTGTGATATCTGCCTTCTTTCAAAACAAAGAAATGGAAAAACGGAGAAATCGTTCAACTATTGCATCATCTTTCGCGCCAAAACAAAATCAAGCATGACATAAATTCAAAATTTGATGCAGAACACCCAACGTATTTATCAATGGCCAGACGTAAAAGGTTAAGAGATCCAGCAACAAAAGTAAGCAGACGGAGTTTCGATCGGAAGCTCTCCCGGAAGACATAGCCTTTCTGGCTGCTCCTAGGGGTTAGGTGGAAGACTTCAACTCCCAAAGTAAGCGGAGTTGATGCCTATGGGTATTTACATAGATTGCAACACTCCAATAATACGTTCCCCACGTACCGTGAGATTTCAAGACCTGTGTTTTGCAGACTTTACCCAAAACTTCATATTTATGATGTAATTATAACTTTTAAAATTTTAAAATTTATTATTATTATTATTATTATTATCATCATTGTTATTACTGTTTCAATGTAAATTCAAGTTTAATAAATGTTTACGATAAAAAAGTGAAACGAATTTTTTAATCATTTTACGAATTAATTTGTATCAAAAACATTTGATTTAAAAGCATATTTTTAACTTTTCAAATAATTCACGTAATCTCCCCTCCACCACCTTTTTTACAACCAACTCTACCCAAAGATATAAAATATATTAAATTACCGTACTTTTTTTTTATCAGGAAGGAGGGGCCAAGGGCGAATGCCCGCAAAATCTCTCACCCCCCCCCACCACCATAAAAGAAGAGAGCCAAAATCAAGGTCCAGAGTTTTAGAGATGCCTGCACACTCTGCGTTTGAGAGATTGGAAGTCATAGACAGGGGGGAAAGATGGATTGAGGAAGATTGTTCCAGAGTTGACCGGATGAGTAGATGAAAGATTGAAAATATCGATTAACTCTTGCGTTAGAGAGTTAGACAGAAAAGGAATGAGAATGTGTAGAAAGTCTGGTGATGCGTGATCTGCTCAAAGGAGGGGGCATACAGTTAGACCAGTGGTTCTTAACCTCTGGGTCGCGACCCAAACTTGGGTCATTAAATTATCATTTACCATTTATTTATGTTATCCCTAATCATTTTACCATTATTATTTATTTTATTATCTATTACGAGTGAACTGTTTGAAGGCATTGGCCAGCCAAAAATTGCATTAATAATGCAATTTTTTTATCACGCCAGCCAAAATGATCATGCTATAGACTGGGAATCGAGTAAGTTACTTTATAAATGCAATAATTATGTCAAAAGAAAAATAATAGAATCTGTATGGATAGAACAAGTGGATAATTTTAATTTGTGCGAAGGTACTTATAGGCTGGACCCTCTAATGAGATTCTTGGTAAAAAAATCCCTTAGGGCGTCGGGTGAACGGGTTCCAACCTAGGTGTGAATTTCTTAAAGGTCTCTGGATTGTTTCCTTACTCGATTTTGGTTCATTCGTTTTTTCGGTAAAATGTAAATGGAATAATAAACGTAATAGTAATAAATGTAAATGTAATAATAAAAGTAATAAATGTGGAAATAAATGTAAATGCAATAATAATAAATGTAATAAAATAAATGTAATAATAAATGTAAAGGTAATAATAATAAATGTAAAGGTAATAATAATAAATGTTATAAACGTAAATGTAATAATAAATGTAGTAATTATGTCAAAATAATAGAATCTATATGTATAGAACAAGACGATAGTTTTAATTTGTGCGAAGGTACTTATATAAGCGGGACCCTTTAATAAAATGCCCTTCCGGTGTCGGGAGAACGGGACCCAACCTAGATGCGAATTTCTTAATGGTCTCTGGATTGTTTCCTTCTCGCCTTTTTCATTCGTGTTTTGGTTTATAATTTCTGTAATAATAAACAACAATGTAATAATAAATGTAATAATAAATTTATAATTTCTGTAATAAATAATAATGCAATAATAAATATAACAAATGTAATAAATGTAATAATAAATGTAATAATTATGTCAAAAATAATAGAATCTGTATGTGTAGAACAAGAAGATAATTTTAATTTGTGCGAAGGTACTTATAAGCGAGACCCTTTGATAAAATGCCCTTCCGGTGTCGGGAGAACGGGATCTATCCTGTGTGTGAATTTCCCAATGGTCCCTGGACTGTTTTCCCCTCTTGTTTTTGGTTCATTCGTTTTTCTGTTTCCACCCGAAGAGGATGCCAGTGGGCATCGAAACTGTTGTGGAAATAAACTCTGTCTATTAGAGTAGGTTTTTATTATCATATTTTGACTTCCACGTAGAAAAGTGAAGTTTTTTGCATTTATCACCAGCTCCTTGAGTGATGACCCAGCTATAAGAAAACAGTTTCGAAGCCTTTGTGCTAAAACGAATATGACCATAAGGAACTTCCGGTTCTGTACAAGTGAAGTTAAAGACACACTCTTTCGTACTTTCTGCAGTAATATATAGGGACAGCAACTCTAGCTGAATTATAAGAGGTTCTGGCAGAACCCTAAATTTGCTGTACAACAGGTCTTTTAGACTCCCACATAAATTACCACCGAGATGCTCAGCTTCGCAAATGTTTGCTACCCGCAATGTTCCGAGCTTCCCGGAGGTAACAAGACGTGCTCAGTACAGTCTAAAGCAAAGAATTAAAAAATCAACCAACCCGATTATCCAAGCTATTTGTGATTCCTGTCGTTTGTCTATCTTATAAGCTATGGAATTCATGGTACGAAAACGTCTGTCTGTAGCTCCACTTAACTACGACATTACTGTATTATTTCTAATTAATTGTATCTATTTCTATCCTTAGTATGTGAATTGTCATTGTATTATTAATATTTGTCATATGGACTCTTGTCTGTCAATAAACCTTTTCATTTTCATATATATATATATATATATATATATATTATATAACTAGTACGAAGACAAGGGAATTATAATTTGAGTCACCTTTCTTTTCGACAGTCAAAATACACAAATTAAGTTCAATAATACAAAAGGTTATACAGAAATGTTGAGCTGCGATTGAAAATCCATTTTTAAGATTCAAGATTCGAAACTTTCAAGATTCAAATTGGGAAGCAAGAAGCGTTGAGCAGAGAAGGTGGGCGTCAAGGCGTTGCGTGAAGACGCGGGGGCCAAAGCTTGAAGAATTGAGGAAAACGGCGAGCGTCAAGCGTCAAGAAGAGCGACGAACGTCGAGCCGTTGAATGAAGAGAGATGGGGGTCCGTACTGTAGTGGGGCAGGATGGAAAAGTGATAGTAAAGGGAACGGGAGCTAAAAGGAAGAGAAAAGATGCCCGGTCGCAACCAAGCGCGCTCTGATGGGATGTCCAGGTTTAAACCAGATGTGTTCACACGTAAAAGCAACCGCTCGTTGTATAGGTTTCGGAATCTTAATCCCGTGGCCTACTAACCCCATAAGAAGGCGCGCAAGCCGTAAAAACATAGCAAATAGTGCCAGCGGCGAAACACCAACACTTCTCGAAGGACGCAGAATAAGAAAAATATTCGTACGAGTGCATCGTCTGAAAAAGACATAGATAAACCGGAAAGAGAGAGCAAAAGGCAAAACGTCGATCGCTTCCTCTCGAGTGCTGAGTGGTTGTTGTTGTTGTTGTTGTTGACGTTATAAGAGGTGAAATTAGAGTTGTAGGAGTGATAACAGAAAGTGGGGAAATGGGAAATATAGATGAAGAGTTGATAGGTCCTCGGGCTCACCAAGGATGCGCAGGTTTTTTTTTTTTTTTTTTTTATGGGGGGTTTAAGGTCTGGTGATAGGTGATTCACCTTCCTTGCGCGTTCAAGCTTTCGTAGGGTGCTTGACTTGTTAGCTTAGTTTGGGTTTTCTACCTCTTTTATTTTTTTTTATTTTATTTATTTATTTATTTATTTATTTATTTTTTTTTTTTATTTTTTTTTTATTTAATTTATTTATTTATTTATTATTATTTTTTTTTAATCTTCTATACGGTACAAAAAGTGCCGTTGGTGGGGGTTTCTGCTGCGGGTAGACTTCTTTGAAGTAGAAGTACTCTCTCCCGCGCTGAGGTCCAATATCGAGTTCTTCATAGGTCTGTGGAGAGGTGTTTCGTACCTTCCTCCAAGTTTTCTCCGCCCTACTGTGCAGAAGCACATTGAGGGCTGGTAAGTTTGCTTGTTGGTGCAGTGCCTGGGAAGATATCCTGTCGCTGAGTCGTTTCCCCAGGATGAATCTTGTTCCAGCGTTCTGTATTTTTTGTAGCAACATCAGATTTGTGTCGCTCGTTGTGTGCAGTGGAATTGCCGGGTATTCGAGGATAGACCGTACGAGCGCCGTGTACAGCATCTTATTTTTACCGAGAGTCCCCTGAAACGGTAGAGTTTACTGAGCTCTCCTTTCGCTTTGTTTGACCTTGCTGTGGTGTGATTTTTATAGCCAAAGCTGTTGATGGTCAGGCCGAGAGCTGTGCCTTGTCGCTTGTAAGGTTGGATTCGGTTGTTTATTTCTAGTGCGTGAACGTTCCTGCGGCCAATGTTAATAACTGTGAATTTCTGTTGGTTTGTCTGAATTTTCCAACGTTCCTCGAATTCATTGATTCTTTCAATTTGTCTCTTCAGCCTGTTGGCGTGTTGCTCTTTGCTGAGGTTTGATGTTACTATTTGCGTGATATCGTCCGCGTAGATGACTTCTCGGGTGTGTGGTGGGGGCGGAGGCAATTGGGCGATGTACAGGTTGTACAGAGTGGGGGAAAGTATCGCTCCCTGGGGGCACACCCGCCTGGATGTCGAAGAGCTTGCCAGTGTGGGTCTTGTGTTGGGCGTAAGCTTTACGATCTTTGAGGAAGCTGCAAAGGATTTTCCCTAAGTTTGCGTCCATGTTCTGTTCGAGGATGCGGTATTGTAATCCTTGGTGCCACACTTTGTCGAAGGCGGCCTTCACATCTCTCAGTACTATCGAGACTCTTCTGCTGAACGCTAGTTTGTTTGCCACCGTTTCGTGCAGAATGGCGAGGGCTGTGGCTGTGCCTCTCTTTTTCCTGAATCCATGCTGGGCGTCTGAAAGTGCACCATTGACCGTGAGGTGGAAATTCAGTTTCCGAAGGAGTATTTTTTCCAGGGTTTTGCCGAGTACATCTAACAGGCTGATGGGTCTATAGTTCTCGATGAACTCTGCGGATTTCCCTCCTTTAGGGATCATGATGATTTTTGCGGTTTTTAATGCTTTTGGGAAGTATCCGATGGAGAGACTGGCGCTAAATATGTTTGCTATCTCTTCGTGTATGTTCGGGGGCGACTTTTGGATCAGGGTTTTCGTGATTCCGGAGGGGCCTGGTGCCTTTTCTTTAAAGAGGCTGATCGTGTCAGTGACCTCTTTCATCGTAATTCTGAAGTTGGCATTTAGGGGTTCTGCCCTATCCGTTGGTAGGATCCTTTCGTGGTTGTCTTCCAGCCACTGTGTGACCCTTGCTTCATTGTCTTCGTCGAACAGGTCATTTTCTTCATCGCTTATGTTGAACGTTCTTCTGAGACGATTTCGAAAACTTTCCGCTATTTCTTGGTCCGAGATGAGAGGTCTTCCGTTTTCATTCCGGAGTGTCTTGAATTTTTCAGCTTTGGGTGTTCCTTTTAGTTTCCTTATCTGTGACCAGAAGGTTTTAGGGTCTCTTTCTACGTCTATCCTGTCGACGAGCGCGTTCCACATGTCGTGTTCTTTTTCAATCCACAAGCCTCGTAGTCGGGCTCTGAGGATGTTGTATTGCAGTTTGTTATGCAGGTAATTTATGCCGCTGTCCATCTGGTTCCTGACGACGTTTAATTGGCGTGTGGCGGCGTCGATTTCTTCGGAGGGGGAGGGTGTGGCAGAATGCGGTGGGTGATGGTGGGTACGTGTTTTTCCTTGGCAGTCTTCAGCGCCTTCAGAAGGTCTGCCGTGGCAGCTTCAATTGCTGCTATCCCCCCACCATTCAGTTCTGAGGGCTCGTGTTGGGCGAGGTCAGCCTGGTACTCCTCCCAGTTCGTCTTGCGGATGGAGGGGCGGGGACGGATTGGGACTTGTAAAGGAGCGCAGGCAATCTTCATGATGATAGGGACGTGGTCGCTGGGTGTGGCGGGGCCCGGATAGTGATGAGTGTTGAGGTATGCCAGATTATTGGCAATAATTTTGTCGGGCATCGTTCCGGCGTTCCTGCCGTAAAAAGGTGGAAAATGGCCCTAACCACTTCATTTTCCCCCTTCTGTTTATTTCCGCCAGTTGTTTCCCGTAATGGTTACTGTAGTTATCGTCGAAGTCCACATGTCTGGCATTCAGGTCTCCGATGATGTAAACTGGGCAGTTGTAGTTCAGAAGTTTGATAATATCTGCTGATGAGATGGTGCCCCTCCTCGGGGGCAGTATGTCGTCCCAATGATGAGGTCTTCGTGGCCCAGTTTTAACCTCACTGCCAGTGTTTCGTCTTCGAAGCTTGTGATCTCTTCGAAGCGAAGACCACGTTTGACGGCAATTGCAACACCGTCATGCAGTTCTTGCGATCTGTTCGATTGTATGATGTTGTAATTGAACAGTTTTATTTGCTGGGGAGCCTTTAGGCTGTGTGAGTTAATGAGGATGATGTCTGGGTCGATTAGTCTGTAGGTATTGGCCAGAGACGTCTGTGCGTTTGCCAATGCAGTACATTTTGCTGAAGAATCGTTAGGTTAGATTGTTGCGCGTGCATGTTGATTGTGTTTTGCTTTTTGGTTCAGTGCCTGTGGAGGAGCGCGTCGCACTTCCTGAACGAATTTTTTTTGAATGCCTGGTCCGGGAGAACGTCGAGGTCCTCACCGTTGACAGCGATTTCTTGTCGTTCGATCAAGAGTGGGATGTCATAAGTGGTGTCCAAGTTCTCTTCGAAGGTGTACTTATAAGATCCCTCTCTCAGCCCTTTCACCAGTTGGGATCGCACCATGGGTTTAGGGAAGGGGTTGGAGGCCTTCGCGACGATCCTTAGCCCCAGATCTGAGGCCTTGTGTTGGGTACGAGCAACCTTCTTCGGTAACGGCTTAGAGGATTCAGTGTTCGGCTTCTCAGGAGATTTGGGGCAAGAGGTTTGCCCGGTTAGGGGCTAGTGCTGAGTGGGCTGAAGCTGTTCCTTTTTATCTTCTTGACTGATTCTCAAATCGCGCGAAGCTGGCCAATGGACGACTGATCTCAGAATGTTCGTATAAATCACGTATTCGAATTTCACCAACAGGGCTTTTGGTGGGCAAATGTACCGTCCGTCTAGATTTGCTTTAGCTTTTCCGTTTTTAACTTTGCTGCTCTTTTCTGTGGCAAACTAGGAAGGAATATATATATATATATATACTGTGTGTGTGTGTGTGTGTGTGTGTGTGTGTGTGTAGGGCACTAGGTTTGTTGTCCTTCCTTGGCATGTCTTTGAAAGTGAACAGAAAATAATCCGAAGTCTATTTATGTCCGTTCATATTTTCACATTTGGAGAGAGTGACGTTTTAAATGAAATTTACGACAAGAATGACCGAAAAATTCGTTTTCCGTGAAACGTCAATCGTATTAAGTCTTGTTTCTCTCTCTTATTATCTCTCATTTGGCTTTGAGACCGATCTCCACTTTATAGTTTTTACTTTCATCACAGTTTGTCAATAGTTTTCTCTATTTCTATATATTGCAATTTATGATATCTGTTGACAATGCCCCGACATCTATTGACAAATAAACTAAACTTTACAAATATTTAAGGCTTATATCATGGCTTGGCAAATATGCAAATTACGCATATATATATATATATATATATATATATATATATAAAACCTGACAACCTGGTAATTCTTTTTTCATAAAGATGTTAAATAGCACGGAGATCATCAGGTTCGTGGCATTGCTCCGCTCCAAGTGTTTGATTGGTGGAAGAGAGAGTTGGTTTCCTTGGATTCTCCATGTCGCATAGCCAGATACGCCTGACTCATCTTGGCATGTCATGGAGCCAGGTGTTGTTCCTGAAGACATCCACATCGACGTCACTGATAGTCCTCATTTCGTTTAGTAGTTTATTAAACATGTTTGATCGTTTAACTGCAACACTGTTCTCATCGCAGTTAAAATTGTTCTTCGACTGGTTTTTAATTTTGGAATGTTACACATTCCACTTTTCCTGTTTCTCAGAGATGTTTTGAGCGGACTATCGTCATTTCGTCAACAAAACCAAACAATCAACAAGTTGTTTGGGGGTTAGATTAAGTTAGGTTAGGTTAGATCAAGAAAGATTTTGTGTGTCTATTGTTTGGGCTTGTCGCCGAAATAAGTATAGGTGGGTTTCGAGGGGCTATAGGTTAAACAATTTATTTTTTTTTACTATTATGTTCCATTTGTTGATGATAGTGTATCTCCCTCTTCTTTCCAAGGAGTACAGATGTAGTTCACGTAATCTCAGCCAGTAATTTAAGTCTTTTAAACCATGTTCTTTTGCTGTAAAGTTCCTTTTTATTTCTTCGAAATGACCAATTCCTTGTTTTTTATATGTTATAATGTTATAATGTTTCAGACCAACAAACACCCTAGGATCCACTCATGGCTGGTCTACCTAACTGTGGTTGCAGTTGTGTATTGCGCATGTCCTCCGTGGTGGAGGAGGGGACTACAATTTTACGTGGGTTCCGAACCACACAAACTTTAATTTTACTACCTTAAAATATACCCAATCTATCAACATATGCGTCTAATCGATTACTAAACATGTTTATAGACGTGCTAATAATTACTTCTACCGGCAAACTATTCTACCTATTTACTATTCTATGCGTAAAAATGTTTCTGGCAACTGCTGCCTCGAACCTTCTACTTGTCAACTTAGCACAATATATTGGAACTAGAAATAACGGGTTATTTCGAAAAAGCTATCTCTCTTTTGTTATCGAACCCATTCATAATTTTAAAAACCTGGATGAAATCACCCCTTAGCCTCCTAGTCTCGAGTGTAGTCAATTTTAACTCCTTAAGCCTATCCTCGTACGACTTTGACCTAAGTGACGGAATCATCTTAGTTGTTCGTGTTTGAACTCTTTCGATTTTGTCTATATCTTTGCGTATACGCAGATCCCAAAATTGGATTGCGTACTCCAAATGGGGTCTAGCTAATGATTTTTAAAGAGGAACAATAATATTATGCGATTTGTATTCAAAATTCCTAGCTATAAAACCTAGCACCTTGTTCGCCTTATTGACCGCTGCTGTACTTTGTTTCGCCACTTTTAAATCAACAGTGACGATAACTCCTAAATCTTTTTCCTGTTCTACGCTTGCCAACTCCTTCCCTGACATACTATACGCAAAATTACCGTTACGCGAACCTACGACTATATGTAAAATTTTGCACCAATCAACGATTTTCTTCAGATCTTCCTGGATTTTACCTCTATCTTCATCATTAATTGCCCTACCACCCAACTTCGTGTCATCCGCAAACTTTGAAACTGTACTGACTAGGCCGATACCTAAATCGTTAATATATATAAGAAAAAGCAAGGGGCCCAATACAGAACCTTGAGGAACGTCGCTCGCTACATTAGCCCAACACGACTCCGCTCCATCAACGACTACCCTCTGTTTCCTACCTCGCAACCACTCTTCTATCCACTTTATTACTACACCCCTGATTCTATGAGCCTTAGTTTTTTAAAGTCTTTTGGGCGGTACGGTCTCAAACGCTTTTTGAAAATCTAAATACACTACATATACCGCCCGATGACTATCGTAAACTTCAACCACGCTTTGAAAAAATTCTAAAAGATTAGTTAAGCAAGATTTGTTTCGCCTAAAACCGTGCTGCGTATTTCTAATCAAGTTATGCAATTCAAAGTGTTCGACTATACGATCCCTAATTATTGATTCCAGTAGCTTATCTATAACAGACGTTAAACCGATTGTCCTATAATTTCCCGCCGCACCTTTATCGCCTTTCTTAAAAATAGGTGTTATATTTGCTAACTTGAAATTATCTGGTACGCACCCCTCAGAAACAGACGCATTAAAAATCTTTGTTAGCGGCACAACAATGCTTTCTTTTAATTCTTTTAGTTGTATGGGATATATGGAATCCGGCTCCTGTGATTTCCGCATTTTCATTTTATCAATATAGCGCATTACCTCCCCTTCACTAATCATAATATTATCTAAAGTATTACCATTGTCAAAAGGTATTATGTCTATAACCGTAGGGATATTCGTTACATCTTTTATTGTAAAAACTGACGTAAAAAATTGGTTTAGCAGTGTAGCCATTTGCTTGTTTTTCAGAAACTAGCTCTCCGTCAGGATTTTTCAACGGCCCCAAGACACTCTTTACTGGATTCCTATTATTGACGTATTGAAAGAATCGCTTGGGGTTTTCTTTGCCGTCACGAGCTATGGAGATTTCAAAATCACGGTTGGACTTTTTTATTACGCTTTTTGCTTTACGCCTTAGAGATATGTAGTTGTTTCGTAACCACAAATTGTCTTTATCGCATTTATGTAGCATATAAGCCCTATCTCTACTCCTTATAATATCCCCTACTCTAGAAGTAAACCACAAGGGCTTGTTATTTACTTTCGCACACTTAATCTTGTACGGTACACATTCCTCATAGTCTTAATTACTGTTTCAAACGATTCCCACATTATTTTTGCTTTGGAGATCCCTATTACGTTTTCCCAATTGACTTGTGACAATTCATTTCTAAATTTACAAAAGTCTGCGTGCTGGAAGTTAGGAATTTTAGTCGAGTTAGCTGGTTTCGAGTGACTTACTGAGAGGACAAACTCTACCATATTGTGATCGCTATTGCTTAACGGTTCTATTACTTGAAGATCAATGATTAGCCTATCGTCCGTAGTTATTACTAAATCTAAAATACTGTCCAACCTCGTAGGTTCCCCAACCTTTTGAATAAGATAGCTATCCTCGAGAAAATTAACAAAACGATTACCTTCCGCGTCTACCTGCATTGTATCGTAATTCACGTTGGCGCAATTAAAGTCACCCATAACTAAGGCCTGCTCACTACCCATTATTCTCTTAAGTTCACGATATAACGCTTCATCCGTATCAGCTGTTTGATTGGGGTGGCCTATATATAACGGCAAGAAGAAGTTTGAAATCGTTCAATTTAAGTTCTGCTATAGTCGAATCTATCGGTTCTAGAATTGTTTACTTTACTTCTATAACGTTCGCAATATTATCTTTGATATGCAACATAACACCGCTTCCTCGCCTACCTATTCTGTTTTTAAGAAAAAGTCTATAACCTCTAATTTGATACTCCCCTACAAAGTCACGTGTTTCACTGCTAAGCCACGATTCATTTATCGCAATTAAATCATATTTTTTACAAGCAATTAAAGAAAAAAATTCGTTTATTTTATTTCGTAGGCTACGAGCATTTAAGGATAGAACCTTCAAATTGTAAATACTAAGTAAAGAAATCATTACTTTTTATCCCTTCTTTTAAAATTTCATAATATATGTTCTGTTATTGTCATCCTTTTGGCTTAGTTTGTCTCAGTTTGCATTGTAAATTCCTAAATCTTTTGTTTTTTTAGTTTCTTTTAATTTCCTATCCATTTCGTTCATTCTTTTAGTTTCCCCAATAAACATTTTCATTTACGTACCTTTAAAAGTTGAAAATTTTCGGTATTAAATTTCATATTGTTGTCTTCTGACTATCTGTATATTTTATTTGTATCCGCTTTCCAACCAAAAGTGAATTGCACAAAACGAAGCTGAAGGAATTGAAGACAACTTGCTGTCCAACAATACGTGTTTACCAGCTCCATAGAGAAATCAAAGGCAGCCACAAGTGCATCTTTCCAAGTGAGTAACGTGTTAGCTAAGCGCAAGAAACCGTTCGAGAATGGAGACATGGTGAACGATGCATTTTTGGTGGCAGCAGACTCATTGTTTGATCATTATAAAATAAATCTGAAATCAGTTCAGCTATGAAGAAAATTCAGCTGTCCAGACACACTGTTACGCGACATTCAGAAATGATGGGTGAGGATCTGAGAGTGCAACTAAATAAAGATATAAATGAGTGTGTTTTCTTTTCACTTCAATTTGATGTCGACAGATGCTATTGAAAAATTTATTAATTTCTAAGTGATTAACTATTCTGTCCAGAACGATCTTCATAAGCTTACCAACTACTGAAGTCAGACTATGGGACGATAATTTCCCGGAAGCGATTTGTTCCCTTTTCTAAATATTGGTGTAATGTTTGCAATTTTCCAGTCGAACGGAACTACTCCAGAGTGTAACGATTTATTATTATTATTAAATATATACGCGAGAGGAGAGACTATTGCGTAGTTCACTTCTTTACGTACTCTAGGGTAGAGCTTATCTGGACCGGGAGTTTTATTAGGATTAATTTTACCTATGGCCGAGAGTACTTCACTTTCACTAATGGTAAAATCGTGAAGCTTTAAATGATCATCACTGAGCATGATTACGGAACAGGAATGTTGTTCATATTTTCGTTAGTAAAGACTGGAGAGAAGAATTTATTTAAAACTTCCGTCATTTGTAAGTCGTCGTAAATGTGTTCGTTGTTTTCCCTTTGAGTGGACCAATAGTCTGCGAAGCTAATTTTTTATTCTTAACATAATTATGGAATTCCTTCGGATTCCATCTAATTTGGTTCACTATTTATAGCTCATAATTGCGCTTACTTTTTCTAATAAGTTTTTTACTTCGCCTTTTCAATAGCTTGTAAGCATTTTCATCGGACAAATGAGGCGCTCCAGACCACAAGCTGCCAAGCGTCAAAATTAAAAAATGGAGAAAAATGCAGTTAAAGTTTGTCAACTTGCAAAATGTCATAACTTTTGAACCAATAACGATATTTGTTTGATTTCGACCATACGTACAGGTACACAATCTGCTCCCTGACTCACCCACGGGATGGAGGAAGGGAGGGGGAATATAGTGGTATAAATAACTCGGTTCTAGCCACACTGGCGCTTGTTAGGTTGGTGTCCGGAGCGCATCAAAATATTTTTCTCTAAATTTAAAATACGCGTTCCTTTTTAACATTAAGCTACTTTTAATTTCATCATTCCACCACTTAGGTTTAACAGATTTCGCCATTCTCTTTTTACGTAATGGCATATTACAGTTGAGAGCTGGGCACTTGCGTTTTTTTTTGCGGTACTGCGGTACTACCGCACTACCAAACCGGTACCGCATAACGCAGTACCGCAAAGGATCGCTGAAAGTACAGCCTGTACTTTCAGCGATCCTTTGCGGGACTGCGTTATGCGGTACCGGTTTGGTAGTGCGGTAGTACCGCAGTACCGCAAAAAAAAACGCAAGTGCCCAGCTCTGAATTATTACTTGATTCTAAACGTTTAAAATAATGATAAAAAGAAGTCCATGTGTCATTAATATCATCGCGCGATAGAGCCTCGTCCCAATTATGGATCGAAAGTTGCAGTTTCATGTCACGAAATTGAGCTCTTTTAAAATCCAAACGTATTCCAGGTTCTCCGTATTGTGAACATTAATTTTAATTTAAACTGTTATTTGCCTGTGATCACTGGCGGAGAAATAGTATCCTACACAGATATTATCAATTAAATCTAGGTGTGTACTAAAAACTAAATCTAGAATATTGCGTTCTCTAGTGGGTTCCTTGACCATTTGAAAATGTGAACTTCGGAGCAAACCCTCGTACAGTCGACGACTGGAATTAGACTGTAAAGGATCACCCTAATCCCTGTAAGGTAAATTAAGATCTCCCACAATTATCGCATCATGTTTGCTACTTACGTAAAAAATTAGTTCCTGAAGTCTGTTATCATTATCGACAGTCTGAGAAGAAGGCCGATACACTAAACCTATAATTAATTTCTTCCGTGAGTTGTCTTTAATTTCAACAAACGTCACATTCATAGTACCAATTTCTGCAACTTTTTAATTATGGGTATTAAGTGTGACTAAACGTATAGTACTGTACTATTGTCCTGTTCTATCATTGTTAAATATCTCACAACCAGGAATATGATATCCTCGGAGAAAATCTTTTCTGTTATATATATATATATATATATATAATATATATATTATATAATATATATATATATATATATATGAAAATTATTTCACGAGAGTAACACGTGAAAAGTATTTATGATGAAAAAACCCACGAAGGAAAGGAAACACAGAATGGTGCTCAAGCGCTTTCGTCTAATGACATCCTCAGGAACTCTGAAGTAAATAGAGAGTTCAAGACTATATATAGGTCACAAAAAAAAATATATATATATATATATAATATATATATAATAAATATTTAAATAAAAATTGTGGGAGGAGCATACAAATTTGTAAGGAAAACTACCAATTTTAGCACTTTGTCCTTGTCTAAATCCGTTCTGAACGAATTCAAAAAACAGGATCAAGTGGATTGTTTACAACCAATTTATAGATAATGCCTGAATTATATATAGGTCACAAAAAATAAAAAAAATAAAAAAAATAAAAATAAATTGAAAAATAAAAATTGTAAGAGGAGCATACAAATTTATAAGGGAAAACTACCAAAGTTTTAGCACTTTGTCCTTCTTGTCTAAATTCGTTCTGAACGAATTCAAAACAACAGGATCAAGTGGAAAAAGACCTTGGCTCATGTTAAAGTTATTTGTAAGTTGAATAATAGCAGACTCAAGAATATTTCTATTAACAATGTTGCTAGAGTTAACCAAAACTGAAGCATTATTCCAATCAATACAGTGGGATAACTCTGACAAATGGACAAAAAGGGCATTGGACGACTGTCCCGTTCTAATGGAATATTGATGCTGTTTTACACGCGTGTGCAAATCCTTTCCCGTCTGACCAATGTAAAAGGAATCAAATTGTTTACAACCAATTTTATAGATAATGTCTGAATTATTAGTTGGGCTATTTTTAACTATGATATTTTTCACAATATTGTTATATGAAAATACTACATTAATATTCAAACGTTTAAGTACATTAGCAATGCCTAAAAAGCCTGGGAAAAATAGATGTACTAAAATATTCTTTCACAAAGTGCGAGTGTTATTATTCACACGATAGAAGGTTCGTTTTGCCTTGTTAAGACAAGATTCCATAAACGCAGGTGGGTAGCACAGATCACTTCCAATACCGTTGATTTTTTCCAATTCGGCATCCATGTATTCCGGACTGGCGATCCTAAGGGCGCGGAGAAACCTTGAAGAAAAAATGGCCTTCTTAATTGGGGTGTCATGACCAGAGTAAAAGTGTACGTAGGACAAATTGTTTGTTTTTTTCCGATAGATACAAAACTTAAAACCTGGGCTTTCTCTATGTACACGCACATCCAAAAACGGGATTGAATTGTCTTGCTCCATTTCTAAAGTAAACTTAATGGAGGGGACTTGATCATTTAACTGAAGGAGGAAGTCATCCAGGTCACGCTTCATGGGCCAGATACACAAAATATCGTCAACGTACCGCAAAGATGGGATGCCAACCCCCAGGATTCTCAGAATGTAAGTAATTTTGAAAAATTCCATGTAAATATTGGAGAGGAGGGGCGACAAGGGATTGCCCATGGCCATCCCAAAAACCTTATTGATAATATTCGCTACTGAAAGTGAATTTACAGTCTTTGATGCAAAGTTTAATGAGTTTCAAAACGATGTGTGCAGGTAGTGGCAGGTCGTACTTATGTAATTCTCGGAGAGAAAGTCAAGCATATAAGCAATCGGCACTTTTGTAAACAATGAACAAACGTCAAAACTGATCAATCTATCGTTGGTTTCAGTGCGTACATTATTCAATTTGGGATTCACATTAAGGAAGAACTAGAGAAGGTTTTGGTAACACACCCGACCCTTTCGGGAGTATTTTTCTACAAGGTGAAGCGGGCGTTCTAGTGTATATATATATATATATATATATATATATATATATATATATATATATATATATTAGTGATGGACCGAATAACCGCAACCGCACTACAACCGCACAAAAATTCACAACCGCAACCGTAACCGCAACCGCCGTTCCATAAGTGCGGTTGCAAAAGCTTAGTTAATTTTAATTTTAGCTGGGGAAAGTGGTAGGTGGGATGAACAGTGCGATGGGTCCTCGTCCCTCATCCTGGTAACACACTTAGTGCAAAATATGGTTTTAATTAATTTGACCTATTCTTTCATAATAGCTATATAAGTTTAGAATATACTTCATTTAAATAGTATTTATTTAGTAAATACCTTATGTTGAACACAAGTTTTGCAACACACAAATAGCGGTAGCGGTGTATTGCAAAACTTGTGTTCAACATAAGGTATTTACTAAATAAATACTATTTAGTATATATTATGTACCAAGTGTGGCTAAATCGCACTATAGTGGCTAAATCCAGTTAATAATTACGCATTTTTCCTAGTATATGAACCGCAACCGCAACCGCGGTTGGAAAAAATTCGACAACCGCAAACACAACCGCAACCGCGGTTGTGAAAAACCGACCACTCGATCCATCACTATATATATATATATATATATATATATGGGATGAATTTCACAATAAAACACGTGAAATGAATGAGTGCTGGAAATCCACAAGGAAAAAGAAAAACGATTCCAAAGCCTTTCGTCATTCCCTGACGAGGTGTAGCTCTGAATACACGAAAGGCCTTGGAATCGTTTTTCTTTTTCCTTGTGGGTTTGCAGCATATATATATATTTTTTTTTTTTTCAAACATTAAATGTTTAATTAGATTTTAAGAAAGTGTAAAATTCTTTTTATAAAATTGGAATTTATTTCCATCTTTTCTAAAGAAAATAAAATTTATAATCTTTTAAAAATTAAATTACATAAAAATTACTGTTGAATTAATAGATAAATTTTATTATTTTAATTAAAATGACACGAAGTCAGAATAAGTCGATCTTAAAGAAGAAATCGGGTAATGGAGCTGTTTTTATAAGAAAAGGTTATCGTCCAATTTTCTGGAAATTAAATTTCATAACTGAGTAATTTCAAGAGACTTTTTATCTTAGCCCCAATTTGGGAAATTTCAAAAAGTAACTCCAAAATTTTTTTTTTTTTTCATATTTGTAAAAATAATTTCGGAACGTTTTTTTTTTTGTTAGATCGGCAAATATTTCAAAGATGACACTTAATTTTTGGTAAAACCCTGTTCTATAAAAATATCTAAAATTATTTTATTCTAATAAAACAAACAATTTATACAGATTAAAATAGCTTGCTACCATAATTGTTATTAGGCTCTCAGAAAGACATTAATTCTATAAGTTATTATTACACTTCGCTTCACACAAGTCTTTTTTTCTAAACTTTTGGAATTAATTTTATTATTTTTATTCCTTATTTTTAGTTAAAAATTATTTTATAAGTTGATAAAAAACAAGGTATTAATTATATCGAACAAAATTTGGGTTAGAACTATTTCTGGATCATAAACTCTCTTGCAATTAGTTTCAGAAAGGCAATTAATTATGATATTAACTGCCGTTCTTTCTCACCATATATATATATATATGTATATGGAGATTTTTTTTATGTATGTTGAGAATGTATTGTGATAGATTAAAACAACATTTATGTTTGTGCAACCTACGGCAGGAAATACAACTCTGGAGTTTGTCTGACGACATTTGATCAACGTGGCATAAATCGACGAGTTATTATGGGTTAGGTTTTTAGTGTCGATGTTATGGCTCGTCAACCAAATGAGAACAGGTTGTGTATAGTCCGATAAATCGTGCCATTACTATAGTATTTAGATAAATAGACGGGCAGATGGATAGATAGATAGACAGATTGACAGATATTGTAACTCGAGGCTGGAGCGTCTTTGCCTATATTTGTTTTGTTCGTTTCATTAAATTGTTTAACTTCCTTCGCAAGGTCATATGACAGGTCATATGACAGAAGGGTTCTACAGCTTTACGCGGGATCCAAACCACGGATCGCTACATAATTTGGACGCGGGGGACTGTCTTATATCCGGACCCAATGCCGCTTAACTTCGCTGATCGCGAGAAGCGAGTGACAACATTGATCCCGATGTTGATCGTAAGAATCAACGCCCGTGTTACTCGCAAATAATTAAGAATGGATTCCAAATCATTATTTTTTTACGATTGACTGAATATGTTTTTGTTTGTAATATGTTTTTGTTTGTAATATATTTTTGTGGTATATTACGCGTACGGGAGGTATGTTTATAAGGTAAATTTTGGCTTTGTCTATTGATCTGATTTCAAATTAAATTGTCTACAGGAAAGCGAAAGGAATTATAGGATGAAATTTTTGAGGAAGAAAATTTTTCCCGTCATGGGTGAGTGAATTAGATTTTTTTTTTTTTTAATTCTTTTTAGAACTGTATGGACAATTTTTCTTTTTTGGAGACTTCCTGAATAATCCAAAGTGTCTTTGTATATGGCAATTATTTATAATTGTGACCTAACGTTTATTCTTTATTAGATATTAATTATAATGAATATTATATGGTATCACTTGCATTTAATTTTTGGTTATTCTAAAGAACAGTAGGATTTCGGACTCCCCTATATATATTCTGTGAGGGGGTTATCCCCGATTGTCAGGCCCCATCGCCGGGTTGAAAAGAATCTGAAAACTGTTTCTATTTCTTCAAGTCTCAGTCGAAATTACCAAGACCTGTAAATTACTAGCCCTGTGGTTACCAGGGCCAGTTGGGTAACACCGTCTCCCCATTGGCGAAATGAAGACACTGAGGTCGGGGGTTTGACTCTCGATGGTGTTGGTAATAATAATCCAGGAGTTAGCGCAATGGGCCGCATTCATTGGCCTGAGCGCTATGCCAATTTCCGACAATCCTCACTGATTATTCTCAGGAGATGGAAATTCCTCCCGAGATGTCTCATAGCTTCGCTAGAAATAACAAGAATTACGTCGGGACGACGTCAATGTTCCCACCTATACAGCATTTGTGATCTTGACCTTGATGCAAGACCCTCAATCTTGCTCGCGACGTAGTCTTGTGATGATCCATAAGTGCGTAAATTTTTATCAATCTATGTTGAGTGGCTCGAAAGTTATGGCGTGGACCTCTGTTTGACCTTTGATGACAGAACCTGATTCTTGCTCAGAACATACAGTATCGTCCTATGATTATCTATATATATATATATGAAGTTTCATCAGTTTAAGAGAGTGGTTTAAAAGTTATGGCGTGGACTTCCATTTGACCCTTGACCTCTATTTGTGACCTTGAACTTTGGTGTACGAACCTGATTCTTTTTCATGGCACATCATCATGTAATGACACATACGTGTATGAGGTTTCATCAATTTATGCAGAGAGGTCCAAAAGTTATAGAGGGGACACGAAAGTGTGACGGACGGACGGACGGACGGACGGACAGACAGACGGACGAATGAAATCCAATATGACCCCCTCCAAATTTATATGGTCGGGAACACAATTATAAAGTTAAAATTAACAAAGCATGGTTGCAGATCTGCTTCCTTAACCCTATCCACATACCCATACAACGATACGAATAGTTAAGTATGCAATAAAGAGAGACCCTTTCACAATACCCCGTAAAATAGATGTCTACCAACAAATCAACGTTGAAAAAATAATCATTAAAACAATGTATGTCAACATAAAAATTCCCAAAGTATCGATTCTTCCAGTGATGATGAGCAACGTGATGGAGTCATTTGAGTATACACTTACCTTATACAGGGTGATGCATAAATGTGTTTCATAAATCGCAGGGTGTATTCTTGAGACAAAACGTAAAGAAAAAAGACCATATAGACATAGGTCGAGAAACCCGTAAGTTTCGAGCTATAGCACGCGACAGAAAAATGAAACTCCAAAAGATTTTTTACATTTTATGCAGATACACAGTGTGATACATTTGCTTCATTAAAGTAAATGTTCGAAATTCGTTCCTACTTCTTGAATGCATGCCTCAGCACGTCGCAAAATAGGATAGAGGAGAGATAGTTAAAGGGGGAAAATGAGTGAGTATGAACAAATGAGGGAATAATAGTTAGTTAGCATGAGACATGCATTAAAAAGTAAGAAAGAATTTCGAACATTTACTTTAATGAAGCAAATGTATCACACTGTGTATTTGCACAAAATGTAAAAAATCTTTAGGAGTTCCATTTTTTTGTCGCGTGTTATAGCTCGAAAACTACGGGTTTCTCGATCTATGCTTATATGGTCCTTTTTTTTTAACTTTTGTCTCAAGAATACACCCTGCTATTTATGAAACACATTTATGAATCACCTTATATACCTTACCTTATGAACCTTATGTTGTTTCGTGCGTTGGTTTCTCTTCACACGGAGGTCAAGCTGGTGGCCCCGCCTTCCATATATATACACACATTGAAAAGTTATTATTACTACATACTAGAAATAATCTGCAACCATTTTCTGTCCATGACGCTTCATGTACCAAATTTATATTTACAATATAAATTAAAACCAATACGCGATTGGAATGATGTAACAGTCAAGCAAGTTCCTCATTCTTAATCCTAATTGAGGTTGGTGGAAAATCATTGGTTAGCACGTAACACTTCATAGTTGAACGAGTAAATAATTATCCATTTCGAAACCTCACAACACCGTACGGTAATCTACTAAGGTTTTAGTATTCGAATATTTGTACCTTATATACCCTCCATCTCTGAGGGTAAGCTTTTTTAGGGTATTATATATTAATATATATATATATATATATATATATAATATATATATATATATTAGCTACGCCAAATTGTTAAATGCAAATGTTTATTAAGAGTGAAGAATACACGTTAATTAGCGAATTAACTTTGTAATTTATTAAAAAAAGTTAATTTACAATTTTGCACTAAAATTCATGAAAAGTAAAAATAATTGCAAAAAAAAAAGGACTTTTTGTAAATAAACTTAAATTCAGAAACCAATGATGTACCACGCCCAAACAACGCCCACCATTATTACGCCTACTCCCTCGATTATCCTAGTTATTCTTATTATTGTTAACAGAGACTCGAATCTGTCAAATGAGGCAAAGAAAATAAAGAAAATCGAGATTGACCGAAGAGAAACTAGAGAAACAGGTCGCAGGATTACTTATTTGTATTAGAGAGACAGACGAACAGAGACAAAATAAAAGAAAAGCAATGACAGAACTCAAGGAAACAGAAAATAAAATAAAATAACTAAGAAAGGCAAACACAGAGAGAGAGAGAGTTACAAGGAGTTACAAGGAAAAGAAGTACCTCAAAAGGCCTTGCGGCCCATACCGAGGAGGTACCAATGGCAACGGGTGCCAGGGAAAATTTAATTTTGTACACACTCAAATAGTGTGCAAGATTTGGTCTACCCTTTTCTTGAACTGATCCACAGAGGAACTGTTCACAACTTCCGAAGGTAACCTGTTCCATGTGTCACAGATCTTATACGTAAAGTAATTCCCACACACATAGTCCTAAACCGTTTCAAATCCAACTTCCAACCATTGTTGCGAGTTGGGTTATCATTTAAACTAAACATACTTCTAAAATCGACATCGTTGAACCCACGTAAGAGCTTGAAAACCTCGATCAGTTGACCGCGCAGCCTCCGAGTTTCAAGCGAAAACAAGTTCAGGGCGCGTAACCGTCGATTGTAGCCCATATGCCTAACGGAAGGGATTAACTTTGTGGCCCTCGCCTGCACTCGCTCCAGCCTCTCAATATCTTTCCTGAGGGTGGGCGACCAGAACTGCACAGCATACTCCAGGTGCGGCCGAACAAGGGAATTGTACAGTGAGAGCACAATCTTCTTGTTCCGAAACTGAAATTGCCTCCTGATATAACCCAATAGTTTCTGGGCTTTCTTTCCACCTCTACGCACTGTTTCGTAACTTAAGGTCGCTGCTAATTAGCACACCCAAGTCCTTTTCTAAATCAGTCACCTCGATATTACTACCCAACATCGAGTAGTCCGACTTGGGATTTGGCGTAGCCAATGTGCATCACTTTGCATTTACCCAAGTTAAACGGCATTTGCCATTTTTCGGACCACTCTCCAATAATGAGAGAGAGAGAGAGAGAGAGAGAGAGAGAGAGAGAGAGAGAGAGAGAGAGAGAGAGAGAGAGAGAGAGAGAGAGAGAGAGAGAGTAAATAAATAAACACCAAACGAAAAAAGAAATTAGAGAATAAAGAAAAGATTAACGTAAAGAAAGACAAAGGAAAGAATTAAAACCGAAATGATAAAAGAGGGAAGAGAAAAAAGAAAATGAGGGGAAAGAATAAGACAAAAGAGAGTAAAAACGTGTTTCCAAATAATCTTCCTGATTTGGACTGGAAATGATGTTAGCAAGAAGACCTTTGGTCAAGGAGACAAATGGGGTTTCCACCGTATTCACGAGGCTTGTTAAGAGGCAGCAAAGGAGAGTGAGAGAGAGGGGAAAGGAAGAGGTAGGGGTGAGTGGATGAGGGACAAAGGATTAAGAGGGGAATAAAAATAAAATAAAGGTCAAAGAAAGAAATAACGCGGAACGAAATCTAGACAAACTTTAAAAAAAGAATGTCCGAGTGTGTGAGTGTAAAGAGGAGAGAACGAGGTTGAAATGTGGGCGTGGGAAAACTGAGAAATTACAGCCATGAGATAGTATGGGCGGAGGACAAAGAATCTAAAGGATCGTCGGGGAACATTTCTAAGGGGGGGGGACCAATGACCCTCGAGGAATTTGATCTTTTGATGAAGAAAGAAAGGTGGGCAAAAGCTAACAACGATGAAAGGTACAAAATAAAATCTAAATTTAGAAATGGCGCTCAACAGTAATTCTCCGCTTCAAAATGAAAATTTCTTTAAATTACATTATAGGTATTAATGTGTAGTAAAATTTATATAAATGTGTTCATATTTTGGACTTTGAAATAATAAGATTCTTCTTGATTCTTCCTTTTAAATTTTAAACAACTAAAAAATTATATAAATCAAATAAGTGCAAAGAAGTGAAACAGTAGGATAAAGTAACACACTGGTCTTGGTAAAGAAGTCCCAAAACTCTGTTCATGTAATTCCCGTTCCTTCAAGGAGGGAATTCAAATTCCTCTAAGTATTCACACGCACTTGTTTCGCCAAATCCAACTAAATGCTCGAGTCAAAGTCATTTATTTTGGAATTTTCAGAAAAATGTCAACTCCGTAGAATTGTAATTATTACTCTTGTAATAATAAATCGTTGACATTTGTACGTTTTATGACGTAGAGGGAAACACCTTCTACCAATATTCTTCTTGAAACTGTTCCGGAATTTGTTTTATATACAGTCGCGAAAAAAGTTCGCCAAAGGAAATATTTGAGAAAAAATTCAAAAAATTTCCAAACTTCCCCAAAATTATTATTGTTCAACGCTTTTCGGACTTTAACAAACTATTTTATCTGTTTACTATCCTGCTGTAAAGATATATAAAAAAACGTTTACCTGAATGACTGAGCTAAAATAGATTTACAATCCAGCAAATAAATTAATAAAAATGTTTTTTATATATATATACCTCGTTAACCTCGTTGCTGTTCCGTGCGTTGTTCTCTCTTCACACGAAGGTGAAGCTGGTGCCCTGCCTCTAGGTCTGGCTTGGTGGAGGAGCGAGTTGCTTTCTTGTGCTCTCCACTGTACATAGCCAGGTACACCCGGCTCATCTGGTACCGTCCTGAGACAGGCATCTAGTCTTCTTGAAGACTTCAACTTTCACCCCTGTAACGTTTCTGAGGTCCTTTGGAAGCTGGTTAAAAAGTCTTCGCCCCCTGACAACCAAGCTATTTTCCTTCAGTGTTGAGGAGGTCGCTTGTCGGACCTTTAATTTGGGAACACTACACATCCTGCCTTTCCTATTTTCCAGTGTTGTTTGAATGGTAATTGGGTTTAGTTTGAGGTTTGGTACCAGTTTTTCGATCATTTTCCATATGTAGATTATGGTGTACCTCTCTCTTCTTCTTTCCAGAGAGTACAGATTTAGTTTACGCAGTCTTTCACAGTAGTTGAGCTCTTTGCAGCCATCAATCTTGGCTGTGAAATATCTCTGAGTTTCTTCCAGTTTATTAGTTTATTAGTTTCTTCCTTTTTATATGGGAACGTCAAAACTGATCAGTATTCAAGTTCTGGTATCATCAGTTTTTTAGAAGGGGAATCATTACTGTCCTGTCCCTTCCTTGAACGTTCTTTGTAACCTGTCCCTCGACTCGTTTTTGCTTTATTTATCGCTATCTGTTTTTGCTTCGAATTTCGCATCATCGATCATATTACCTCAATCGATCGCTTTCGTGCTTCTCTGAATTTCCTGTCTATCTGGAACATAATATGCAGTCTGTTTAAGTTCCTCTTTTCTACCATGTCTCAAGAGCTGAAATTTCTCGGTGTTAAATGTCATGTTGTTGTCTTCTGACCATTTGTATATTTTGTTCGTGTCCCTCTGCAAGGCCTCCACTTCATTTACATCGCTGATTTTTCTGCTGATCTTTGTATCGTCTGCATATATATATATATATATATATATATATATATAGTGTTATGGTTGGCACTGTAATTAATAAAGTTAAGTTAATGATTGGTTTGGCTCGAGGTCACCAGATCTTTTCAGATCAAATGATGTTATTAATCAGGAAATTAATAGAGCGAGTTTTCTTCCTTTATTAAACAAAACAACAAGATTTAAGTGGGACAAATAAACGTTACAGTTGCTTCAATGCAAGTTGAATGCAAGTTGACAGAATGAAACTCGAGTTGAAATGTCATAAATGTGCGCCTCAATATTATAAAAGCGAGGAAATTAGTCTTTGTATAAAGTTAGGTGGATAAACACCAGGCCAATGCGGCCTGTTACACGTCGTTACATAATGAGATCTAACGTGTCACTAAGAACTTTCTTCAAGAAAGGAGGCGAGATGTGACGCTCACAGCAGAGAGAATGTTTTGAGTGTCTCGCGACGTGATGTCATCTTGGTCGCGACTGTGTCGATGGCCTCCATGTAACATATATATATATATATATATATATATATAGATATATATATATACTGTATATGAAATGAAAATTCAACTAATTAATTTCGGCGGCCAATAGCAACGACCTCTCAGAGTCAGTAAAACTAAAGGTTCAAAGCAAAATTGAAACATCCGAACAGCGGAGGAAGTTTGAAAGAAATTATAAGAAAAGTACGATGAAGCCCGGAACACTGACAGGTTTAACTTCGTACATCTGGCAGATGAATGCGTGTGTGTCCGCCTCTTGTAAATTTGTGAAGACGTAAGTCTTCTATTGAAATATATGTTTTCTCCCGCTCCATATTTCCGAGGGCAATTGGCCCATCCATGGGATGGCATAAATACAATCTGAATCATTATTTGCTTTGGTAATCGAGGATCGAACTAGGTTTTTTAAATTCCTCGAAACTAACGTGACCAGCTTAACCTTTTCCGGCAGAAACTGACTAAGATTACGGTCGACCGCAACAGAGACTCTAAGGAAAGAAAAATCTCTCATTGTAGTGTCTTTTTTATGGGAATAATAGGATCTTCTAGGTTAACCTAGGGGTCGTTCAATTAAAATTAAAGAATAGCCTAATGTTTTAAAGGTTTTCTTAATCCATTCAAGCCTGGATTTTTTCACAGCAATAGTTTGGAGGCGCACCTACATGCGCTCCCGGCCTGATCGAGTTAATACAGTTAATTTCCTTATCTAAAACTTGATGATCGCAAATGCAAAAGCTCTTAGAAAAAGAACCATAATAACACTCTTCTTATAGTGATGAGAGAAGGACCAGAGAAAGCATGCACATGTGCGTCTGAGTGTTGTGGGTATTAAAACCTTGAAGCAAGGTTTTTCATTCCGTTCTCTCAAAACACGTATATCCACGAAAGGCAAGGCTCTATCTAGTTCACACTCGTACGTGAAGTCAATGGAAGGAACCAGATTATTAAGTACTATAACTAACACTTTCATATCAGTTGAATCATCCAAAATAATGAACGAATCATCCAATAACGAAGCCAATTTTTGTTATCCCTAATCATTTTACCATTAATTATTTATTTTATTATCTATTACGAATGAAATGTTTGAAGGCATGAGTCACCGAGCTAGCCCCGCGATCAGAATTTGGGTCGCAGCCTAAAAAGGTTAAGAATCACTGCCATAGGGAGACCATCATTCCGTCGAAAACAAGTCCCATTAAAACTAAAAAAGTTGTGTTTGGTACAAAGGTTAATCAATTTCAGAACCACATTATAATCCCAGGATATGGAATCTGGATGAGTAGGTGACCAATTCTCTTAAAAACTAAGGGCTCTGCCAACGGGACTCTCTTGAAAAGGGACACTACGTCAAAGTTCACTAAACGTTTTCCCTAAAGGTCAACGTTCCGAATCTTATCAACAAAATCTGTAGAATTTTTAATGTATGAAGGAGAAATTTGCCTACTAATTGGGACAGTAAATTAGACAGCCATTTTGAGAGGGGTTCCGTACAACTAATTGCCCACATCCGAAATGAGAAGATGGAAAGGGATACCCTTCTTATGGACTTTGAGTAAACCATAAATATAAGATAACAGAGACTTGCATACGTCTCACTTCTAATAGTGAGAAGCAGGGCCGGATTAAGCATTCGTGAGACCCTGGGCTGGAAATTTAATTGGCCCCCTCGGGCCCTCATGTTTCAACGTTTCCAAACCCCATATCATGAATAAAACTCAGTACAGTAATATACTATATGAAATTTATATTTTCAAATCGCAATTAATTGAACAAATCAAACATTAACACTAACAATGAACAGTAATGAAGATAATTTCTACTATTCAGTAACTGGCGAGTTGCACTGGGGGCCCCTCTGAGTATCGGGGCCCCTGGGCTCCAGCCCTGTTTGCCCACGCGTTCATCCAGTAATGGTGAGAAGCATAATAATTCTAATAAATATGACTTATGCTGTGCTTTCAAGAGTATTTGTATATCTCTCCAATAAAAATTTTAGATATTAAATTCGTTGATTTGTCTTTAGATTTTTCGTTTCTGGAACAAAGTGTAGTTATATACTGTTCTTTATGAAGTAGGTTTGTTATTAAATTATGGAGAGGAAACGTGCAAGCAAAAGTATGTTTATTCAGGCTAAAGCATATTTACAGCTTTATTTCATTGATACAATAAATGAGAAATTTTAGATATAACTTATAACTTATAAATTATAACTCCTTGCCTTGCTGTGCATGAATAGAGGGAGAGGATAGGGATAACTGCTCATTATAATTTTCATTTTTATCTATTTACTTTTGGAGGATCTTGTCTACAGTCCAATTTCAGCGCTGGATTGTAGAGACCAACCGACCAGGGAAGTACTTCGGGAGGGGAGAGGGGGTGCGGGGAACGTTAGGCAGGAGACAGAGTGTGCTGGAACTTCCATTTCGTCTTTCACTGCCCTATTTAGCTGATTTTTTTTCGTGTCTCATTTACACTGTGAGCAGTCGAGCATGCTCTGAAACGCACGCTTCTTTCTCCCTTATGAGAGGCATTATGAGCTCGGAGACCTTGATCTCGGCAAGAGGGCCGCATTTTTGCGGGTGCTCGGCGGCTCGCCCTTGGCCCCTCATTCCTGCATAAAAAACAAAACTTATGTTCATACGTAACGGGGCATTTATCGAAGGTTGGGGATTTTGATACCCTGTCATAAAAAAAGAAAAGCGAGGGTGTGGTATAAGGGCATTTCGCAACGAATAGCTCATTACTGATAACGAATTCAAAATGTTCTGTAACTCCCACGTTTCATTTCTCTTGCAAACTTATATTTTTCGCAAATGTCCGCAGTTTGTGCCTTCAAGCGAAAAGGGAACGCGGAATACCTCACAAAACACAAAGCTCACGTAATGAAAACTCCAAAAGCATTCCTACTGCCATTAGATTTCCGAGAAAAAGTTATTTTGGAAATGAAATTCCAGGGAAAAACCCACTTACATTTTCTTCATGTTTACTCGTGCAGTAATTTATTCGGTCACAATTTCATAAGGGAAAAACAACTAACAGAAGCTACTCGACATCTTTCAAATGTTGTAAATATTTTAAAATTTTATGTAATCCAGGTTAAATTGTTATTAATATATATATATATAATATATAATAATATATATATATATATATATATATATATATATATATATATAATATATATATATATATATATATATACACCGGGTGATTACGAATGATCTTCCCGATTTTAAACATTTTTTATGAAAAAACTAACAAAACTACAGCGAAAAGCAAGATATACAAATAAAGAAGAACTCAAAACGTTTGTTTACGAGCTATTTAAGTTCAATATGAGCTCCTTTTGTGGCTCCTTTTGAGGTTACAACATTCCTGAATGAGCAATTGCTTAATCGGTGGATCGGGCGTAGGGAGCCCATTCCTTGGCCGGCTCGTTCGCTCCCTTGACTTCTTCCACTGGGGCTGTATAAAAAATTAAGTTTTTGTTCCACCAATGGCAACAACTTTGGAACATTTGAAGGAAAGGATACGTGAGGCTGAGAGAAAAGTTCAGTATGATATGCTACAAAATGTATGGAGGGAAACAGAATACCGCTTTGATGTATGCAGAGCTACAAAAGGAGCTCATATTGAACTTCAATAATTGTAAATAAAACTTTTTGAGTTCTTCTTTATTTGGTTATCTTGCTTTTCGCTGTAGCTTTGTTAGTTTTTTCATAATAAATGTTTAAAATCGGGAAGATCATTTGTAATCACCCGGTGTATACAATATATATATATATATACACACACACACACACACACACACATATATATATATATATATAGTATATGAGTTGTAATGACATGATGCGAAATTTAAAACACAAAATAAAATAACAGTAAACAGAGCAGAGAGAATAACTGGGCAGATACTAAGAACTTTTAAACGAAGGGCTAGGAATATAATGACTCCTCTACTGAGAACACTGATCATACCCAAATTGGAATACTGCTCGGTCCTAACATCCCCATATAAAAAAGAAGACATTAGACAGGTAGAAGGAATTCAGAGAAGCTTCACAGCCAAGATCAATGGATGCAAAGAACTAAATTACTGGGAAAGGTTACGCGAATTAAACCTATATTCACTGGAAAGGAGAAGAGAGAGATACACCATTATTTACACTTGGAAAATAATGGAGAAACTAGCCCCTAATCTTACTATAAACACTATAACTCCCCAAACAAGAGTGGAAAGTAGAAAAGAAAGAATGTGTCGTGTTCCCAAATTAAAGGCTAGACAGGGAACATCCTTAACCCTGAAAAAAAATAGTTTTGTTGTGAAAGGACTAAGCCTGTTTAATCAGCTGCCCAAAGAACTAAGGAACACGAGTGGTGTTGCGGTGGACATCTTCAAAAGAAGATTAGATGCCTGGCTCAGAACAATCCCCAATGAGCCGGGTGTACCTGGCTATGTGAGGTGGAGAGTACAAGAAACCAACTCTCTACTTCACCAGGTCAACTCAAGAGGAGGGACGACAAGCTTGACCTTCGTGAAATGAGGAATCATCGCACGGAACATTTGAAAGGGTGAAGGTGTGTGTGTGTATATATATATATATATATATATATATATATATATATATATGTGTGTGTGTGTGTGTGTGTGTGTGTGTGTGTGTGTATTAAAATTATAATCTTTATTAACAAAATAGAAATACCCAAAAAACACAATATGAAAGTAATATATACATGTTAACCCCTCCGTCTGTGGCCTTGGTCGGTTCGAAGTTGACGGGGGTTCTGGTTAGGTGGCAGCAACAGATTTGTTACTCTGGAGTAGCTGATACCGTATAGGGAATCGCAGTAGTTTTCTTCTATACTGCTCTCCGATTTCTTCTTATAACGTATCGGGAAAATTTTTTTCCTATTTACAACTAAGTTCTCTGAAGGTTCCCCGATTCTTCTTATAACGTATCGGGAAATTATTTCTCTCTATTTAAGACTAAATTCTTTGAAGAGAGCAAGGCTCGAAGGAGAAGACAAAGATATTTCTTACTGTATTTTACTGCTAAAATGTTACAGGTAACGCTCAGCCTCTAAGTCTGGTCAGAATGAACAATGGAGAAATTTTATGGGCTTTTATATCCAATTTTTTTTCTTACCTCATTATTATTTAATGCTGATCTGTTTTATTCTCAATAGGCTGATTTACTTTGCAAAACATTTAAAGACAAACAAATATTTTTGCTGTATCAATGCCTAGATTGCTAAGCAAGAGGAAGCCATATATTTTAATTTTTTTAATTTTTTAAACCGCATATTGACAGATCTGATGTTATCATGATCTGCCTAGTTAACTAAAAGTGGAAATTGAAATATGCCTTCCCATCACGAATTACAAACAAACATGCACATGGGCCAAAATGAAAGGCTTAAGATTAAAAATTAAACGTTAAGCAGGACATGACTTCATCTTTTACAACGGAGAGAGAATGTATACAGAAAATGAACAAGATTACATTATTAAGCTAAGTCTACGAAAATGATCATGTTGTTTAAACAGAAATAGTTAACCAATTATAAAATAGAAAGCAAATCAAAAACGTATCCAAACTTGTGTCAGCGTTATACGATTTGGGTTTTATACAAACTGATTACGTAGTTTACAAAGAAATAATTCACCAATTATAAAATAGAAAGCAAATCAAAGTTTTATCCAAACTCGTGTCAGCTTAATACGATTTTGGGCTTGATATGTAAAAATGAATATATGAATAAAAATATAAGACTTATATAAATATTATGAAGTATCAGAATTATATGAATGAAGGGATTATTCATTGTTCATTTTCACACACACACATATATATATATATATATGCCCAATTCCCAAAGCAGCACCCATTAACTCCCATTTTGTAAATTGTTCGAACTTCCTTGTATGAGAGATTTTTTTTGGGTTAAGCTAACCTAACCTAAATCAAATCACTGAGTGCGTAAAAGCCTGAGGTAACATGAAGTAGGAATTATTTGATTTCGAAATTTTGAATTAAAATGATGACGCGATTAACATATATAACATAACCTTACTGAAACTTTCGTAACAGAAAATCAAGGAGGATACTTCCAGTTGAATTGTTGGATTTGATGAATGAATGATTTAATAAGGAATTTAAGGAATTTAGGTTAATTATTTAATTTAATTAATTTAATTAATCCAATTAATTTAAGGAATGATTTGATAAGAGGAACAACAAAAGTAACGGAAATCTCCAAGAAGGCACAGGAAAGGAGATTGAGATGGTATGGGCGTGTCCAGGAGGAGGGAGGAGGAGTATGTGGGACGACGGATGCTGAGGATGGAAATTCCAGGCACGAGGAGAAGAGGTAGACCTAAGATGAGGTGGCGGGATAGACTGAAGAAAGATATGAGTGAAAAGGGACTGGAGGAAGAGGTGGCTCAAGACAGAAGTGAATGGAGAAGAAGGCTCTGCAACAGCGACCCCACATCAGCGTACTTCATCTGATTTAATAATGTAGTTAACGAGACAAATTTAATAGAATTGAGTGCAAACATACAGTAAATATTTGCATGTATAAAATTGATCACCATTATTATCTCGAGGGTCAACGTGGTTGTCAGAGTCTGGAGTACTCCAATGATACATTTATGCAATAAAATAATGATTTGTTTAAGCATATTTTGACGTGATTTATGCTTCATTTAAAACCTTTCAAAAAATTTAACCCTTTCATCACCTTTGGGTCCTATAGTCACGCCGGAAATAATAACACAAGTCTGCATTTCAAACCAAAGTACGAGATGTTTTATTTCTATTACATGATCTTATACAATTTTGCCATGCTCATTTCAAATTTCATAACCATTTTTACATATCACGTCAGGGTTTTTCACAAAATATGAGTCAAATATATTCATAGTATGTATTAAACAACTAAATTTTCAAGAGTACAAATTATAAGAAATACAAAGTAAATCCATCTTTGATACTTACAGTAATTGATACATAACACTGCCCAACACCAATTTTGCTGATTTAATTCTAACACCTGTTTTTAGGTAACTTTGGTGTGCTGATTTCAAAAATCACCTTAGTTTTTGCCTATCACGTTAGGTTTTCGAGCAATCAAATACGGAGATATCGCATTTTGGCAGGGTTATGCCCAATTTTTTTTCTTTTCAAAAAATAAGTTTTTACATACTCAGAATCAGCATGGAAAAGTAAACAATTGTGCAGGGAGTGAACTTTAATATACAATGGTAATATTGACACAAAGTGATTAAAAGTGTTTAAATAAGCAAAAAATGAATCCATGATCATGACGTCACGCTCACACCTGGGGAAATCACAGATACCCAAGATTTTAATATGTTGTACATGACCTTTAGATTTAAAGCACAGATTTGCGTATTCCACAGATAAAATTTTAACAGCAAAACAGCTGTTAACAGGTCTCAAAAATCATCAATTTTGATAAGTGCCCTTCATGGATCACCCAAAATAGGCATATTGTATTGCACATTGCACGAAAACCTGATGTGATGGACAAAATTTAAGGTGATTTTTGAAATCAGCACATCAATATTATCCAGAAACAGGTCTTAGAATTAAATCACCAGCAAAAAATGTTTTTCTGTTGGGCAGTGTAATAGATCAGTCATGATTGATCAGTAGAAGAAAATCGTCGTTTTTTTGCTCGCTTCTTGCACTGCATTTCTTCCGAGCCTTCCCGTTTCAGAGACCAGCAGTAGTCTGCCATCATGTTGACATCCCATCTTCCTTGGTATCTTTTTTCCATAGTCTTGATATCCTGGTGGAACCTTTCTCCTTGTTCCTCACTCACACTACCCAAGTTTTCAGGAAAATAGTCCAAAATACAAAATGGGTGAGAGGTATTTGCCAGAAAACTGTACGTGATGAGAAAAAATGGATGTGGTTTTTTTGGATTCAGCACACCATACCAGTAATAATCTAAACTATACTACAATCAGAGGCGGACTGGCGAGGCGACCCACCGGCCATTTGGCCGGTGAAATGGCCGGTGGGCCCTCTATGTGTGTGGGTCCCCAACACACGTGTGGATATTACATAAACAAAGAGAGGAAGTCTTAAAACGAAGAGAAGTTATTGCCAGAATAGTTGACATAGTAAAGATGTTAGGTAAACAAGCTCTGCCATTCCGTGGGCATCGAAATGAAGCTGTCTATTTCCTGTACAACAAAGCAGAAAACCATGGAAATTTCTTAGCCATGGTACACTTGATGGCGAAATATGATCCTCTGATGGCTTCCCATGTGTCCATGGTTCAAGTACAGTCTAAAAAAGTCGGAAAAAATTGACAAAACAGGGAAAAGAGAAAAGCAAAGGACGTGGTGATCTGGTGACATTCTTGAATAGATCAACTATCTCTACAATCACCGACATCATAAAAACATGATGCAAGAACAAATTACTGCTGAAGTCACGAAAGCCAAGATCTATTCATTGCAAGTTGATTCTACTCAAGATGTCTCATCGGTCGACCAGTTCAGCATTGTTATTCGATACGTGTTAAACACCACTGTACATGAACGTCTACTTGCGCTTGTTCTAAGTAAGGATGGCACAGGTCAAGGATTATTTAATCTTCTGAATGCAACATTGCAGCGTCTTGGAATCCATTTGAAAGACTGCTTGTCTGATAGCACAGATAGTGCTGCTAGCTACCATGGACAATACAATAGTCTCCAGAGCAAAATTTCAGAAGCAAGTGATCAACATGTCCATAAATGAGTTATGCTCATGTTCTCAATTTAGTAGTCACGGAAACAACAAAGTTCTGCATCCCTGCAATTCCATTTTTTGATCTTCAAAATGTCGAAACATTTGTGAAGGTTTCCTACAAGCGAATGGCAATGTAGATAGAAGTTGTTGAACATCTTCTGGGAAATGACACAATAAAACGTTTAAAACTGATCGGTGAAACAAGATGGTCTGCAAAATCCACTGCTGCAAGAACAATATTTGGCAACTTTGGTAAACCATATGCCAACACTTTGTAGACCTTTCGATTTGCTTCTCCATGATCACTGCATCTGATCGTTTCGATGCGAAAACAAGACGAGAACCAAAGGTGTTGATGTCTTCTTTTCTTGAATTTGAAACAGTATTAACGATAAATGACGAAGATAGAGGTAAAATCCAGGAAGAACCTAATAAAATCGTAGATTGGTCGGTTACATGGCAAATGAGATTTAACGTCCATAAGTGCAAAATTTTACATATAGGTTCGTTAAGTATAGTATGTCAGGGAAGGAATTGACAAGCGTAGATTAGGAAAAAGATTTAGGAGTTATAGTCACTGGTGATTTGAAAGTAGCGAAACGAAGTATAGCAGCGGTCAATAAGGTGAACAAAATGCTAGGTTTTATAGCTAGGAATTTTTAGTACAAATCGCGCGATATTATTGTTCCTCTTTATAAATCATTAGTTAAACCCTGTTTGGAGTACGCGATCCAATTTTGGAATCCGTATATGCGCAAGGATATAGACAAAATCGAAAGAGTTCAAAGACGAGCAACTAAGATGATTCCGTCGCTTAGATCAAAGTCGGAAAAGGATAGGCTTAAGGAGTTAAAACTGACTACACTCGAGACTAGGAGGCCAAGGGGTGATCTAATCCAGGTTAAAATTATGAATGGCTTCGATAATGTAAATAGAGAGAGCTTTCTCGAAATAGCACAATATAGTAGAACTAGAAATAACGGGTGTAAGCTGACTATAGAAGGTTCGAGGCAGCAGTTGCCAAAAACGTTTTTACGCATAGAATAGTAAATATCTGGAATAGTTTGCCGAAAGAAGTAATTAGTAGCACGTCTATAAACATGTTTAAAAATCGATTAGCTGCATATGTTGATAGATTAGGTGTAGTTTAAGGTAGTAAAATTAAGGTTTTTGTGGTTCGGAACCCACGTAAAATTGTAGGTCCCCTCCGCCACCACGGAGGGCATGCGCAATACACAATTACAAGCACGGTTAGGTAGACCAGCCATGAGTGGCTCCTACGGTGTTTGTTGATCTGAAACATTATAATATTATATTCGAAGTCACAACACCATTATCAAGCTATCTCCAGACAAGTGGCTTGAATATGTTCACGGCCTGCAAAATGGTAGAAAAGGCTATTGTTGAACTAAAAAACCGATCAAGGCAGTTCAATGCGGTTCATATTCGAGCTTTAAAGTTTTCGAAACAAGCCAACAAAGCCATTGAAACATCTGAAGCTGAAGTGGACATCGAAGATTGAAAACTGAGTCAAGAGGAAACGAAAAACACCGAAAGTGGCGGGTGAAGCTGCTGCTGATGAACGAGATATCTCAGATTCACTGGACGACTACCGAGTTCATGTATTCATGTTGTTATTCAGTCACTGGAATCCCGTTTCACGGCTCATCAAGAGCTGTACAAGGATGGTTTGGAGAGCATCGTCAAGTTTACACCAACAATCAGTAAAGATAATATAAAATTGGAATTGCTATCCTTTGCCAACAATTTCGAAGGTTTGAAGCTCTTTCTCAACGATTCCGACACAGACAATGCCATTGATTCAGATTCTCAATCAAGTTATGGAAGCTGCGGTAGCTGTGCAGTGTGGGCATTTGCCATCCTTACCTCTCACAGGTTGAACAAAAAAGCATATGACATTATGACAATCTCTATCAGGTCCACAAAGTCATATGCACTCTGTCAGTCACACAGGTCCAATGTGAACGCTCATTTTCCAAGCTGAAAATAATAAAAACAAGATTGCGCAATGTTATATCTGATGAAAATCTGGAATCGTACATGATGATGGCTGTGAGAAAGCATTGGTGAATGAATTGGATATGGATTCCATAACTGATCGGTTGGCTCGTTCTTCCAACGAATTGAGCAGGCTACTCCAGTGACAGAATGAATGAATATATCATGAATAATGAATATTTGATTTATAGATTTTAACTTTACAACATGGAATAGTAATACATTATAAGTTTAAATCTAAATATTAGCATTAAATTTATAATAAAATAATACATAAATTTGTGTTTTATCAAAAATCTTTTTTATAAAGTTTATAACTGATAATTTTAAAATTAAATAATGCCTAAAAATCTTAAAATTGTTCAAACAGTTTTATACAGATACTTTAATTTTTTATTTGCACCCTGTATTGTTTATTTGTAATAATATTATTTCTATATTCTAAAAATAGTTTTACCAAAATAAAAAGCATTTCGTGGGCCCCGATGACAATACCTGGCCGGTGATGTTTTATGAGCCAGTCCGCCAGTGACTACAATGCAACATTTCTATAAATGCTCCTACTTGCTTATGTAGGTGTCATTTAAGTGATGGAAAAGGAACCCAAAATGTGTGTCATTTCAGTGACTAGTTACTAAAATATTTAGTTCTGAATAACAATAAATCTCATACTTTTTGGTTAAAGGAAACATATATATATATATATATATATATACTGTATATAGGGGCCTGTTGCTAGTAGGCCGCTATAATAAAGTAACTGAGTTAATTTAAATATTTAAAGAGGGTCACCAGTTTGGTCTTTCGACCAAATAAATAATATCTTCAATAAAGGAGAAAAAAAGGACTTTGTAGTTTTAGTTTAATTAGAAAAAATAAATGAATTATTTGTTTACAGTGAATAACTATTTATACAGAATTGTGTAGTATTATAAGTGATGCTTATTAACAATAAGGAGTGATTTCACACAGGTCAATGGTGTTGAGGACAATAACTTAGGTAACAAAATATACGATACTTAACACACAACAATAAGCCTACTTGCGGTCGTAAATACTTGAGTTAAATTTAACGGTATTGAAGACACTTTTTAAAGCCTAATTCAGTTAGGCAGAGTTTGTTGGAGTTATAACCGTTGTAATACGAATAGCCTATTGCGACGTAGTCACACACTGTAGGCGACGTGAGTTGGACCTATGCAAAAAGGTTTACAGATCTAGTGTGGTGATGAATATAGGCTGTGAGACGCGAGAGCCTATGAGCCGGATAAATGATGAAAGCTTGGAGCCGGGTTGAAATTTTGCAGGAGTAAAGGTGATTACGACGGCGGATTGAAGTAACTGTAGGCCTGCAACGGTGATGCACTTCTTGTAGGACCAAGCTGAGATTCTAAAGTTGGAAAGACGCTTGCTTTGAGTGAAACAAAAGACCGTACGAATGCGATCGAGTGGTCTTCGGATCGCCGTCAAGAGAGAGAGAGAGAGAGAGAGAGAGAGAGAGAGAGAGAGAGAGAGAGAGAGAGAGAGAGAGAGAGAGAGAGAGAGAGTTACAAGGAGTTACAAGGAAAAGAAGTACCTCAAAAGGCCTTGCGGCCCATACCGAGGAGGTACCAATGGCAACGGGTGCCAGGGAAAATTTTGTCTTTCAACTATCCTAGCAGTAGTAGAAAACTGGATAGAAAAGTAGAAGGCTCTCTCCCCACCCTCCGCTCCCTCCTGCCAGAGGCAGGTACGGAAAAAGGTTGAAGAAAATACCTTGACCCTGGAAAAGTAGCCAAGGAAATTTTACAGGAAAGTGGAGAATATATAAATAGCTCTATATTTAGCTTGCTCACAGAGACCGAGCAAGCGAACTCCTGCAGAGTTTTCTGAGGTTTTAATCTTAAACTATGAGTGTGTTCAGTACTTGTCTAGGCTATTTTTAAACAGATTTACACTGACTGGAAACAACCTCTGAGGGAAGTTGGTTCCAGATATTAACTATTTTATAGGAAAAGAAATTTCCGCAGACTGAGGTCCTAAATGTCTTTACACACTCAAATAGTGTGCAAGATTTCGTCTAACCTTTTCTTGAACTGATCCACAGAGGAACTGTTCACAACTTCCGAAGGTAACCTGTTCCATGTGTCACAGATCTTATACGTAACGTAATTCCCACACACACTAGTCCTAAACCGTTTCAAATCCAACTTCCAACCATTGTTGCGAGTTGGGTTATCATTTAAACTAAACATACTTCTAAAATCGACATCGTTGAACCCTCGTAAGAGCTTGAAAACCTCGATCAGTTGACCGCGCAGCCTCCGAGTTTCAAGCGAAAACAAGTTCAGGCGCGTAACCGTCGATTGTAGCCCATATGCCTAACGGAAGGGATCAACTTTGTGGCCCTCGCCTGCACTCGCTCCAGCCTCTCAATATCTTTCCTGAGGGTGGGCGACCAGAACTGCACAGCATACTCCAGGTACGGCCGAACAAGGGAATTGTACAGTGAGAGCACAATCACCTTGTTCCGAAACTGAAATTGCCTCCTGATATAACCCAATAGTTTCTGGGCTTTCTTTTCCACCTCTACACACTGTTTCGTAAACTTAAGGTCGCTGCTAATTAGCACACCCAAGTCCTTTTCTAAATCAGTCACCTCGATATTACTGCCCAACATCGAGTAGTCCGACTTGGGATTGGCGTAGCCAATGTGCATCACTTTGCATTTACCCAAGTTAAACGGCATTTGCCATTTTTCGGACCATTCTCCTATCCTACCTAGGTCCGCACGCAGTTCCTCGATCGCTTCGGGCGTCCCAACATTGGCCCCAAGCTTGGTGTCATCAGCGAATTTGGCGATCCGACTGACGATGCCACCGTCGATATCATTTATGTAAATGGTAAACAACAGTGGCCCCAAAACGGAACCCTGAGGAACCCCACTAGTGACCGAGGCCCAACCCGAACTAGCCCCTTTAATTACCACCCTCTGCCGCCTATTCCTCAGCCAGTTTTCAATCCACCTACCTATTTCCCCACCGATACCCAGCGCGCGCACTTTCGCCATTAGCCGGCGGTGAGGTACCTTATCAAAGGCTTTCTGAAAGTCGAGATAAAGTATATCAATCGCCCTACTCTTATCGTACTCACTCAACATGTCGTGGAAAAACTCGAGCAAGTTCGTGAGACACGACCTATGCCGTCTAAACCCATGTTGGGAGTCCCCAAGCAGCTTGTAGGAATCCAAATGGTCAACGATTCTATCAGCTATTATCCTTTCTAATAATTTACCTACAACTGAAGTGAGACTAATAGGACGATAGTTCCCTGGACTTTCGTGATCCCCTTTCTTAAAGATAGGGGTCACGTTGGCCTCCCTCCAGTCACCAGGCACCTGGCCCATCACCAGCGATTTGTTGAAGACTGTAGCCAGGTGGGGAGCCACCTGGTCGCGCACTTCTCGCAAAACACTGGGGAGAAACTGGTCTGGCCCAGGAGCCTTAAACGCGCTCAGTTTGTCTATTCTATGAGCAACGACTGTCGCGGTACATCTAACACTATCCAGGCCAGCACCTTCGTGCCTCACAGCTGGCTCGGGGATGACGCGGGTATCCTCCCTGGTGAACACTCCCGCAAAGTACTCATTAAGCACATTAGCGATGTCCGCGTCGGAGGTCGCGCAGAACGCCGCTTCCGTCCTTTAAAGGACCTATCATGCTTCTAATGGGCTTTCTACTATTAACATAACTGAAGAACTCCTTAGGGTTCCCCTTGCAGAGGCTTGCCACCCGTAGTTCTTCGTTACGTTTCGCTAGCCTAACCTTCGCCTTCACTTCCCTACACAGGCGGACATACGCTTCAGTGTTCTCGTGGGAACGATTGGCCTTCGCCCTCCTATACGCTACTTTCCTATTTCGGATAGCCGAAGCGATGCCACGATTGAACCACTTAGGCTGCGTTGAAGCAGGGGTGACCGGTTTTGAGGGTATGGCAGCAGACTGCAGCACCATAAACTCATCCCGGAATGCACTCCACACTCCCTCAACATCGCCGCCAGCCTCTAACCCCATCTCTGCTACGCTATCCCTGAGGCTAACAAAGTTCGCCCGCCGGAGATCGAGCTTACTGCCTCTCGAGTTACTACGCTTCACCCGAGGGACGCACACACGGAACCTAATAAGACCGTGATCACTCCCGCCCAACGATTCGTCAACGGTGAGGCCAGTGACGAGGTTGTCTTCGGTCGTGAATACTAAGTCTAGAACGCTTTCGCCTCGTGTAGGCTCGTTGACCCACTGAGTGAGGAAGTTCTCATCAGCAAAGTCAACTAGCCTCCTCCCTCAGCATCGGCAGTCCTGTTTTCCCACTTTATGCCGCGACAGTTGAAGTCTCCTAAAACTACACACACCCTATCCCCTAGCAGGCTACTGAGTTCGGTGTACAGGGCTGTATCCTCCTCGAGGAGGAGATGCGGAGGTCTGTACACAAGATTAACCTATAGTTCGTCCCTCCCACGTTCAGATCGACGCCAAGCAGCTCCCGTTCCGACCGGAACTGGCAGTCAACCGGACTCAACGTGTCTCTGACGTATATTAGTACCCCACCCCCCTCCCCACGGGTGCGGTCTTTGCGAAACATTCTATACCCGGGAATTTCGAACTCCCCAACGTAGTCCCTACGATCAGTATGAATCCAGGACTCGGTGATAGCAACGATATCCTGGTATTCTGATGCTAAGAGCGCCCGTAGCTCGCGAAACTTGTTCCTAATTGACCTAGCATTAAAAAGCATTGCACGGAGGGAGCCTTCCCTATTCTGACGCCCCTAGCACGACCCGTTTCCCGAACAGCCAGGGCTGTCGGGAGTTGAAGAGCCCCTCACTAACGAGGGGGCAACTTCCACAGGAGACTGAGCCCCCTCCAACGTAGGAGGAGGGTCACCATCTGTACTTCGCCGCACCCTTCAGTCGAAGGTACGTCGCCACCGGCTCATCCTCATCTCTCCCCGGTGGGGGCCCATCATCTCTCCCAGGACTCGACCTGACCATTCTGTATAGGTGCCGGTCGAGCAGCGCGCCTAGCACACCTTTACCCTTGTCATTGAGGTGGACACCATCCCTCTGGTAAAGGTCCCACCTACCCGAAAATGCATCGAAGGGGTCAATAAACTTCACGCCCAGCGGAACGCACAAGTCTTGTACCCTCTCGTTGATGCCAATGACCTTACTGAGCGAGTGGTCACTGACATTCATTCGCGGTAAAATACCCATTAACATTCCCCTGTCTGTCTTCAGTTTTAGATCATCCGCAAGAGACATGATCTCGGTGATGATCCCTTCTGTAAGACCTACCCCACCGCCTTTGAGGAACAGGTCATTGCCACCAGCGTGGACAACGATCGCAGTCCTCCGACTATCCACGCGCACCTTCTCTACCTCCTTCCTTAAGTGCGCCGTTCCCCGCCCAGGTAAGCACCTTACCTTCCTCCCATCCCGGTTTGCAGAAGCAAAGTACTTCTCCTGGCCCCTGATCTGCGAGTCCCCAATCAAAACGGTGTCTTCCTCCTTCGAGCACAGGAGACTAAAGCGGTTAGAGGTCTTGACAGGGGCAACTGGGGTCTCAGGCTTCGGCTTCGCAGCCTTCTTGCCCGAGACCTTTCGAAACCCGTCGCCACCCATACACGCAGTTACACCACCCGACCCACCCCGACAGGTAGCTACATCCTTCGGTTTCTTTGGGCATCAGCAGGCCCCTTCCCACCCTTCTCTATCGATCCCTTCCCACCCTTCTCTATCAGCCCCTTCTTTGAGCCCTCCCTTTGTTCTTGATACTTAATCTTACAGTTTGAATCTGCTGGTGTGTTTTTAATTTGATCTTGTCCACTGGGTTGGATTTCCAGTGCTACGACCCTAGCTTCAAGCTTTTTTACTAATTCCTTTAGCTCTTTAACTTCCTTTTCGTGGTTGTCTCTAAGTTTACAAAACAAACATACACTAAGGGATGTGATATCGCTGATACTACCCTCTGGGAAGTCTACGCACCAATGATTAACTTTACAATTAAAGCATTCTGCTTTCAATTTAGCTGGCCCTGCCATATTTTCTCTTTTTTTTGTTTTTTCTGAATACTCTGAATAAGATAAAGCGTTCTAGCAATGAAAACTATCCAAAAACGTTATGACCAGTATATAAAAAAGGGGGGGGGGGGGTGAATTAATCCCGCGCGTAGCCGCACCCGCCTTTTTGCAAGTGACGTTCATTCCTTCCAGAAGACTACACCTCTCCTGCTGCCGCACCGACCAAAGGTCTCCCCAGGGCCGGACCGTCCCAAACGTGTCGCAGCTACCAACTGACAAACACTCGCGACGCAAGCGTCACGGATTTTCCGCCAGGAGCGACAGCGAGATGCAGCCCCTTACTAAGTCTTACTAGTCACTCACAAGTGGGCCAGACTCTTAGAATCCAGTGTTCAAGGGATATCCCACCAGACCCAGAGGCTACGCCCGAGACTTTACGCTGGCCTGGCAGCCAGCTGGGCAGTAAAGCCCTCTCACCTCAGAGCAGTACAGCCAAGCACCATCAATTGGTCACCAAAGAACGGTCGCAGGGGGAGAGAGAGAGAGAGAGAGAGAGAGTTACAAGGAGTTACAAGGAAAAGAAGTACCTCAAAAGGCCTTGCGGCCCATACCGAGGAGGTACCAATGGCAACGGGTGCCACGGAAAATTTTCTACACACTCAAAGAGTGTGCAAAATTTGGTCTAACCTTTTCTTGAACTGATCCACAGAGGAACTGTTCACAACTTCCGAAGGTAACCTGTTCCATGTGTCCCAGATCTTATACGAAAGTAATTCCCACACACACTAGTCCTAAACCGTTTCAAATCCAACTTCCAACCATTGTTGCGAGTTGGGTTATCATTTAAACTAAAACATACTTCTAAAATCGACATCGTTGAACCCTCGTAAGAGCTTGAAAACCTCGATCAGTTGACCGCGCAGCCTCCGAGTTTCAAGCGAAAAACAAGTTCAGGGCGCGTAACCGTCGATTGTAGCCCATATGCCTAACCGAAGGGATTAACTTTGTGGCCCTCGCCTGCACTCGCTCCAGCCTCTCAATATCTTTCCTGAGGGTGGGCGACCAGAACTGCACAGCATACTCCAGGTACGGCCGAACAAGGGAATTGTACAGTGAGAGCACAATCTCCTTGTTCCGAAACTGAAATTGCCTCCTGATATAACCCAATAGTTTCTGGGCTTTCTTTTCCACCTCTACACACTGTTTCGTAAACTTAAGGTCGCTGCTAATTAGCACACCCAAGTCCTTTTCTAAATCAGTCACCTCGATATTACTGCCCTATTACTGCCCAACATCGAGTAGTCCGACTTGGGATTGGCGTAGAGAGAGAGAGAGTTACAAGGAGTTACAAGGAAAAGAAGTACCTCAAAAGGCCTTGCGGCCCATACCGAGGAGGTACCAATGGCAACGGGTGCCAGGGAAAATTTTGTCTTTCAAACTATGCTAGCAGTAGTAGAAAACTGGATAGAAAGTAGAAGGCTCTCTCCCACCCTCCGCTCCCTCCCTGCCAGAGGCAGGTACGGAAAAAGGTTGAAGAAAATACCTTGACCCTGGAAAAGTAGCCAAGAAATTTTACAGGAAAGTGGAGATTGGAGAATATAAATAGCTCTATATTTAGCTTGCTCACAGAGACACCGAGCAAGCGAACTCCTGCAGAGATTTCTGAGTTTTAATCTTAAACTATGAGTGTGTTCTGTACTTTGTCTAGCCTATTTTTAAACAGATTTACACTTTGACTGGAAACATCCTCTGAGGAAGTTGGTTCCAGATATCAACTATTTTACAGGAAAGAAATTTCCGCAGACTGAGGTCCTAAATGTCTTTACACACTCAAATAGTGTGCAAGATTTCGTCTAACCTTTTCTTGAACTGATCCACAGGGAACTGTTCACAACTTCCGAAGGTAACCTGTTCCATGTGTCACAGATCTTATACTAACGTAATTCCCACACACACTAGTCCTAAACCGTTTCAAATCCAACTTCCAACCATTGTTTGCGAGTTGGGTTATCATTTAAACTAACATACTTCTAAAATCGACATCGTTGAACCCTCGTAAGAGCTTGAAAACCTCGATCAGTTGACCGCGCAGCCTCCGAGTTTCAAGCGAAAACAAGTTCAGGGCGCGTAACCGTCGATTGTAGCCCATATGCCTAACGGAAGGGATCAACTTTGTGGCCCTCGCCTGCACTCGCGCTCAGCTCTCAATATCTTTCCTGAGGGTGGGCGACCAGAACTGCACAGCACTCCAGGTACGGCCGAACAAGGGAATGTACAGTGAGAGCACAATCTCCTTGTTCCGAACTGAAATTGCCTCCTGATATAACCCAATAGTTTCTGGGCTTTCTTTTCCATCTCTACACACTGTTTCGTAAACTTAAGGTCGCTGCTAATTAGCACACCCAAGTCCTTTCTAAATCAGTCACCTCGATATTACTGCCCAACATCGAGTAGTCCGACTTGGGATTGGCGTAGCCAATGTGCATCACTTTGCATTTACCCAAGTTAACGGCATTTGCCATTTTTCGGACCACTCTCCTATCCTACCTAGGTCCGCACGCAGTTCCTCGATCGCTTCGGGCGTCCCAACATTGGCCCCAAGCTTGGTGTCATCAGCGAATTTGGCGATCCGACTGACGATGCCACCGTCGATATCATTTATGTAAATGGTAAACAACAGTGGCCCCAAAACGGAACCCTGAGGAACCCCACTAGTGACCGAGGCCCAACCCGAACTAGCCCCTTTAATTACCACCCTCTGCCGCCTATTCCTTAGCCAGTTTTCAATCCACCTACCTATTTCCCCACCGATACCCAGCGCGCGCACTTTCGCCATTAGCCGGCGGTGAGGTACCTTATCAAAGGCTTTCTGAAAGTCGAGATAAAGTATATCAATCGCCCTACTCTTATCGTACTCACTCAACATGACGTGGAAAACTCGAGCAAGTTGGTGAGACACGACCTATGCCGTCTAAACCCATGTTGGGAGTCCCCAAGCAGCTTGTAGGAATCCAAATGGTCAACGATTCTATCAGCTATTATCCTTTAATAATTTACCTACAACTGAAGTGAGACTAATAGGACGATAGTTCCCTGGACTTTCGTGATCCCCTTTCTTAAAGATAGGGGTCACGTTGGCCTCTCTCCAGTCACCAGGCACCTGGCCCATCTCCAACGATTTGTTTGAAGACTGTAGCCAGGTGGGGAGCCACCTGGTCGCGCACTTCTCGCAAAACACTGGGGAGAAACTGGTCTGGCCAGGAGCCTTAAACGCGCTCAGTTTGTCTATTCTATGAGCAACGACTGTCGCGGTACATCTAACACTATCCAGGTCAGCACCTTCGTGCTGAGAGAGAGAGAGAGGAGAGCGAGAGAGAGGAGAGAGAGAAGAGAGAGAGAGAGAGAGTTACAAGGATTACAAGGAAAAGAAGTACCTCAAAAGGCCTTGCGGCCCATACCGAGGAGGTACCAATGGCAACGGGTGCCAGGGAAAATTTCTACACACTCAAATAGTGTGCAAGATTTGGTCTAACCTTTTCTTGAACTGATCCACCGAGGAACTGTTCCTGTTATTAAAAGTTTATTTTTCTTTCAACTATCCTAGCAGTAGTAGAAAACTGGATAGAAAAGTAGAAGGCTCTCTCCCCAACCTCCGCTCCCTCCCTGCCAGAGGCAGGTACGGAAAAAGGTTGAAGAAATACCTTGACCCTGGAAAAGTACCAAGGAAATTTTACAGGAAAGTGGAGAATATATAAATAGCTCTATATTTACTTGCTCACAGAGACACCGTGCAAACGAACTCCTGCAGAGTTTTCTTATGTTTTAATCTTAAACTATCAACGTGTTAAAGTAATTCCCACTATACTAGTCCTAAATCGTTTCAAATCCAACTTCAACCATTGTTGCGAGTTGGGTTATCATTTGAACTAACATGCTTCTAAAATCGACATCTTTGAACCCGCGTCACGTAAGCGTCGATTGTAGCCCATATGCCTAACGAAAGGGATTAACTTTGTGGCATTTTTCGCCAGTTTCCAATCCACCTACCTACTTCCCCACCAATACCCAGCGCGCGCACTTCGGCCATTAGCCGGCGGTGAGGTACCTTATCAAAGGCCTTCTAATCAATCGCCCTACTCTTATCATACTCACTCAACATGACGTAGAAAAACTCGAGCATGATGGGAGACACGACCTATGCCGTCTAAACCCATGCTGGAGTCCCCAAGTAGCTTGTAGGAATCCAAATGGTCAACAATCCTACTCGCTATTATCCCCTCTAAATATTTACCTACAACTGAAGTTAAATGGTGTTATTTATAGAGGTTCCAAGCCTCTCTTCCACGCATGAGATAGCAGTAGCGTCCTAATCGTAACAGTAGAGAAAAAGACAATACTAAAAGTTTTTCTTTTTTTTTTGCAGTCAGAGGAGACATCCCTAACCTAAGCTAAAAGGACAGAGTGGGATGGGAAGGGGTCCTAGTAACCCACGGGACAGGTTTGTACAACAGACTTCACCCGCCCTCCCGAAAGAGAGAGAACCTAAAGGAATTGGCAGCCAATTTCTCTAGAATCCCACGACTCGGGACCGGAGGGCTGTCACACCCCAAGTATAAAGTTTACTACACCCAGAAGGAACGTGCATAACCTTTATACCCCCTGCGAGAGAGAGAGAGAGAGAGAGAGAGAGAGAGAGAGAGAGAGAGAGAGAGAGAGAGAGAAGAGAGAGAGTCTTCAGTGTTAAAAGCCGGAGAACAAACGCAAGTGGAGTGAAGAATGAGGAATGCAGGCGAATTGAAGTGGACTCACGCTTTTATAACCGTGGTCTGGCTTTTATAGCCGACGTCTAGCTTCCGCCCACATTTTGGATTTCACCACCTTGTTTACTTCTTCAAGCCTTGTTTACTTCTTTAAAGTTCTTTGCAACCTCTCAACCTCTTTTCTCTGCTTTGCTTTAAAACTTTCACTCGTCTTTAATTTTATTACTTCTTTTAATTTTCTTTCTTAAACAACCTCGTAGGGACCAGCCGGTCTGTTGCTGTTTGGTGTCCATTGTATTCCTTTGTAAGCCGTGAGAAAGGAGGCAAGAAAAAGAATTTCCAGAATGTCGCTACATACATCATGAAGGGGTGATGATATGATAAACTATTCCTTTGGCGTTCCCGGCTACAATGACGATGACGATGACGACGACGACGACGACGATGACGACGACGATGACACAGTTCAAATGACGTGTTGTGGCCATATCGACACACCGCTTCCCGTAAAATAAATATTAATAATATAATTTAAAGAGACAACAAAGTCAACGCTACTAGAGGTGGGGCCACCAGCTTGACCTCCGTGTGAAGAGAGACCAACGCACGAAACAACATAAGGTTCATAAGGTAAGGTACTAGATATGAACTACTGTATTCATTAACTTTATTCAAATTCATTATCTTCCAAACCTTCTAGGATAGAATGACTTAATTTCTTAAGAATTCCGCAATGAAATGATTTTAAATTTACTTTCAAGTTTAAACAATAAAAAAGATAGACCGACTCTTAAACAATAAAAAAATCTTTGTTTAAAATTTCCATATGCTTTCAATGAAAAGCTTCAACAGATTTTTTAGATCTCAAAGGACGCAATTCAGACTAGAATTCCAAAAGGTTTGAATGAAATATCAAACTTTAAAAGGTTTAAAGAGAAACTTTCATACTCTGCACGTAAATTAAGTACGTCCTAACCTGAACACAATAGTTTAAACAAGCGGTAGCTCGCTATCGCTCGCGACCGTTGTACAACTTGGCCCTCTGGGCGGGTAGCACTGTGACATATACTGCTATATACGCCATTACCCCGACACATAAAAGTAAAAACCGCCATTACCCCCATCCCCTCCCCTACACACAAAAGTAAAAACCGCCATTACCCCCACCCCTCCCATACTACCCCCACCCCCACTCCCCAAATTACCCATCCCCTCCCCCACTGCCCCCGGACGGGTAGCACTGTGACATATACTGCTACGGTAGCAGTATATGTCACAGTATATGTGAAGCTCAAGATTTTCACGGTTGCGTTCTTTTCTGTAGTTTTATCGCGGTGCTGGGGCCTTCGGACCCAGTAATTGTGACCTAGGACCGGGAAACTTCGCAGAGCACATCGGAAGCTCATGGGCTATCAGTTGGTGGTGGTTGCAGAATTTTCCGATGTGCCGTTTAGGCTGTGCACGGTTCCGAAGCGCGCGCGCGCGCGCGCGCGCACACACACACACACACACACACACACACATATTTTCGGGTCCGGACAAAAGCCCCCTAGGACAAAAGCCCCCTAGGAAAGCACCCTGGCAATTGCTGGTAGGGCAAGTCAGGTGTCACATCTAATTTGAAAAGATCAGAAGATATTTAGGTGAAATAACCAATATTAACCTGTTATGTTAATTGAATGCCCAGTTAGGTCAACTGAATGCCCGGTTAGGTCAACTGAATACCCGGTTAGGTCAACTGTACGCCCTTGATGATTAGGTTAGGTTAAGTTGTGATATTTTCGTTAGTTTAAACGAAAATGACGAGAGCCAAATATATAAACTATAAACTATAAACATAAACTGTAAATAATAAAGGATAAAAATGATGATTAAAAAAATTCTTATTATTATTTTTCCTAGGGGGCCTTTGTCCTACACTCACACATTTTAGCTCAATAGTATATTAGATACATTCTTAGTAGGCTCATAATACCAGTATGATGTCGGAAATAATGTTTCGGCTAACAGGTTCTTAAGAGCCAATAAACCCTGTCAGAGTCTTCACGATCTTCGGCTTATGTCGTATACGAGGCTTTGGATGAGCAATTCATTTTCTGGCTTGGAGGATAAAGGCTTCCCGCTACATTTTTTCAGCTCAGTTCTCACCCGAGGCTTTTACTTTACTCATTTCGAATACTTTGGTTGGTTTTGACTTCGTTTTCATTGTACTAGTAATAAGTGCAATGGTGCTGTTTAAATTTAGTTTTTCTTACGTAAACATCATTATTTCTTTCTCACCGTTCTCGTAAAAGCTGTTCGAAGTACCATTCATTTGGAGTTTATCTTTGACTCCATTTGGAAACTTTATTCTCGCATTTCAGCTTAAATAGTGGAGTCTGGTGGGAATTGAGAGAAAGAACCATAAGTTATTATGGTTATTATGACGACAAGACTTTAGTTTAAGAAACCAATTGCTTTGATTAAAAACAATAATACATGATCGCATCTCTATGCAAATATTTCGCCATATCGTAAACTGGGGTAATTCGGGTCAAGTAGGGGTAATTTGGTTCAAGTTCGGGGTAATTCTGGAAGCAAGAAAAACGTGAAAAGTAAAAAAAAAAAAAAAACACCTGAAAATGTGAAAAAATTAAAACAATAAAATGTGAAATAATCTTGGTGCCAATTTCGGTTTAAGAGAAAATATTATCTGACCCCAATTACCCTTCGAGACCCGAATTACCCCGTTCTGCGGTACATCATCATCATAGTTTTAACCCTTTCGTTCACAAATATTTTTCCTTTAAACCAAAAACTTATATAAGATTTTATTGTTATTCAAAACTCAACAGCTGTAACTAGTCACTGAAAGGACACATTTTGAGACACTTTCCTTTACCAATAACTAAATTAAACCCGTATCAACATGTAGAAACATTTGTAGAAAAGCTGCATTTTAGTACAATACACACACACACACACACACACACACATATATATATATATATTATATATATATATATATATATTATATATATATATTTCCGATGGAACAGTACAGTCCACTGGTACTGAAAGGGTTAAAAATAGAAGAAAGGAAAACGTGTGAATGTATGATAGTATGACGTCACACTACTTATAAAAGAGTGGTTGGTTGCTATCGAATCAAATATATTATATTACTCTTAATATTCTTTACATTCTTAGCAAAGGGCCAAGATGAAGATATGGAATAGAAATTTTTACTTCAAATTATTCGGAGAAAATATTAAATGATAAGAAAATTATATTAATTCCCATATACTGCAATTTAATTATTAAATTTAATTTCAAAGAAATTAGTTGTAATTATTCAAAGAAAGAATTCTTGAAATTATTGAAAATTCATTCGCGTCATTCAGCTCTAAAGTTTAAAGTTACATTAACAAGCTCAATACTTGTTCCTAACTTCACTAACGACAGGCAAGAGAAAGCGAGCGAAAACTGCTATCTAATTTTGTCTTTCTTAAGGGAAGGATTTCAATAATTGCAGTTTTAGTGGTTCTTGAAAAAGACGCACATCTTTTTGGTAAGACTGTACACCGAATTTAATTCAGTCATTTTATGCGTTCATTTAAGTGTAGTTGTGTGTTTTTTCGCGCTACATTTGTTCAGAATTAAGTTTTAATTAAAACAATTTCTTTTTTTTATTTATTTACAAATATAATACAGTTTTCATAGCTGAGTATAATAACTTCATTATTAAATACAGATGATGTATACAGTTGTAAACTGCCTTTAGCAAGTATGCACGCTTTACAGGCCAAAATCTACTAATTAGATACCTTACTTACACTTCCGCCCAAATTGTTCATTCTGACAAAGGTCAAGCTTGTCACTCCACCTTAGACCTACAGTTTAACGTGGAATCCGAACCACTCCCCACCAGCAGACCAACGTCTTAACCACTAGGTTACCAAGGGTACCCATTTATCTACCAACCAATTTTTTATTGTGAAAGAATGAATAGCTGGGTTTTGCCGCGCGCCGCCTGCCGTCACCGGGTCTCGATCCCGGGCCGATGGATTCGTAGTCAGCGACGCTAACCACTACACCACCGAGGCGCTTATATAATTATAATTATATAAGAGATATGATTACAAGATTTTGATAGATTTTTATAGACTTAAATACTAAAGCGAACTTACAGACGAGGACATACTTTTATTAGACGCTTAGTACGAGACTAATAAAATGCGAGGTGTGGTAAAAAGTAAGAGGAGAGATTTTTAGAAGAAGAATAATGAAATTTTAGCAAGTTGAAAGAAAGGAGTGCTTTCAGTAACTTTGGAATTTGTTAAGTTTAAGCGTTTTATAAAAGATGAGAGAGCATTGACCGATTTTGATTCATTTGATAGATTGTTCCATAAGTCCACTGCTAAATAAGTGTAAGAATTTCTACTGCATTGAAGAGTATACAGGATGTCCCAAAAAAACTATATACTCTTTATAGCATTATATATTTATAATTTAAAAAAAACCAAAATATATTGTTATAGCAATTGCCAATGAAAGGTAAATTAGTAATCTAAGTGATCAAAATGTTATAGCGAGTTTTTGCATATAAAATTTAATTAACTACGCCAAGTACAAAATGTTCTCCGGCGGCATGAATGCACTTTTGAATACGTCGACTAACTGATTCGCAGACATGGACTAATGTGGATGCTGTGATGGTCCCGCACTTTTCCCTAATTGCATCCTTAAGGTGTTCGAGTGTTGCGGGTCTTGTACCATAAACTGCATCCTTCAGGTCGCCCCACAAGTAAAAATCAAGTGGAGTCAAGTCCGGTGAACGTGGAGGATACTCAACGCTTCCTCTTCGTCCTATCCAACGGTTAGGCAACGTTTCATCGAGGTACCTTCTGACATCACAATGATAATGAGGGGGGGGGGGGCTCCATCTTGTTGAAAGTAAAAGTCGTCGTTTCCAAACAACTTCCGAACTGCAGGTATAATTTCTGTCCGCAGCATGTCGAGATATGCGGCACCGGTAACTGTCCCATAAAGAAAAATGGTCCAACCAAACCCCTGGATGATAAACCACACCATGCTGTTAATTCTGGTAAATTAACATGTTTATCCACATAAACGTGTGGATTATCAAGTGACCAGTACCTGCAGTTGTGTCGATTTACTGTGCCATTCAGCTTGAAGGTAGCTTCATCAGACCACACGATTTTGTTGTATTGAAAGTGCATTCATGCCGCCGGAGAACATTTTGAGCACTTGGCGTAGTTAATTAATTTTATATGCAAACAACTCGCTATAACATTTTGATCACTTAGATTACTAATTTACCTTTCATTGGCAATTGCTATAACAATATACTGTTTGGGTTTTTTTTAAATTATAAAATATATGATGCTATAAAGAGTATATAGTTTTTTTTGGGACACCCTATAGTTTTCCTCTAGTTTCACTCTCCAAAATACCTGATTTGGTGTTCGTGTCGTATCTAATTGTTCATTATATTCTCGATTGATATGGTCGGAGCAGATTGTTTTGTACCTAACCATTAGGGAGTACATCTGTGTTTCAAATATGCCTTTAAATTTTAATATACGCAGCTGCTTGAAGACTGCTGATGTATGAGCACTCTTGTTTATTTTTCTAATTATTTTCTTCTGGTTTACGATTAAAGGGTTGATGATATAATCACACGCACTCCCATATAAGGTAATATTGTACGCGAGATGTGCGTAAACTGTTATTTAAGTGTATTTTTCGAAAGGAAATGTAATTTTGTTAATATAAACGAGAATTTCGAGACTTTTTTATTTATATTTTCAATATGTTAACGAAAAGATAGTTTGTCATCAAACACAACGTTTTATAGTTCGTATCCATCGATTCATGAAAGTATAACACACCTGCGTATATATAAATTTATGACGTTTCACGCCTGTTGAAAAATATGTCAAAATTCATTCTTTCCCGTCATAACATCTCCCACACAACTTCCCTCTGTGTTTAATAGACAGGTTCCAAAACTCCATTTGTTCCTCAGTACGCCAGTAATGGCGCTTCGTCTTCCTTTATTTTTGCATCGCTTGAATTTCATGAAGCATAATTTCAAGCCTTTCTTTCCCCTATTCACTTGTCTTAAGGTCACTGCCAGGTACCCAGTCACAGGCGATATCGTGTGCAAGTCAACAATAAGAGTGAAGTCTGGTATTAATTTCTTTGTGATTAGCAGGAAACTTGTTTTATTTTCATTTAAGGATAACTTATTGGCTTTCAGCTCGGCCATTTAGTTGGCTTTTCATTAATTACTCCCCCAAGGTCACTGGTTTTGCTTCTGACCGAATTGTCCATTCTGACGAAAATCAAGCTTGTTGTTCCACCTTCAACCTAACCTACAGTTTAACGTGGAATCCGAACCACGGCTGACCACTCGAACTCGCGCCCTCCCGATCAGCAGCCCAGCATATTTACCACTAGGCTACCCAGTTTCCCCATTTACCCACCAACCAATTTTAGTGTATATGTATACATATATAGTAACATTCCTTGTCGGTTTGCATAAAATATATATAGATATATAGATATATATATATACTGTAAATGACGTGAGGCTTTCATAACGTCACAATTTGAAAGCGTCAGTGTCTGATTTGTTCAATATTAGGAATGGGAGAGGGCGTCTGGCGTCATAATTCTAACGTCATGCTGACGTTAGATTATGTATTTTCACTATCAATATATATATATATATATATATATACAGGGTGGGCCGTAAGTTTCCATACATAGGAAAATTTAAATACGTGCGTCGGTATTTGGATCAGCAGTTTCCGGATGCTTGGATTGGTCGGCGTGGTCCTGTGGAGTGGCCTCCCAGATCCCCAGATCTCACCCCCCTTGATTTCTATCTTTGGGGGCACTTGAAGGCCATGGTGTATCAGGAAAAGATACGAGACATAAATCATCTAAAGGAACGTATCACCAACGCCATTACAAGCATAACGTCAACTGTGCTAATGCGTGTTCATCAACAGTGGGGAACACGTATTGAAATGTGTTTTCAAAACAATGGCAACCATGTAGAGCATATTATATAAATAAAAATGGTTGTCCATAACAAAATGTTTATTTTTCCTATGTATGGAAACTTACGGCCCACCCTGTATATATATATATATATATATATATATATATATATATATATATATATATATATATATATATGCACTAAAATCACAAAATAACACGTGATCTTATTAATAAGCAAACAACCACAGGGAAAAGGAAACACAAAGTCCGAGCGCTTTCGATATATATTCACATTATCAAGGAGGAACAGAAAATAGACAGATTACAAAGTAAAGGAGTTAAATAGACAAGCAAAAAATTCACAATCGGCACCTCAAATTAAAGGCCTTAAAGCCCTCTAAAGATTTTTTCAATTGATAACATAATCTGTAGGCTGCTAAATTACTAAATATGTATATAAAGGGTGATCCAGATAAATGGGACCCATAAAAAAAAGCCAAATATTCTTAATATTTAATTCCTTTCATAAAACTATATATCATTCGAAAGAGTAGAGTTACAAGTTTATTATGAAATTTTATTTTTTAAAAATGACTCCTTTCAAATGTGCTCCATTAGTTGCCAAGCATTCCAGTGTTCTCGCTTGTAAGTTCTGCATCACTTTTGCAAGAGTGTGCGGTGGTATGGCCTGTATCTCATTTGTGATGGCGGCCTTCAATTCTTGCAATGTCGTTGGGTTATTTCTGAAGACCCTACTCTTTAAATATCCCCAGAGATAATAATCTAAGGGAGAAAAATCCGGAGACCTTGCGGGCCATTCAACGTCTCCAAATCTTGATTAACTCGCCTGGAAACGTTTGACGCAAAACTGCCATGCAGTTCCTCGTGGTATGGCAGGTAGCTCCGTCTTGTTGGAACCAGTGGTTTTCTAAACAAAGATCTCTTAATTTAGGAATAAGGAAATAGGTCAACATTTTTTCGTAGCGATCACCATTTACAGTGACCGTGTTTCCGGTGGAATCCTCGAAAAAGTACGGCCCTATGATCTGAGATGCAGTAAGACCACACCAAACAGTTACACGCTGACTATGCAACGGACTTCGGTAATATTCAATGGATTTTCTGTTGCCCAGAAACGACAATTTTGTTTGTTTACAGTTCCATTCAAGTGAAAATGGGCTTCGTCTGACATAATCAAAGTTGCTAGAAAATTGGTGGTGTCATTTACCTTCTGTTGGATCCATTGACAGAATTGTCGTCTTCGTGCGAAATCTCCATCGTTTAGTTGTTGCACTGTTTGAATTTTATATGGAAAGAGCATTAAATTTTGCTTGAATATACGGTGTGTTGTTCCATATCCAACTCCTAACAGCTGAGAAGCACGTCTGATGCTTATGTTAGGATTATCCTGTACAATTTCATGAGTTCTGTTAATGATCTCGTCTATCCTTGCTGTGCGCACTCTTCCAGTTGGTTTTCTTTTTCCAATGCTGCCAGTTAGGGAAAAATTTCTGACACACCGACGGATTACTTTCTTAGAAGGTGATTTTGACATCTGAAAATTTGTCTTGAAAGATCTTTGAGCTGAAACTACACTTCTTCCATGCTCATAATATTGCTCAGTTATGAAACGCAGCTGTTCCACAGTCCATGCAGTCATCTTGTAGGGTTAGTTTTAACTAACACTTTTATTTTGTTTTGTATCTTATCTTGTCTTGTATTGTATTGTCAAAACCTATACAATCCTGTACAAACTTGTAACTATCCTCTTTCGAATGATGCGTATGAGTTTATAAAAGGACTTATACTTTAAGAGTTACAGGGGTTTCTTTTGGGTCCCATTTCTCTGGATCACCCTTTAGATGAAATTAGACAAAAAAAAAAAAAAAAATTCTCGCCAATTAATTGCCTGCTTTAATTAAATATTAGTGTTAATAACCATTATAATAATTTTTGTTCTCTGTATTGGTTTTTTTTTTTTTTTTTTTTTTTTTGTCTAATTTCATCTATATACATATTTAGTAATTTAGCAGCCTACAGATTATGTTATCAATTGAAAAAATCTTTAGAGGGCTTTAAGGCCTTTAATTAGAGGTGCCGATTGTGAATTTTTTGCTTGTCTATTTAACTCATTTACTTTGTAATCTGTCTATTTTCTGTTCCTCCTTGATAATGTGAATATATCACGAAAGCGCTCGGACTTTGTGTTTCCTTTTCCCTGTGGTTGTTTGCTTATATATATATATATTATATATTATATATCGGGTCCGCAAAAAAAAAAGGAGCATGACGAAAATCGCTCTCACGCCCGCACTTTTTGCCGGACCCTTAAATGTTATATATCTAGCTAAAGATAAAAGAGCCCAGAGTTGTATAAAACAAATTTCATCAAAATCGGTCATAAAATAAAGATTTTATGGCCACAAACGTGCAATGACTAAAAAAAGTGAATTTCCGCGTAAAAATTTAATGGTTTTCTCATTTTAAATTATTTTTTTCAGATGCCTAAATAATTTTAATCAATAAAAATGATAATATGCTCTTTTCTAAAGAAGATAAAATATTAATAAAACATTATAGACTTGATAAAAATTATGGCGCAATAAAATTATTACAAGAGTAATTATTGCATATTATTACAAATTATTACATATCGAACAATTTTTTTAGTCTTATAATTTCGTTTTCTTTGGAAATTGTAAAATTATATGACATGTTGTAGTAAAACTTTTATATTTTCTTTAATTTTTGACGTATTGACATGAGATTTGGTACTAACTTAGTTTATTTGTTGCTTATTTGCCTAAAATAAGTTATTTGTCATTATGTGTAAAAATAAATGTACAGTAAACATTTTCGTCATGCTCCTTTTTTTTTTGCGAACCCTTGTAATAATTTTATTGCGCCATAATTTTTATCAAGTCTATAATGTTTTATTAATATTTTATCTTCTTTAGAAAAGGGCATATTATCATTTTTATTGATTAAAATTATTTAGGCATCTGAAAAAAATAATTTAAAATGAGAAAAACCATTAAATTTTTACGCGGAAATTCACTTTTTTTAGTCATTGCACGTTTGTGGCCATAAAATCTTTATTTTATGACCGATTTTGATGAAATTTGTTTTATACAACTCTGGCTCTTTTATCTTTAGCTAGATATATAACATTTAAGGGTCCGGCAAAAAATGCGGGCGTGAGAGCAATTTTCGTCCTGCTCCTTTTTTTTTTTTGCGGACCCGATATATATATATATAATATATATATATATATATATATATATATATATAAATAATGCAAACCCAGAAGAAAAAAGATAAAATTATTCCAAGGACTTTGGTGTATTCAAAAGTACATGGTGCTCGAAAAGTCCCGTCACCCCCTACAAAATGTACATATTGTAATACCAATTTTTTTTGTGCGTGATTAATTGTATTTATATATGGTAGGTGTAATTTAAGACAAGTCACTAGCAACAATTACTTTAATTACAGTTAATACAGTTACTAATTACACTGACTAATGACTTATTCAATCTTAACAAATGACGGGCATCTTTTGTCATGTGATCTCTCATTGTGGACATGGGGACTGTAAGCTCTTGTGATCGTTTCCGAAGTGATTTTTTTCAGTGAACGAGCCACCGATGCAATCACACCTTCACATTGTGCTGCTCGCGTTGTTGGTCTTCCCGACAGTGGTCTGTCCTTGATGGAGCCAGTTTCAAACAGCTTTTTCTCCCAGCGTAATACCGTCTTGTTTGGTGGTGCATCCTTATTGAATCTTGTGTTGAAATCATTCTGGATATCATGCGTCGTTTTGCCATTGAATCTGTAACTGAACTTATCCGCATCCAGGAAGATAAATCATAATAGCAGTAATAATAAATATAATATAAAGTTTACAAAATATAAATGATGTATTGTATATTTAGTAGAAAATATTACAGAAAATAGTGAAAGTGGCAAGTAATAGTAATAGTGACAACAAAAATAGTAATAGTAATAATAATAGTAAATACAATATACATAAAATGTGTAGAAGTCGGGGTCGGTATAAGGCGGCCATAAGGCGATGTAAACAGGAAGAAGATCTGTTCGAGCATCAAAAGCCTGTGAAGCTCGCATAAATAACGATAACAACAAATTTTGGAAATTTGTTAAGAATCAAACGGGTGTCAAAAATGTCCTCCCTCCGACAATCGATGGGTGTCGGGGGAGGATGAAATTGCAAAGCTGTGGAAAAACCACTACTCTAACATTCTTAATAGTTGAGTAGGATAATCTTAAGATAGATTGCAGCGAAACGATTGTGGGAGGGACAAGGGAAAATATTTTGATATCATTTTCTGAAGAGGTTAATTAAAGAGTTAAAAACTGGTTCTGCGTCAGGGGTAGATGACTTATCGAATGAGCACTTAAAATATGCAAATGACGTAGTATGTCTGCATATATCATTGCTCCTATCAGCCATGCTTGCAGAGTTTTATGAGGGTATATATCTTGCCCCTGGTCAAAAATAAGTACGGAGACATTCTGTCCAGCAATAATTACAGGCCTATTGCTGTCGCTTCCTGCTTCTCGAAACTACTAGAAAAACTCTTGTTACGCCGATTAAATGATTTCCTATGGACATCTAATCAGTTTTGGCTTTAAAAGGTCCCACTCAACTACCTGTGTATCTATGTACATAAAGAAACAATACCTAAATACATTGACAGTAATTCAACCATTTATAGCGTTTCGTTGATATAAGTAAGGCATATGATAGGGTGAACCACACTATTTTATTTGCAAAAACTAGAAGACAGGAAGGGTCCCATGTACATATTAAATTTATTGAAATTTTGGTATTCCCACCAATCTTTCACTGTTAGGTGGGGCAATGTACTATCCGAGTGTTTTGGCTCCTCTTGCGGGTGAGACAAGGCTCCTTGCTCTCACCTATGCTGTTTAATATGTATATTGATGGATTATTGCTTCACTTAATGAGGCAACAGTGGGATGTTGTATAGATAACACAAGGATAAATAACTTAGTTTATGCCGATGATATGGTGTTAATAAGTCCATCTGTTAAAGGTCTGGATCGGCTACTAATGTCTGCGAAGTGTATTCGTAGAAACATGATATTCTTTTTAATGTTACAAAAAACTAAGGTTATGCAATTTCATCCTAAAAGCTGTAATCAGCCAGCTGATATAAGGTTTAAAATGAATGGTGAAAGTAATTGAGGAAGTACAAGAGTTTAAGTATTTGGATCAAACTATTATCAGCTCCTTGAGTGATGACTCGGATATAAGAAACAATCTCGAAGCCTGTGTGCTAAAGCGAATATGACCATAAGGAACTTTCGTTTCTGTACAAGTGAAGCTAAAGACACACTCTTCGTACTTTCTGCAGTAATATATACGGTCAGCAACTCTGGGTCAATTATAAAAAAGGTTCTGGCAGAACTCTAAATTTGCTGTACAACAGGTCTTTTAGACTCTTACATAAATTCCCCCCGAGATGCTCAGCTTCGCAATGTTTGCTACCCGCAATGTCCCGAGTTTCCAGGAGGTAACAAGACGTGCTCAACACAGTCTAATGCAAAGAATTAAAAAATCGACCAACCCGATCATCCAAGCTATCCATGAGTCCTGCCATTTATCCTCTAAGGCTGAGTCTAAGCTATGGACTTCCTGGTACGAAAACGTCCGTCTGTAGCTCCACAACTTCGACAGTGCAGTATTATTTCTAATCAATTGTATATATTTCTCTCCTTAGTATATGAACTGTCATTGTATTAATAACACTGGTCAACACTCTTTTATTGCCAATCATATTAGAGTGATTTTGGGGTAACTTTGTGGTGCTGATTCCGAATATGACATCGGTTTTGCTAGATTGGCTCTACATTTATGATAATTGGTACCACCATTGAAACACGTAAAAATGCAAAAAATTTAATGTTCAGGCGGAGCCTACTTACTGGTTGGGTGGCCGATGACTTATATACGGAGGGGAATATTCTAGAATGATCGCGGAGTAAACACTAAGAATATTCGCGTGTCTCATCACTAGAATGTTCCGGTAGTTTCCCATATGCACGCGTTATGGTTACGTTTCCTATTAATGAGGGTATTCATCTCAAGAACTAGAGCCAAATCGGAAAAACTACTTTCATTTTGGAATTCAGCAACCCCAAATACCCTAAATTCGTACGAATTTCCTTGGCAACGAAACAAAAAAAATTTTGTTGAGCTGTGTAATATTTGTCATATGGACTATAGTCTGCCAATAAACCTTTTCATTTTCATTTCATTTCATAAAGTTTACAAAATGTTACATAATGTAATGTAATCGAAAGTTCGCAGATATTTTTCATGAATTACTTCCAAAGGATGTTCTATATATTTCTTTGAGCTTCCCCATGCTAAAATGCAATATAATAATGTGGATGAAGGAATAATATAGGGTAGAGTGTACATTTTGAGGAAGGGTCATTTTAGTTGAAATAATATGAAGAGAAATCTTGATATTTTGGATTTAATATGCTGTACATGACTTTAAAATTAGTTTTCCGTCTAAATTAATGCCAAGTACTTTAACCTCGTTCACCCTCGCAAGAGTAGTATTCCCATTTTTTATTTGACAGTTTGTATCAATATGTTTTGTGGTAATAACCATGTAAGATGACTTTGTCAGATTCATTAAAAGTTTATTAGCACACATTCATTTATACACGTTTTCTAATTGCCTGTTCGTTTCATTAATCAGAAAATTTGCGTTATAATGGGAAGAAGTAAGTATGGTATTCTGCGTATTGTACGCAATTTAATGTGGTAGAGAGATGACAATCGTTGGCGTGAATTAGAAATAGTAATGGGCCAAGAACAGAGCCTTGTGGGACTCCACTAGTTAGCATCGTCTTGTAAGATAAATTGTCTTTTCATCTGATGGAGTGATGGCAATTTGACAGATATGATTAAAACCACTCGAGGATATTTCCTCTTATTCTATATATGTGAAGTTTATTCAATAAGATTTCATACCAAAGTGTATCAAATGCTTTTGAAAGGGACCGTATTGATGTCGGAATCTTTATTTTTTAGATTTTTTTATTGCTAAAGAAATATCGTATAGGGATAATCTTAAGATAGATTGCAGCGAAATGATTGTGGGAGGGACAAGGGAAAATACTTTGCTATCATTTTCTGAAGTAAAGAGGTTAATTAAAGAGTTAAAGACTGGTTCTGCGTCAGGGGTAGATGACTTATCGAATGAGCACTTAAAATATGCAAATGACGTAGTATGTCTGCATATATCATTGCTCCTATCAGCCATGCTTGCTCACAGCTATATCCCTGCAGTCAAAAATACGGAGACATTCTGTCCAGCAATAATTACAGGCCTATTGCTGTCGCTTCCTGCTTCTCGAAACTACTAGAAAAACTCTTGTTACTCCAATCAAATTGATATTACAGAACAGACGTACAAAAATTGCTGTAACAGACTTAATGCAGTCATTAAAAAGCAGAAGTAGATCATTATTGTTAAAAAATCGATGAACAAAAATCCAATCCAAAACGGCTATGGAACACTGAAAGAGTTAATTAACACAAAGAAGGTTAAAACAAATCCCTTATCCGCCCTCACGCAAGGCGGAAATTCTTAGTGAACCCATAGACATAGCCAATTTATTAAGCAATTCTTTGGAAATATAGGATCCAGTACTGCAACCTCGATCCCAATTACAAACACCCACTACAGACAATACATGCCACAACCAAATCCAAACTCATTTTTCTTTGATCCAATCCTACCGTTAAGAACGTTAGAATAGTGGTTTTTCCACAGCTTTGCAATTTCATCCTCCCCCGACACCCCATCGATTGTCGGAGGACATTTTTGACACCCGTTTGATTCTTAACAAATTTGCCAAATTTTTTATTATCGTTATTTATGCGAGCTTCACAGGCTTTTGATACTCGAATAGACTTCTTCCTGTTTACATCGCCTTATGGCCGCTTTACATTGACCCCGACTTCTACACACATTCATGTATACTGGTCCTAATCTGGGTCTACCATGAAAGCACCACAAATCATAGGCGTCTTTCGATTCCCTCTTCAGGAGGGCAATAAAATCATTCCATCCAAGAATAATCTTAGTATGATAGTTGTAAGATTTAATCAGGGGTCTTCCTGCTTCTCTTAAAAGGGATATTACCTTACTATAATACCTATCTATGAGTTTACAGTGGGAATCATTTGAACAAGGATTATTACAAGCAAGGTGCAAAATTTCTAAATTATTGAAAAGGTGACTTGTTCGGTCTTTGTATTCTATTTTCTGCTGCATATTAACATTGGACCAATCGACGCGATTATTCTTACCTATTGAGTTCTTGTTAAGTCGTGTTGCTCATAAATTGGTAACGTTAATTAATATTTCTAATGGTCTATGATCAGAAAGAAGGAAATCATGCAGAATATGAACTCTAACAATTCGATCCTTTAGATTATTACTAGTGAGACAATGATCAATCCACCTGGTGGTACCGCTCATATCACTAACGTATGTAAAATTACCACTGGCTACCCCTAATACATCTACATCACTTATACTTAAATTGGCCGACTCGCACATGTTACCCAATTCTACAAAGAATTCCGAGTTCACATGTGCGTTAAAATCCCCCATTATTATACAGAGAGAATATTTGGGGTATTTCAGATTTGAATACTAAATACTTCCATAATTCGTACGCAATGTATGGTAGTTACCCCGAATACTGCAGAGAGTTTATACTTTACATGTATCGTTTTTTGTGAACCGTATATCCTAGTAAAACATTTACTAATTCAGATTATTCATTTGTCTACCAGTGCCCTATCTACCTATGTCTACTTATGTCTGTCTGATCACAAGTACTGGAATTCGTCGATACGTTTCTTCAAGACATTCGTCTCAGCTTCCGAATCCCTTCAACTTTAGCAAATTTTGTTCTCCTCGTTTCTAAAAGTGTCAATATAATTACAATTATAATTAATTAATAATGATCAATAGTTTAGGTGCACTTAACTAAAAAGATGTACGGGAAACCAAGGTTAATTGGTTCCCGCTTCGAAGGCGCCATTTATTTTTACTCAAAAAATCAAGTGATTAAAAATATTTCATCGGGCAGTTAAAAAAAAACCAGTCTATTCCCTGAAAATTATTAACTATTTAATTTTTTTTAATTGTAATGAGTGAAAATTTACGTTATTCCTGGCTGGCCATTAGCGGCGATAACAGAGGCCAGCCAGGAATAACGTAAATTTTCACTCATTAGTCATTACAAAGAATTAAATAGTTAATAATTTTCAGGGAATAGACTGGGGCGTTTTTAATTGCCCGATGAAATATTTTTAATCATTTGATTTTTTGAGTAAAAATAAATGGCGCCTTCGAGGCGGGAACCAATTGACCTTGGTTTCTAGTACATCTTTTTAGTACTAGAACCTCCTCCTGTACCATTTCTGAATAAAGTTTAATTAAAGGAGTGAAACAAGACTCGAATTACGTTACTCTTGCATTGTCAAGTAGTCCGCTCCTATCTCTCGAATGTCTCACGCCAACCAAGGCTTTGTCGTAATTAGGGATCCATCAGTTACGTTGAGTCAGAAGTGCGAACCTGCGTTACCCCCGCCAGACGTATGCTTGGAATCAGTGAATCAGTGTGCGTCTGATATATAATTTAATTTCAGGACCATCAAATTTCAGTGATCCACTATTTCATAATTCGGGCCAATCTGAGGTCCAAGATACTGATGTCCCCAAATTTAATATATATCACACACCTATGGTTACAGATTAAGCCTTAGAAAGTAACTGTTCATTGTTTCACAAAGTGCCGTTCCCCAATACATTCATTCAGGGTACGAGCCGGTCGCAACATCATTGTAAAATACATGGAGGGTCAACGTACTGACAAAATTTACTTACGTACATGATTTATCACCAATGAAAGCAACAATGACTTCATTTATTACAATGCAACATTTCTCAAACATTTATATCCGACGTCCCCCTTCAAACTGAAGTCAATCCTTCAAGTCTCTCTTATTTCTGCAAATAATATTCATAAAAATGATCAATAACTAAAGCTTATCATTATCATCATTATCATAAAGTGTAATTTATTGGCACTATAATCAGTCTGATGTACTACTAAGAAGGAAATTTCATTTATGAATATGCTTTCGTACATGCCACTTTTCTTGAAGAGTTTTAACATATCAAACAGGGTGTGCTGATTGTGGATAAAACTATTGAAAATATCAAGATTTTTGTTTTTTTTTCTTTTTCAAATCTCCTCCCGCCCCTTCTTTAGTAGGTCTTTCTGCGTTTGTGTCGGTAGTTTGTACGGAATACACTGGCTTTATAGGTCCGGGTGCGTAATTCTTCAGAAGCATGATGGACTGCGAGTTTACGTTTCTTCTGAGAGGCACCACAAGTACATTCATATCACTCAAGACACGCAGTACGCATACTTGACCAATAACTCGTAATCGCTGCAGTTTCATTTAATACATTTTAGTTTATTTGTACGTAATATTCAAATATAAAGTTAGGAGTAACTATATTTTTATACAAACATTCCAAATTTAATCTAATTAGAAGCAAATTTCTAACCTAACAAACCTAATCAAAATCAGTCCATCTCATTGCAACCTAAAACCTGAACCTGAACCTATTTAATCTATAATTACACCAAATTTCAATATGGAACCCAATACATGGGATTTTTTTAGTTAATAAAATTGCCCCCACCGGGATTCGAACCCACGACCTCTTGAGTATAAGGTGAAGGCGCTCGTTCATACGTGATATTTCATTTATGAGACCCCAGCGTTGCACCAGATAGTTCGATTGAAATTCTGGTCATTACCACGAGTGCAGGAGGGTTAACACGTAAAATATCTCCGGACGCGTAAACATTATGCGTTTATTCGGTTGTTTAAATATAGGATAGGTTAAGCTAACTTTCATGCCGTCGTAGTGTAGTGGCTAGCATCCTCCCTTCCCTTATATTCAAGAGGTGTGGGTTCGAACCCTGGTGGAGGGAAATTTTCATGCATATACACAGGCGGTTCACAAAAGTAGACGCCAATGTTTTTCCAAACCTTTTTGATTTGATTATGAAAGTAAAAAAATAAATTTATTAACTCAATAAATGCAAAATTAAAACAGGTACGATTTCAGTGTGTTGATTCATTTAATTTATTATTTATCGACTTTTATAATAAAAATTTTGCTTGGAAAAAACAAAGGTGTCTGTTTACTTTTGAACTATATATATATACACACATAAATTTACAGTCTGTTGAACACCTCTCCTCCTCTAAACCTCACCTCTTCCTCAGTGAAATTCTGGTGTTTGGGACAACTGACAATAACCCCTTTTCTGTACGCTCTTACTTTCTTTGTATACTCAGTTTCATTCTAAAGGTGGAGGTTGCGTATATGTACGCAAAGACCTAACTTACTCTCGTATTCCTGAACTTGAATCTTTTGAAGTCTACACCCTCTGGCTACGGCTAATATGCCAATCTCAAACCAAATACATCTTTGCTTTCTACCTTTCTCCTAATTCTACTGACTATCCAAAACTCTTTGACTACCTCACTTTCAAAGTGAATACACTCTATTCCACTCTCCTTTCGTTGAACTCATCATTTTAGGCTATTGTAATGTTCACTGCCACCTTTGGTTTTTCTCCAATTTCACTTCTCTACCCTGAATGACCTAGAGCAGATTGTACACCACCCTATTCGTATCTCCGATCGCCTTCGAAATAGACCCAACATTGTGGATTTATTTTTAATCACTCATACTACTTACTCTGTCAAACATTTTTTTCTATTGGGACCCTCCGACTATAATCTTATATCTGTTTCCTGTCCTATCGCTCCAGTTCGGCCTTTGGATCCTCTCAAGAGGAGGCACTTTGGTGCCGCCGATTGGAAACACTAAGGCAGTACCACTTTGGTTTCTCGTGGAATAATTACTGCTTCCGTGGCCGAGCACCTCCGAGTGCGCTGAGCGAATCACGGAAGGTGATTCGCTCGGACATGAGGCGTACATTCCATGTTCTTTACCTACTACCAATACAAAATCATTAGTTTAACTTTGCTTGTTTTAATGTTATCCGCAAAACAGAGGCCGCTTTCAGAAGGTACCGTCGCCATCCAACTCCTGACTCTCACTAGGTTTATATTTCTGCCAGGAAATATAAAAAATTCCTTCATCTAATTCTAATTCTTCTCGCTCTTTCTAGAACCTAGCCAAATACCTCTCCAACAACTGTACTTATTATTCTTTCCCTCCTCTTTTCCATTCCAACGGCTCAGTTGCCGTCTCTTCTCTTCATAAAGCTAACTCTTCGCTCAAACCTTCCCCAACGCAACCCTGGACGAGTCCGGTACTGTTCTTCCATCTCGCCCCACCACCCCCTGACTTAATTATGTTTTGGAATGATTCTAATTTCAAAAAATAAATTCTGCCCTATTTGTGCTCAAATTTGTCCTGATGGTGTCCCTCCTGTTGTTCTCAAGAACTGTACTTCTGTGCTGACACCCTGCCTAGGTAAACTCTTCCGTGTTTGTCTTTCATCTGGTACTTTTCCTTCCTGCTGGAAGTTCGTTCTCATTCGGTCTGTCCCAAAAAAAGGTGACCGTTCTGAACTTTCCAACTATCGTCCAAGTGCCTTGATCTCTTGCCTTTTTAAAGTTTATGGATCTTAATTTTCTTAATCCTTAATTTCCAAATTTCCTTAATTTCTGGTTTTTATCCTTCTATCTGCACCTTCATCTCTAGTATTCTTTCTGACCAACCTATAGCTGCGGTCGTAGATGGCAACTGCTGTTCTCCGAAAGCTATGAACAGTGGTGTTCCTCAGGGTTCTGTTCTGTCACCCACTCTTCCTTTCATTTGTTAATGATCTTTTAATTTGCACTTCCTATCCTATCCACTCCTATGTCGATGATGCCACCCTTCGCTTTTCCACCCGCTTTACAAAGCATCCTTCTCAAGAGTCACGCCATGTTTTGCGAGAGTCGGCTGAGGTGCATCTGACCTCTGCTCTTTCTGGTATCTCTGACTGGGGCAGAGAAAACCTTGTGGTTTTCACTACCTCAAAAACCTGTTTCCTTCATCTGTCTGCTCGTCACAATCTTCTACACCACTATCCCCTTATTTTCAACAATAAGTAACTCTCTTTCTTCTTCTCTTAATATTGTTGGCGTTTCTTTTTCTTGTGGTCTTTCCTGGAAAAATCACATATATTCTCCTTCCAAAACAGCTTTTAAGAAGTTAAGTGTGCTGTACCGGCTCCGCAAGTTCTTCACCCTCACTCAGTCGGTGTCTCTGTACAGGAGTCTTATCTATCCATGTATGGAGTATGCTTCTCATGTGTAGGGTGGCTCAACCCACATACAGTAGCTCTACTTAACCAGGTGAAATCAAAGGCTTTTCGTCTCATCAATTCCCCAACTCTTACTGACACTCTTCAGTCCCTCTCTTCGCCGCAGTGTTACTTCACTTTCTTTACTACCACTATTATAGTTGACACTGCTTCTGAACACTCTAACTGCATGCCTCTTCCTTTAAGGAGAGCACACAGTACCCGACTTTCGATTCATTCTCATTCTTTTTCTGTCCAACTCTCTAAGGCAACAGTTAACCGTTATTTCCAGTCTTTCATTTACTCAACCAGTCAACTCTAGAACAATCTTCCTCAATCCATCTTTCCTCCTGTCTATGTCTTCCAATCCTTCAAACGCAGTGTCCAGGCACCTCGAAAACCTTGAACTTCGATTTTGGCTCTCTTTTTCCTCTATGGGAGGGGCGTTTTTCGGGGCATTCGTCCTTGGCCCTTCCTTCTTTCATTAAAAAAGCACTTTTAATTTCATAATTTATCCTACAAAAATTTCATTAAGCATCATTTATTTTCTATTAATATATAATGAATCATTTTATTTACTTAAACCTGTGTAAAATAATCAGGCACTATGACAGCTATTTTTGTAAATTTTGGTTTTTACTATTATTATTATTAGACAGATTTATTATGATTAATAATTGTTATTACTATTACTGTTACTTGCCATTTTGACTACTCTTACGTAATAAATAAACTGAATCCCATTAATTTTGCCTGAAGCACTTCCATGTTTCCAACGACATATTCAGATTAGAATACTGTGAATATACGAGGTCTGTTCAAAAAGTATTTGGACAGAGTGTTTATTTTTAGAAGAGTCACGCTTGGAGTTGTGACTGTGCTAAACATGTCTCTGCATGTCGAGACAAATTGAGTGATGCGGTTGCACTTCATTGTGTAACGTCACTCCACTGTGGTGAATCGATAAAGTTAAACGTGTTTTGTTTCGCGGCGATTTCTTACGATGTCGGAGAGTTACTCGTTTTGTTTTTTTAATGTAAAGGTGTTGTGCACCATGAATATGCCCCACAGGGACAAACAATCAACAAGGAATTTTACATTGAAGTTTAGAGACGTCTACGTGAAGCAGTTCGGAGGAAACGGCCGCAGAAGTGAGAGTCCAGAGACTAGATGCTTCATCACGATAACGCGCCATCTCACTTGTCGCAACTTCTCCAACAATTTTTGGCCAAAATCGCTTCCCCCCCCCCCCCCCCCCCCCCATAAGTACAGCAGGCTCCATATTCGCCGGATTTGACTCCATGCGACTTTTTTTTTTGTTTCCGAAGCTCAAACAAACCCTGAAAGGACTCCGTTTCGATGATGTTGAGACCATTAAAAGAAATTCGACGGAGCAGCTTTTGGCCATTCCGAAAAGTGCTTTCGAAAAGTGTCTTCAACAGTGGCAGGATCGTTGGGCAAATTGTGTAGCTTCAGAAGGAGCGTACTTTGAGGGAGAGTAAGTCCCAAACTCTGTAAGTACCATATTCTGTCTCTAAGCGGATCAGTCCGGATACATTTTGAACAAACCTCGTATTAACGTCGTATCAAATATCTAAATTGTACAGAAAACATTGAAAAATATTGTAAAACTATGTAAATTGTATTATTTTTCCGAATAAACGTTTTTGTTTCGCTTATTTGAAAATAAGAGATGAATTTAATAAATTTAAATACAAATCCCTGTAGTATGATCTACAAAATGCTATTAAAGACGGTTAATAGCAAGTTAATAACGCATTACAAACTTTTTTATACTGCAAAAATAGTTTTTCAATTCAGTCTTTAACACATTACAAATGAATAAAATATGTTTAAAAACTTTGAGAAATTACATTAAAGAACGTTAAAAACTATTTTAAAATCCGCAGCAATTTCAATGTTTTTTATTGCTATTTCACAATTGCATAAAATTGAAAATTTCTCTTTATATATATATATTAGTGATGGATCGAGTGGTCGGTTTTTCACAACCGCGGTTGCGGTTGTGTTTGCGGTTGTCGAATTTTTTCCAACCGCAGTTGCGGTTGCGGTTATCATATACTAGGAAAAATGCGTAATTATTAACTGGATTTAGCCACTATAGTGCGATTTAGCAACACTTGGTACATAATATATACTAAATAGTATTTATTTAGTAAATACCTTATGTTGAACACAGGTTTTGCAATACACCGCTACCGCT
>JAJOZX010001719.1:0-35000 GCA_023014485.1 Bathynomus jamesi | reverse complement strand
AATGTAATGATCCCCCTACTGAAAACCCTGATAATACCCAAACTGGAATACTGCTCGGTCCTAACATCCCCATATAAAAAAGAAGACATTAGACAGCTGGAGGGGATTCAAAGAAGTTTTCACAGCCAAGATCAATGGGTGCAAGAACTAAATTACTGGGGAAAGGTTACGAGAACTAAACCTATATTCACTGGAAAGGAGAGAGAGAGATACACCATTATTTACACTTGGAAAATAATGGAGAAACTAGTCCCTAATCTTACTCTGAATCCCATAACTCCCCAAACAACGGTGGAAGGTAGAAACGGTAGACTGTGTCGTATTCCCAAATTGAAGGCGAGACAGGGAACATCCTTACCCTGAAAGAAAATAGTTTTGTAGTGAGGACCAAAACTATTTAATCAGCTGCCCAAAGACCTAAGAAACACAAAGGGAGTTGTAGTGGAAATCTTCAAAAGAAGACTTGACGCCTGGCTCAGACAATCCCCGATGAGCCGGGCGTACCTGGCTATGTGAGGTAGAGCGCAAGAATCCAACTCACTACTTCACCAGGCCAACTCGAGAGGAGGGGCGACACGCTTGACCTTCGCGAAATGAGAAATCATCACGTGGAACCTTTGTAAGGTTGTAAGGTAAGGTTATATATATATATATATATATATATATATATATATATATATATATTATATATATATGGGATGAATTTCACAATTAACACGTGAAATGAATGAATGCTGCAAACCCACAAGGAAAAAGAAAAACGATTCCAAGGCCTTTCGTGTATTCAGAGCTACACCTGACGAGGTGGGTTTGCAGCATATATATATATATATATATAATATATATATATATATATATATATATATATATATGGAATATAATAAAGTTAGTTAATAAATTAGTTGGTTATAGATTAACCTAAAATCAAATTGTTCATGGAAATAGAACACACTTGAACGTAAAGAAAATGTCCGCTTCTCATTTTCGTTTGTGAAAAGAATTTTTTTTAATTTCTTAAGTAAATTAATTTAAAAACAAATGTATATTAAATACTCGTGTAAATAAGCAATAAGACAATAAATTCAATTGTTTGGTCAATTCTGGATAATTTTGAATAAAAAATACCATATGGGTTACCCCAAAAACTAGGGGAAGAAAATAAATTATAATTGAAGTCTCAACACATAGCCATTCAATTTCGACTCGTCCTCCTTTTGTGTCCACAGTCCACACACAGACAGAAGATTGTAAGAATTACAAATAATTGTAATGTTTATAAAAGAGAAAATTCCATTAGGGTTCAATCGTTAACCTATTTAATTACTTGTTGCTAAAATGCTGGTAATTTTTAAAATTATGAAAAAATAAACATAGGAAGAAAGATAATTAGGAATTTAATATAGGGAAATTAAATCTTGCGCCTGGCAGCGTGTAAATACCACATGCCGAAAAAGGTGGAAAAATTGTACTACTAACTAAATTAGATTAACGCAGCCAACGGCTGAGTTCTTCCGTGCATATCTGGGTTTGACTTCGTCAGGTTTTAAAAAGGAATCCTGTTGAAATTCTTGAATCTTGAGGCTAAATAAAAGAATTAGTTCCCCCTAAAATTAAACATACAGAAAATGTGTGGCTCAAAAATTTAATAGACGAATTAAGTCTCCCCTAACGTCGAGTAAAAATTCGTAAAGAAAACGATCTTGGCTCGAAAAATTCAATAGATACAAGTAGAATTGTTTACCCCTAAAAGTCCGTAGAAAACGGAATTCGCTCATTTTCTCAAACGCAAGTACAGAAATATATGTATGTATAGTGCCCATAAGAGCATTCAATAAGAGAGAGTTACTCAAAATTGTAAGTTAGTTACGAAAGTTAATCTTGTCCAAAAAGGAAGGTTTTCACTCCCAATCACATAAGTAATACAATTTGTAATTAAATATATATTAGCCAGGTTTATCTTAATTGTCTTGTGTATTATCGTTACTGCTGTCCTCGGATAGGTAACTAACAATTATAACTTAAAAATATTCCAACCATTTTATTTTAATTGTCTTATGCATTATAATTAACTAGTACAGTTCCCGCCGCTTCGCTGACGGTTAGACAGGCTAAACTACAAAAAAAGAACCCAGCCGTGAAAATTTTGAGCTTCACATTGTGTCAACATTTCTGAATCTGGTATCTCCCAAAACCTCCTCACCCCCATTCATACAACTTTGGGGGCTAACTCCCTCCCCCATTACCCCCACCACTCCCCATTACCCCACCCATCCCCCATTACCCCCCCCTTCCCCCATTGCTAAACTACAGAAAAGAACACAGTCATGAAAATCTTGAGCTTCACATTTCCGCCCGTAATACAATTTCTGAATTTTTTTTACAATTTCTGAAAGTGTGACGGACGGACAGAGACAGACAGACAGACGGACGGACAGCTCTCTTATTATAGTATAGATTCGGACAAAAGATCAAGTACGTACGCAATTATACTCAAATAATAATCTGATCATATTATTCTATTGTCTAGTGTAATTTCTGGATTTAAAATTCTTAAAGTAAGAATCAGTGTTTCAAATATCATTTCGTTGACAAGTTTGATTGATGCCAACATTTTATTTTTGCATTATATCTATTTGGGGTTAACTCTTTAACGTAATATATTATTTGTGTAAAAGGCTTTTCAATTATTCCCCTACACGGAAGTAACAAGAAAGTTAAATTGTTTTTTTTTGTTGTGTTTGGGCTTGAACTTAAAACAGGTATATATAAAATATATATACTGTAGGTTCTTGGACTGGTGCAATGGGTAGGCAGATTATTATATAGGCTATATATATAATTTCAATAAAGGTATATACTCGTAATTTAACTATATATGTATATAAGGATACCGCAGTTGAGATTCCAAAGCATTACAATTTTTCATTACTTATAGTGTAGCTTTATTTTTCTATCTTTTTTAGCAAAATGTTCAATTGTATATTCGCACAGACCCCCAAATCCCCTTGTGACGTCATACACCATTCGCCTATCAATCTTCTTCCTTTACCCCCCCCCCCCCCCCCCAAATCGTAGTTTCTCATATTTCTTCATACGGGATGGCTTGAGAATGAGCGTAAGCGTGCAAAATGTATCTTTAGTAGAAAGTCCGAGCGCTGACTATATGTACATTTACTCCATGTTAAAAATGACATATATCAAATCCGCCACACTAGTTGAATTTATATTATACAGTGAAGGTAGGCAGGGCGTTTTAGGTTGTAATAGCTAATATGAAAAAAAGAAATCATATGATATTGGATTAAGAGGGGGGCGATCGACAGATTTTGTCTAATTGCGCTAATTTATATCGATATATTTATGCTTCTAAGGTTTGAAAAAATTAATGGTCAGGCAAAGTCTACCCTGCCTACCCTATAAAAACGCCTCTGATATTGATATATATATATATATATATATATTATATATATATATATACACACACACGAGGGCCACTCAATATATTTTGTCCCAACTTTTTTTTTCTTTCCAAGTTTCCTTGTAAGTTCCAGAAATTTTGTATACAAGTAGTTACATACCTTTTTACAAGTTTATATTTTTCCACATAGTGTTTACCCTTTTCTACGGCTTTCCTCCACCTCGAAACAAGGGCCCTTTATTCCTTGCTGGTAAAAGTCCGCTGGGTTCCGCTGGAGTCACCTCTTAACCTCCTCAACAACCTCATCGTCACTCTGAAACTTTCTTCCACGAATAGCATCCTTCATTAGCTCAAACAAATGGAAGTCTGAAGGTGCCACATCCGGGCTGTATGGAGGGTGGGGTAACACAGTCAAGCGCATTTTTGTGATGGCCTCTCTTGTTTGCAAACTGTTGTGTGGTCTTGCGTTATCGTGCAAAAGAAGGACGTCTTCCAGTTTTCTCTCCGGTTGAACTCGCTTTATACGTCTCTGGAGTCTCTGTAAGGTAGCAATATATGCCTCTGATTTCATTGTTTGTCCTTTCTTCATAATCTCCACCAGAATCATCCCTTTCATGTACCAGAAGATGGTAACCATAACCTTTCCTGTAGAGGGAGCCATTTTGAACTTTTTCTTGCATGAGGAGTCTGCGTGATGCCACTGCATGGATTGGCGTTTTGTTTCAGGTTCAAAGTGGTGTACCTAAGTTTCATCCCCAGTCACAATTCGTGAAAGGAAGTCATCCCCTTCTGTCTCGTATCGAACCAATGACTCAGAAGCAATCTCTTTTCTTTGGGTTTTGTGATCTTCAGTCAGTTCGCGAGGAACAAACCGTGAACACACTTTTGAGTGTCCCAGGTGCTGAATTATTGTATTCACACTTCCTTCACTAATTTCTAGCCCCAGTGATAGCTCCTTGTATGTGACGCGCTGATTTGATCGAATGATGCTGTTAGCACATTGCACAGCTTGAGATGTCACAGCCGATGCCGGGCGACCGCTGCGTGGCTCATCAACGACGTTGGCTCCCCTTCTCTCCGATGATCTCACACGTTTAGACCAGCGTCCAACTGTGCTTCGATCAACAACAACATCTGCGTAAACTGAGTTAACCATCGGTTTTATGCAAGGGCGTTTAAAAGCAGTTTTATACAAGGAGGGGAGGTTCAAACTTGAAAAATCCGGTTATGTGAAGCGCAGAAAGTTCAAACTTACGGCCCAAAAGACATTTCAGCCCCATGGCCTATTATTTAGCTAAGAAAAAAAGGTGGGGCAAAATATATGGAGTACCCATAGTGTATGTGTATGTATGTATATATGTATATATATATATATATATATATATATATATGTGTATATATATATAACTGCAATGACCACGCAGTATATTAATGTATAGAAACGACGTAAGTATAGAGGAGCGTTCTGCACACGAGGAAGAGAAATAACGAACAAATGAAAAATGAGGTGAACCGCCCGGGAATCGAACCCAGGATCTTCCGATTGCCGGTCAGATGCGCTATCCATTACACCACGGGCCTCGATCAGTCATCAGTCGAAATTCTCCTACATTCTCCTCCTCGTTATTTCTCTTCCTCGTGTGCAGAACGCTCCTCTATACTTACGTCGTTTCTATACATTAATATACTGCGTGGTCATTGCAGTTAAATGTACATATTCACGATTTGCGAGGGTGCCCTCTCAGGGCATTGGTTTCTGCCCTATGTAGGAGAATTTCGACTTATGACTGATCGAGGCCCGTGGTGTAATGGATAGCGCATCTGACCGGCAATCGGAAGATCCTGGGTTCGATTCCCGGGCGGTTCACCTCATTTTTCATTTGTTCGTTATTTCTCTTCCTCGTGTGCAGAACGCTCCTCTATACTTACGTCGTTTCTATATATATATATATATATATATATATATATATATATATACACCGGTGTGTGTATATATATATATATATATATATATCGGGTGACCCAAAAAAAAACGCCTTGAGATTTGAACATCAATAATTTCAAAAATATGCAGTTCACACCTCCAAAATTTACATAACTTTTCTTCAATCTATTGATAAGCCATCATAAAAATTTCAGACCTCTACATAAAGTACTTTTTCCACAACTTTGGGAACAATAAGGTCTGGTGCAAAAAACGAATATTATAAACTGAAAAAATTTTATTATTCACATCTTATGAACAAATATGATCAATATGTCCGCCGTCCTGCTTACAAACTAATCTTAACCTTTTCTTCCACGACATGTTACATTTTCTGTTTTCTGCTAATGTTATTTTGTCCCAACATTGAGTATTTTTTTCTTTAATTGCATTTCTGTAAACTTTTCTGTTTGGCCTTCATAAGTCTTCTCTGCTAGTGTGTTCCATATGCAATAATCCATGGGATTGCAATCAGGTGATTGCGGGGGCCAGTCGTTTTTTTCCAATGAAATTGATTAAATTCTATTGTAGATAATCCTGTGTGAACTTTCTAGTATGAGCTGAAGCACCATCTTTTTGGAGTATGAAATCGTTTCCATAATACAGACGCCGACAATCAGGCAAAAGATTCTACTTTAAGAGATTTACAAAGGTTTCTGAATTAATTTTTTTATTTTCTAAAATGAAATGAATTTTCGTCTTTCCATTCCACGATACACTGCTAATACCATGATTTTTTTGGAAGACCGATTTGTCTGGTGCTAAAGTCTCGATGGAGGAATGCTTTTCTTACGCCGACCATAAACAACATCGTTCCGGGAGTTTCGAGCAATCTCGATGGTGAAATCTTTTTCATCTGTAAAACTATTTTTTTAACATCATTGGACGAAAATCTATCAAGCAATTTTCTACAATGAATTTTTCTTTTAGCTTTTACATTGCTGTCACGTCTTGAAACACGGATCTTTTTAAATGCTTTAAGTCCTACCTTTCTCTGCATTCTTTGTATGGAACTTCGACTGATACCTAAATTTCTTGCAATTTTCCTCTGAGAACAGTGTGACCCAGGTCGATTCTCTTGAGATAAGACAATATAGCAATGATCGAAATGATGAGCCTAAGTGTAAACTGTTTTAGGCCGACCACTTCCACGCTTCCGTGCCGTCGAACCGGCTGCTTTAAGTTTTTTAATTATTCTATTCACAGACGTAACATTACAATTTATTCCTGGAAATTCCATCAAAATTCTTGCCCCAGTCCATCTTTTTTCCAAGAACACTTTTCAATCATCGCTTTTTTCACCGTTAGTTAGAACCATAATTTGCAGGGTAAGTTTAAAAAACAGTATTTAAGATGGGCGTAGCCTATATCATCTGACGTTTTGCAGAGACTAACAGATTATCCATAGGCTAAGGAAACTACTACAAGTCTTAGGATAGTTGCCAGGTACAGCTATAAACATTTAGGATTTATGATATTCGTTTTTTTTCACCATACCTCATTGTTCCCTCAGCTTTGGAAAAAAGTATTTATGTAGAGGTTTGAAATTTTTATGATGGCTTATCAATAGATTGAGGTAAAAGTTACGTAAATTATGGAAGTGTGAACTGCATATTTTTGAAGTTATTGATGTTAAAATCTCAAGGCGTTTTTTTTGGCCACCCGATATATATATATATTGAAATAATCTGCAAAAAATTGTGAAGCATCCACTCCGAGCACTTTTGAATTTATTTCAACGCCTTTTCAGAGAAAATGAAAACGATTTCGTCCAACTTAATACTTTCCTTATCAGAAACCTCTCACGAAGGATCTAATCCTTCGGATTAACTGTTGAAGGGTGGTCTGAAACTGTTTAAAAATATAATTGGAAATACAGTCATCAGGTTTCTATGTACAGGAACTAACATTAAAATTACTGATATGCTTAATACACGCTGCTTCCTTACTTGTATGGACTTGCAAAATCACACAAACTGAACGATCCCATGTGGCCAGTCATTAGTACGATTAATGCTGCTTGGAATTGTCATCAAAATGTGGGGAATTCTTTTATCGAAAAGGTCCCCTCAGGTAATGATAGTATTTTCATCAAACTTCGATGTTTGATGAAATATTTTGGGGAACTTATTCCTTGAAAATAATTGTTGAGATGGATGTGTGGAGTGACGAGGAGGGATAGGGTCAGAAATGAGCATATAAGAGGAACAGTGAAGGTGGCGGAAGCATCTAAGAAGGTGCAGGAGGCCAGGCTGAGGTGGTATGGACACGTCAGGAGAAGAGAGGAGGAGTATGTGGGGCGCAGAGTGCTGGAGATGGAGTTGCCGGGACGGAGAAGAGGAGGAAGACCGAAGACGAGATGGAGGGACTGTGGTGGCGGACATCAGGGAGAAGGACTTGGAGGAGGACGTGGTGTACGACAGAGGAGAGTGGAGAAGACGAACCAAAAACAACGACCCCATGTAAAGATGGGATAATAAGCTGCGGAAGAAGAAAGAAAAGATTCCTTGAAAATAATTTAATCGAAATCGGGGCGCCATCACGTGGAGGAAATGTCAGTTAAATACCATTTCAGTTTATTTTTATAAACCAAGTGTAACTAACATGTATATAAATTTTATGTTAATGAGGAACAATATACTAACAGCAATTTAAATTTCAAGATTAAATACATCTATATCTGTAATAATAATAATAATAATAAAAGGACGTGTGTGTGTGTGTGTGTGTGTGTGTGTGTGTGTGTGTGTGTGTGTGTTCCAGCCATAACTCCAAAATGGAAGCAGTTACAAACATGAAACTTCACACACGCATATTGATTAGGTCCCCAGATTGTGCACTTGGGTATTAATAAATTAAATAATTAAAATTACTGGGCCCGAGGGCCCCAGCACCGCGATTAAACTACAGAAAAGAACGCAGCCGTGAAAATCTTGAGCTTCACATATATTAAAATTACTGGCCCGAGGGCCCCAGCACCGTGATTAAACTACAGAAAAGAACAGTCATGAAAATCTTGAGCTTCACATATAATTAAAACTAGCGGAGCGACCCGGCGTTGCCGGGGTGGATGTTGAACGCTATATACATATACAGGGTGGGCCGAAAGTCTGGATCCATAGGAAAATATTTATTTTAATACATAAATTACAACAAATGGTAAATACTTAAAATGAATATCAACTTTAACTCGTAAATGCGTATCCGTGATACTGTACAGTGGTTCGTACTCCTGTATAAACAACAAATTATAACAAATGCTCAAATTGGTGGCCTCTGACATCGAGACACTTAGGGATGGAATTTATGATTTTTAATAATTCTTCAAACTGACGTTCTCGAGATGCGTGTTTCATTTGATAATCTTCTTGTTGACTTTACTGGACTATTCGTTAAAGTTTCACATACCATTGCAGAGGTATTTTCATCAGTTGCAGTTTTTGGACGACCAGAACGCCGTCGATCATGTACACTTCCTGTTTCTTTGAAACGTTTAAACAACTTGCCAACAGTCGCATGTGTTCAGGGCCGGACTTTCACCTGCTGAGGCCCTAAGTTATATGAAATTTGAGGCCCTTCTCTAAAAAAAAATTCGGGTAAAAAAATTTAAAATAATGTCATTATTACTATAATTATTATTTTTTATATTAATGTTAATGATAAAGAAAAATAATAATATATATATATATATATAATTTTTGATGAATTAGTGTTAAAGAATAAAAACTAATGATAAAATAAAAATATATTTAATAAAATGAGGCCCCCGAGGGTGTGTGGCCCTAAGCTATACCCTTATTTAGCTTATAGGTAAGTCCAGCACTGCATGTGTTACTGGATGCTTATCAGGACGATTTCTATTGAATTCGGTAGCAACTTCTCTGTGTGTAGCGCCCTGTCTTGCGTACATGAGCACAAGTTCTACCCGGTCTTCTGTTGTTAGATTCGAAGCCATTTCTGGGCTGAAATAAAAAAGTATTTGAGTATTTATACTGGAGTACGAACTACTGTACAGTATCACGGATACGCATTTACGAGTTAAAGTTGATATTCATTTTAAGTATTTACCATTTGTTGTAATTTATGTATTAAAATAAATATTTTCCTCCTATGGATCCAGACTTTCGGCCCACCCTGTATATATATATATGCCCGGTTAGGTAAACTGAATGCCCGGTTAGGTCAACTGAATGCCCGGTTAGGTCAACTGAATGCCAGATTAGATTAATTGAATGCCCGGTTAGGTCAACTGAATGCCAGATTAGATTAATTGAATGCCTGGGTAGGTTAATTGAATGTCTGGTTAAGTTAATTGCACGCCCTTGACGATTGGTTAGGTTAAGTTGTGATATTTTCGTTAAAGCTAAGGAAATATCACGACTTAACCTAACCAATCGTCAAGGGCGTACAGATGACCTAACTTGTCATTCAATGAACCTAACCGGGCATTCAATAACTTTACCAATCATCAAGGGCGTACAATTAACCTAACCGGGCATTCAATTAATCTAACTGGGCATTCAGTTGACCTAACCGGGCATTCAGTTGGCCTAACCGGGCATTCAGTTGGCCTAACCGGGCATTCAGTTGGCCTAACCGGGCATTCAATTAACCTAACCGGGCATTCATTTGACCTAACCGGGCATATATATATATATATGTCGGGTGGCCACAAAAAAACTTTACTTAATTCAAAGTTTAATAACTGCAACAATTCAAAACTTATGCGATTGAGCTTTGGCACACATTAACAGATGGTTATAATCTATAATTGCTGGAATTTTCAAATATGTAGGTTCTATAGTTTTGTTGAACAATTTAAAAGCATATGTCTAAAAATAGCATGCCGAAGAAAATGAATTTGAACTTAACAAAATTTACTTAAACAAATGGTCAATGTGACCACCTCCCTGTTGGTAAACTGCCCTCAATCGCTTCTTCCACGAGGAGATGCACTTTCGAATCTCATCTAAGGTGATATCCTCCCATGCTCTACTGATTTTCTCCTTAAGTTCATCTTCGGTGAATTTGTCTTTCTGGCTGCCGTAAACCTTCACCATGAGGGAATCCCATACTGAATAGTCCATCGGATTACAGTCGGGAGACTGAGGCGGCCATTCATCCTTTTTGATGAAATTAGGGGTCTCTTGCTCTAGATGATTTTGGGTCGCTCGGCTTGTATGGGCGGGTGCCCCATCTTGCTGGAAAATGTAGGCCTCATCAGGATACAGCTGACGACAATCAGGAAGTAACCCATTATCTAACAGGTTGATGTAGCGCTCAGAGTTAACTTTAGTTTCGTTTGTGGCAATAAAATGAATTCGTGTTTTCCCCTTCCATGAAATTCCCGCCGATACCATTACTTTTCTGCTGAATCGTGAGGTTTCATGATAAAGCCTGGAGGGAGGAATGTCATTTTTTCCTTGAACCATAAACCCTGTCATTTTGCCTGTTTTTGGCCACCTCCAACGTGAAATCCTTTTCGTCTGTAAAAACAAACTTTTTGCACGTCTTCAGCTGAGTAGCGTTCATATAGGGATTTACAGCGGGTCTTTCTACGCTGTCTTACATTCTGATCACGCCGAGAAACTCGAATTCTCTTGTAGGCCTTCAATTTCAAACGTTTTACAATCCCTTGTACAGAGGAGCGAGAAATCCCAAGGTCGTACGCAATCTGTCTCTGGGAGCGATGAGTTCCTGGTGTATTCTCCTGGGATTGAATCAGTTCCTCCACGGCAGCCTTATTTTCTTCTGTTGAAACACTTTTGGGCCTGCCGCTGCCGGGTTTTCTAGCTGTTGATTCAGTATCCTTTATCTTTCTTATTAAGTTATAAACACTTTGACGAGTCCAGTTCTTTGCGGGGAATTCTCGGACAATCCTATTTCCATTCCAACCTTTTTCCTTGACACATGCTTCTATGATGGCTTTATCACTTTTACTTAACGTCATGCTGGCGGGGTTTTAGCGGAAAAATTAAAGAAAGCAAATTCACATTAGGTTTAGCCTACGCCAGCGCGCGTGTCATACTACGCTACATTAGGTTTAGCCTACGCTAGCGCACGTACGTGTCAGATGCACACCAGGCATGCTATTTTTAGACATATGCTTTTAAATTGTTCACTGTAACAAAACTATAGAACCTACATATTTGAAAATTCCAGTAATTATAGATTATATGCATCTGTTAATGTGTGCAAAATCTCAATCGCATAAGTTTTGAATTGTTGCAGTTATTAAACTTTCAATTAAGTAAAGTTTTTTTGTGGCCACCCGATATATATATATGTGTATAATTATATATATATATATATAGTGTTCAACATCCACCCGGCAACGCTGGGTCGCTCCACTACAGTAGTTACAAATAAATTTATCTCACCTCGGTGAGATTCGAACCAATGCGCTAATGATTCGAATTTTGTTAGTCGCCACGTTACCCTCTCGACCATGAGACATTAAAATAATCTGAGTGTGTTTGAAAATACTATAATCTTTTGCATTGGTCTCAGTATGCTGTTTCTGTTTATATACAGTACAGTATAAATAGTATATTCTTTCTAAGAGCTGCCGCTAAATATTTCTGGTTTTTTAACTTTGAATTTTTAACGTCAAATGTTTTTTTGTGTGTTATTGTGTGTTTAGTCATGTTCTTTTTAGTTTATTAGTATCCAAACAAAAAAGATTTGTCTTTTTCCATTGCGCACTTTTCAGACTAGTCCATGATTTTTGTAGGCAACGCCTTTTGGTTTTAAGCACAAATTTTGCACAAAATTAGTGCTCATCCTACCTTTCGAAAATAAGTTTTTAAGCCAGTGAGAACTTAACATTTAATTTAAGTTCACGAACCACTTCCATTTTGAGGCAGCTTCACATCTTTCATCTAGCTGTGTTTGGATGTGAAGCTCAAAATTTTAATGGCTGGGTTATTTTTGTAAACTTTAGAACTCTCGACAAATAAGCTCCGCCCAGCGTCACGCGGACAAACGCCTTACTCAGTTCAGCAACATTTTGGCCACAAACTTTGCTCTAAATTTTTTTTGTAGTTTTTATGCAGGAAGGAGGGGCCAAGGGCGAATACCTGCAAAAGCGTCCCCCTCACCACTATAGAAGAAAAGAGCCAAAATCAAGGTCCGGGGTTTTAGAGATGCCTAGACACTCTGTGCTTGAAAGATGGGAGTAAAGAAAGACAGGAGAAGAGATGGATTGAGGAAGATTGTTCCAGAGTTCACGGTTGAGTAGATGAAAGACTGAAAATACCGATTAACCCTTGCATTAGAGAGTTGGACAGAAAAAGGATGAGAAAGTGTTGAAAGTCTGGTGCTGCGTGCTCTCCTTAAAGGAGGAGGCATGCAGTTAGAGTGTTCAGAAGAACAATGTCCGTTATAATAACGATAGTAAAGAGAGTGTGAAGCAACATTGCGGCGAAGAGAGAGGGATTGAAGACAGTCAGTAAGAGGTAGGGAATTGATGAGACGAAAAGCCTTTGATTCCACCCGGTCAAGTACGGCTGTGTGGGTTGAGCCACTCCACACATGAGAAGCATACTCCATACAGGGGCGAGCAAGACCCCTGTACAGAGACAGCAAGTGAGTGAGTGGTGGTGAAGAAACTGCGGAGGCGATAAAACACACCTAACCTCTTAGAAGCTGTTTTAGAAAGAGAGTATATGTGATCTTTCCAGGAAAGATCATGAGAAAAGCAAACACCAAGAATGTTAAGAGAAGAGGAACGATTCAGTTGTGTGTTGTTGAAGATAAAGGGATAGTCGTGTGGAAGATTGTGACAAGTAGACACATGGAGGAACTGAGTTTTTGAGGCATTGAAAGCCACAAGGTTTTCTCTGCCCCAATCGGAGATATCAGAAAGATCAGAAGTCAGGTGTCCCATAGCCGTCCTACGCGAATCATGGAATGACTGCTGTGAGGGACGCTTTGGGAAGCGGGTGGAGAAGTGAAGAGTGGAATCATCGGCATAGGAGTGAATGGGATAGGAAGTGCGGATTAAAAGATCATTAAATAAAAGGAAAAGAGTGAGTGACAGGATAGAGCTGAGGAACACTACTGTTAACAGCTTTCGGAGAAGAACAGTGGCCATCTACAACCTGCAGTTATCGCTTGTCCAGAAACGAAATTAGAGATGAAGGCACAGATAGAATGATAGAAACCGAAGGAGGGCAGTTTCGAAATTAAAGATTTGTGCCAGACTCTATCAAGAGCTTTTGATATGTCTAGCGCAATAGCAAAAGTTTCACCAAAATCCCGAAGAGAGGATAACCAAGAGTCAGAGAATTATGCAAAATGGTCGCCAGTAAAGCATCCTTTGCGGAACTCATACTGACGATCTGAAAGAAGATTGTGAGAAGAAAGGGGTTTAAGAATCTTCCATTAAGGATAGATTCAAAAACTTTAGAAATGCAAGAAATCAAAGCAATTGGACGATAGTTGGAGGGTTGAATGCGGTTACCCTTCTTTGGGACATGCTGAATGAAAGCGAACTTCCAGCAGGAAGGAAAAGTACCAGGTGACAGACGAAGACAAAAGAGGTTGCCTAGGCAGTGTGTCAGCACAGAAGCACACAGAGCTGGGCAGTATTTAAATACGTATTTAAATACATTTGTGTATTTAGAACTGTATTTATAAATACATTGTTTTTCATGTATTTAAATACATTTGTGTATTTAGAACTGTATTTATAAATACATTGTTTTTCATGTATTTAAATATAGTATTTAAATACTTTAATGAGTTATTTAAATACAATGTATTTAAATACTCAAAATATAAAAATGTAAATACTTTTACTGGTTTAATACACGTTCTGTACTAGCACAGTACGACGCGTCGACAGTGTAGTACAGCATGGTTCATGTTTCAACGTGTCAGTTCAATCAGTTGTGTGCCACTCTTAGTCGAAAGCGGTTGATTTCTTTATCGTGTGCGTGTCATGGCTTAGTGAATTAGTGAATGCATATGTTAAAATTTGTATGTATTTAAAATGTATTTACAAATGTATTTAAATACAATTGGTGTATTTTGTATTTAGTATCTAAATACATTCGTAAAATGTATTTAGTATTTAAATACATTTCTCCCATGTATTTAGTATTTAAATACATTCAATGTATTTATTGCCCAGCTCTGGAAGCACAGTTGTTAAGAACAACAGAAGGAACACCATTAGAACCGTACTCCTTCCTAGAGTTGAGCCCAGATAAGGCAGAAAAAACATCTTTGGCAGAGATTCTAATTTGACGTAATAAAGTCAGTAGGAGGAGGAGATGTAGGAACAGCACCGGAATCGTCCAGGTTTGAATTGTAAGCGAAAGTTTGAGCGAAGAGTTCAGCTTTGTTGGAGAAGAGACGGCAACTGAGCCGTCGGAATGGAAAGAGGAGGGAAAGAAGAGGAAGTAAAGTTGTTGAAGAGGTTCTTAGCTAGATGCCAGAAAGAGCGAGAAGAATTAGAATTGGATAGATTTTCACATTGTAAAAAGCATGTTTATGTAATGAGGAATAGGGAGAGAAGTGTGTGTTTGAGAGCCTACTGGACTGCTCACAGGGTAGATGAAACACAGAAAAAGATCAGCTAAAGAGGAGAGTGGCAGTAGAAACGGGAGTTCCAGCACTCCCTATCTTCTGTCTAACGTTTCCCCCAGAGTACTTCTTTGGTCGATTGGTGTCTACAATCTTCTCCTCCTCTCCGTAGTGAACAAATCTGTTCACTGTTTACATCATATTATTCACGACAACGTCTTCTATCTTTTGGTGTAAAGTGCGTGTGGTGTAGTTTCTTCTGAAAAAAAGTTATAACCTTCAGAAGAGCCGAACGCAAAGTACTAATTGGGATCAAAAAAGATTTGTCTACGAACTACCGTATGTGGTCGATAAAGCTAAGAAATCTTTTGCATAACACTAACAAAGAGAAGGAAGCTTTAAAACCATAGTGTTCATCCTATCATAAAAACTTCATTCACCTCACTCACGTGCTTAGAAGCGAAGGAACTAACATTAATTCTAATTAATTCGTAATACCCTTATGAATGTTCCTGAATATATCTATTCTATTAAATGTAAAGAGTATTCAGTATATATCAGTATATGTATATAAGAGTATTCAGTATATGTATATAAGAGTATTCAGTATATATCATTCAAACAGGCAAAACTCTGGCCACTAGAATCAAACAGCATAAATACTTTATTCGCACAGTTAATAAATCTAGCGCCATATTTGTTCATGTACGTAACAATAATCATGCAACTGATTGGAATAATTCAGATGTCTTGGCCCATCCTTCCTGCATGAAAATTAAATAATACTCGTAATAACAGTTCCGAAAGAAATCTAATTGAAGCAGCGTGTATTGAGCATATTAGTAATGTTAATGTTAGTTCCGGTACATATAAACCTGATTGTATTTCCAACCTCATTTTTAATCAGTTTAATCATTTTTAAACAGTTTCCCACCATCCTTCAATAACACTGCCCAACACCAATTTTGATGATTTAATTGTAGCACCTGTTTTTAGGTAACTTTGGTGTGCTGATTTCAAAAATCATCTTAGTTTTTGCCTATCACGTCAGGTTTTCGAGCAATCAAATACGGATATTTTGGAGATATCGCATTTTGGCAGGGTTATGCCCAATTTTTTCTTTTCAAAAAATAAGTTTTTACATACTCAGAATCAGCATGGAAAAGTAAACAATTGTGCAGGGAGTGAACTTTAATATACGATGGTAATATTGACACAAGTGATTAAAAGTGTTTAAATAAGCAAAAAATGAATCCATGATCATGACGTCACGCTCACACCTGGGGAAATCACAGATACCCAAGATTTTAATATGTTGTACATGACCTTTAGATTTAATGCACAGATTTGCGTATTCCACAGATAAAATTTTAACAGCAAAACAGCCGTTAACGGGTCTCAAAAATCATCAATTTTGATAAGCGCCCTTCATGGATCACCCAAAATAGCATATTGCATTGCACGAAAACCTGATGTGATGGACAAAATCTAAGGTGATTTTTTTAAATCAGCACATCAATATTATCCAGAAACAGGTCTTAGAATTAAATCAGCAAAAAAATTTTTTTTTGTTGGGCAGTGTAATCCGAAGCATTAGATCCTTGGTGAGAGGTTTCTGTTAAGGAAGGTATATAAGCTAGACGAAATTGTCTGTACTTTTAGTTTCCCTAAAGAGCAGTTGAAATAAAATCAAAAGTACTCGGTGTAGATGTTTCACTTTTCCTTGCGGACTACTTCAAAATAAAGAAGTTCACGCGTTTAATGTGAATATCAGCTATATATACTGTATATAATATATATATATATATATATATATAATATATATATATATATTATATAATATGTGTGTATGTATGTGTGTGTGTGTGTGTGTGTGTGTGTTTACGCGTAATCGGTGAAATTGCATATTTCATGAAATTGGCAGTCTATTTCCCAAATTCATGAAATAAGCAAAGTTATTGCTTATTTCATGAAATAGCATTTTCATCCCCTGCCAATTTCATGAAATAGGCAGGGAAAAACTGAGAGTTCAACTGTCAGTTGCAAACTATATTTAAGGCAACACACACAAAAACTGTCAGTTGCAAACTATATTGAAAGCAAAATATACAGGCAAGTAAGCTTACCTAACCCATTTTGATGCGTTTTTGCACGTATGGCGTGGGTGGCACGAACTGTTACAAAGGTTTCCAGCTTTTAGACAGGAGCATCTTTTGGTCTGGTCAGACAGCTGGTTCCGCGGTTAGGTTAGGTTAGGTGTGGGTAAGTTAGGTTAGGGTATGAAATACTTGATATTTTGCGATGATATTTTAGTTTAAATTTAATTAAATGGCAGAAACTCCATTCTGAGACTTCTCAAGGACATGACAACATCTAAACAATAAATATTTTTGCGTGACTAATAAAAATTAACAAACTTTTTAGGGCTACACGCACCGTTGTAAATCTTTAATAGAAAGGAGTAGCTATATGCGCACGGCTTCTTAAATATTTCATAACCTAACCTAACCACACCTAATCCAACCTAACTGCCGAACCAGCTGTCTGACTAAAAGATGCTCCTGTCTAAAAGCTGGAAACCATTGTAACAGCTCGTGCCACCCACGCCATACGTGCAAAAACGCATCAAAATAGGTTAGGTACTTGCCTGTATATTTTGCTTTAAGTATATTTTGCTTTAAATATAGTTTGCAACTGACAGTTGAACTCTCATTTTTTCCTCTGCCTATTTCATGAAATTGGCTGAGCGAAATTGCAGTATTTCATGAAATAAGCAATAACTTTGCTTATTTCATGAATTTGGCAAATGGACTGCCAATTTCATGAAATAAGCAATATTTTACTTATTTCATGAAATACACAATTTCACCGATTACGTGTAACATATATAATGTGTGTGTGTGTGTGTGTGTGTGTGTGTGTGTGTGTGAGGGAGGGTGGGAAGAAACTTTATTCACAAAGAACAGACAAATTTATGCCTGAAGCTGATTGAAGTTATCTTCAGATCGCTCTTAAGTCAATTAGATTCAAATAAATGATGAAGAATAAATCAATAAATGATGAAAATAATGATAAACGAATTAATCTAAATTTACGTAAAAGACATCAGCCTAATTTAATCCATTATCGCCCAGAGGTCTTTTCCGAGACTGACTAAAATCGTCTGGCGTTACCCAGAACAAAATCAGTTAAGTGACGCTAGGCACTGATGGATCAACGTATATTTGAATTCGAAGTCGTGCAAATAATACTAACTTCAAACCTTTAATTTTAATTGGTCGATTATTTCGCACTTAACGTCATTCCCACTTCCATTCGAGTTCCAAAAACGGGGAGGCTCGAAGTGGGAATTCTAGATTTGAAGAAGAGTTTTCTGATCTGGGATAAGGTGAAAAAAAAGCGGGTGCCAATTTTCCAGGTCTGAGGGGTTTTTCTATGAGAAATCGAACTTAAATGATAATCCTACAGTGGGAATGATATTTCTGAAATTGATCCACTGCACTGCATCGATTTTAGAATTACTTCCTTTGGGACTCCCACTTTCAAATTTCTCATTCTTCACGAATAACTATCACCTTCGTCAGGAGTATTATACTTTAAACGGCAAAACAAATATTAGAATAGAATTATTCTTAAGATGGTCTCGAGAAATGTTTTTTTATTTTTTTTAACGGTCTAGGAACTTCATAATAAATAAGTATAAATGTAGGTTAAGTAAAGTTAAGTTAAATTAGGGTGAATTAGGTCAAATCTGCAAATATGTTAGATTAGATAATTTTACGTCTCATCGTCTTTGAAAAGAAAAAAAATGCTTGACAATTCATGACGAATTATCTAATTACAATTTGACTCGTGTGTACCTTAATTTATACTGTCAAGGTCTTAGAAATTACTGTACTAAGAATATATCTTATATTTGAAAATTTTACAGTTTTGTCCTCAATTTCAATTTAGTAGAGTAAAAATAATGCTGTTACTGTCGTAAGGAATTCACCGTCGCTTCAAATCCAGCGAGCCATATCGTAACGGGTAAAAATAATGACGTGGAACATAACTGCAACTGCAAAGTATGGAAGTGGGAAGAAGTGGGGATGGGAGGGATGGTGGGCAGTTGAGTACGGGCAGAACTACTGTAGATAGATCATTGTTCCTGGCCAAAGTTTAAGAGTACCTCAATTCCCCAAAAAGGATGAACATTCCTGGCCTACATTCTCGATCGCCCTAATTTGAGAAGAGTTTAAAAAAGCTTTTAAAATAGGCTTCCAACGTCTCGGAATAATTGGAAAACCGGAGATCAAAAGCCTTGATAAGTGGTTCCCACAGAATGGAAACAGGGAGGAAGAGAAACGAGAAAGTAGAAGAAAAAGTGCGAAAAAGAAACGGGAGCGGAGGAGAGAAAAGATACCCGGGCTTACCCAGGCGCTCTCAATTGTGAGAGCAAACTCTCGATGCAGGTTTGGTGATCCGAACCCTGAGGCCTTCTAACTCCACAAGGAGGCCAGCAAGTCCCTTAATATTAAGCGATAACAGATGCTAACGACAAAATAACAACTAGTAGGAAGAAGGAAAAAAATTCTCTACCACTCACCTCTAACTCTTCGATGGGGAGATTCCATAAGAATCAAGAAAAGAGAAGAAAAATGAGAAAGCGAAGAAAATCTGCCCGGGCTCATTGAGGCGGGTTCGGCAAGGTTACTCTAGAGAAGAGAAAGTTCTCTGGAGGTTTAGGGATCCGAACCTCTGGGTTTACTAATTCCAGAAGGAAGCTAGCCGACTCCCTTAAAAACTCACCCCTTAACCACCCTTTACTCATCAAAAATTCATCCCTTAAAAATTCACCCTCTCCCCTACAAGGTCATGTCAGAAAAAATTGAAGAAATCGGGAAGGGAGAGTAAAAACAGGGTTCCCAGATTGTCAGGACTTTTAAATTATCGTACGACATGAAAAAAATGCGTCCTTTCGTCGGAACTGTCGTACATCCTATTTCTGAATTAGTAAATTATATATTATTTACTAGTTCCTTTCATATAAATATATATATACTGCCTTTTATTTGAAATGGTTTCAGATACGTTGGTGTATTTTCACTATTTATGTAACTGATTAATAGTGATGACGAAAACCAACAAAATACAGCAAGCGTTATGCATCTGACAACTTCCCGGGAATCGAGAATCCAGTGGAACGCAGGATTGGTAAAAACCCAACCCGCCTGGGTTTTTTCGGGTTTTATCGGCTTTTTCATATTTTCAATGCCCAAAAGAGTATAAGATTAGAGCTAAATAACTAAGAGCTCATTACGTACAAAAATAACTATATACCACGAGCTGTATTTTCAGTGGACAGTTAGGTATGCGTTTTGCTTGGAAATAAAATGCTCAAATAACACTGGTATGCATATGAAATTTTTTTGTCTGCTGTGAGGGTTTTTTCAACTCATATTATATAATTCGACCATGCTGAATTCGAAAATGACATTGGTTTTCCTCAATCAGGTCAGGTTTTTTCTCTATTGGCCATTTATTATAAGTCCAATTTTATCCCCAAATTTATTGATTTTTTTAGCTTAAACACTGTAGATACGAGTAATATTATAAGAACACTCGTGAAAAATGAAAACATTGTGTGAATAAATACTTTTATTCATACAATGAATATGGAAAAAAGTTTATTCAGGAAGGAATGAAGTTTTTTTGGCTTTCCGTCTGTGTTTTTCTTCGGGCACGTCTCGCTTCAAACACCAGCAATAGTCCGCCAGCATATTGATATCTCAGTTTCCCTGGTACCTCTCTTCCATTATTTTGATATCTTGGTGAAATCGTTCACCCTGTTCCTCACTATAATCCCCGCAATTTTCAAGAAAATAGTCCAAGTGGGACCACAAAAAGTGCATTTTTATGGACATGCGCGAACCATGAGCTTTGAAAGCTTCCATCAAGTTTTCGACAACGGACTCGTATTCTGGACTTCTACGCTTGCCAAGAAAATCAGTGACAACTGATATGAATGCCTGCCAGGCATTCTTCTCAGTTGGAGTCATTGCGTTTTCGAACTGAGTATCCTTGATCAAAGTTCGAATTTGAGGACCATCAAAAACCCCAGCATTTAGTTTAGCATCAGATATATGAGGAAATTTACTCTCGAGATATCGGAATGCTGAACTCTCCTTATTCATTGATTTGATGAAATTTTTCATCAAGCCCAGCTTAATATGAAGTGGTGGGAGCAAAATTTTTGTTGGTGGTACAAGGGGCACTGAAACGACATTATGCGACCCAGGTTCAAAATTCTCTCTGGATGCCCATTCACGCTGTGCATAGTGCTTCTCATCCGCTCGGCTATCCCATTTGCAGAGGAAACATGGGTATTTCGTGTATCCCCCTTGCATTCCCAATACAAATGCCACAATCTGAAAAAAAATGAAAATATTTAAAGAATTTAGAGAATTTGTTCTATCAGATAAAAAAATCTATGCATTGGACTGTATCACTTCTGTGGGGAAGTTAAGTGTTCTTATACGCTCTCAAATAACCTTTGGAAAAACAACATAGTCAATAGCAATAGTTTACTTATGATATTAGTATTACCTTCAAATCTCCACAGATCCTCCAGTTATGTTGGTCGTATACGAGAGCATCCAGTAAAATTTTCATGTTATCGTAGCTCTCAGTAAGTTGTACGGAATGTGCTACAGGGACTGATGCAACCCTATTCCCAATGTTGAGAAGTACTGCTTTCAAACTTCGTATAGACGAGTCTATAAATGGCCTCCATTCTGATGCGTTATATGGCAGGCCCAAGGATTCGATTAGCCCCTCAACATTGCAGCAGTACACTAAGGAAGAGGTATTTTCGTGCACTGCAAAAAACTTGCGGAATTCTTCCTCTCGTTTCCTATACCAGGAGAATGTTGTTCCCGGAGCCAGCAAGTTGTCCTCTCGAAGTCGTGAGCCCAAGATCTCGGCAGCTAATTTGGAAAGTCCTAAATCAATCCCTGGTAAGATCATTAAGTTTGGCCTGGTTGAGAGGCCTCGGCTCATTTGAAGCGGTATTTTGAGGTATATACGACTGGGACTGGTCATTGGCATTGGTCATTGATTCATCATCAGAATCATCGAAGTCCAGGGTTTGAGGTGGGTCGGGTATTGGAATTCCAGGACCATGGGGTACAGGTCTCATAGCAGAAGGAATGTCAGGGTATACAACAATGTGTTTATTCTTCTTGTTAACTCCTGAAAATAGAAACACAGAAACATGGATATAAAATTTGCATATGAAATAGAAGAAGCATTCAGACAGTGGCGGCTCGTGAGGGAAGGCTGCGGTCTGTAAGATATGAAATAGGTCGATGGAGTCTGTATATTTTCTTTCTTTTTCATTCATATTGTCCCTTCGGGGACAATATGAATGAAAAAGAAAGAAAATATACAATCATTGTATATGTAAATGTAACTTGTATAACAATATGTATGTGTAAATGTATTTTCTATAACAATATGTATATGTAAATGTATGATTACCATTATGGTGAATATTATGCTATATATGGTGAATATTACATTATGGTGAATATTATGTCGTTTCATACGAGGATTTCAAAATATTTAAGAAAAATAAATTTATAAGCCCACCTTGGAGGTTTGTCATGCAGAAATAGCAATCTGTCACGTGATCCTTTCCTTCTCTCCAAATCATGGGAATTCCAAAAGGCAAAGATTTCGCTCTGCCTTTGCTCCATCTTCTCAAATTTTCAATGCACGTCTTGCAGCACATATGAGGGGCGAAATTTTTGTCCTGTTCCCCTAGCTTAATTCCAAAGTATTCTCTATACATTGTCTTCACAAATTTAGTGATTTGGGACTGGTTATTTGGCATAGTAACCGTCCCACATATGTAGCAGAATCTATTGGGATCATTTTTACACGCTCTATTCATTATGAAATATTTTATCTATATGCCTGAAAAGTAAAAAAAGATATTATACAAGTGAAACAAGTGATGATAGATGTTACTGTTCCAATTCCGCTTTGACAAAATCACGAAAAATTCTATTTTACTTATGAGGCCATAGCCGGATAACCTGAGCTGATTGAGAAAAACGGATTGCAGATTCGAAATCAGCAGGAAAAACTCTATAAGAATCACTTACAAAACCCTTGACAGCAAAATTGATGCATACCAGTGTAATTAATGTTTCTAATATCTCAGTCAAGTTGTGTGAATGGGCAATCTTTTATTGATCCATATTTCATACTCATTAATTTATTTTGAAAAACCTGAAAAAAACCAAGTTGCGTGTGTTTTATGTGGAAGGGGGGGGGGGGGGTTCAGATGTTTTTTTGTTTCTGACAAAACCCACTGGGGACATCTGGCTCGGGTCACATTTTTAAAACATATTCAGATACGATTTTGGTTTTCTTCAATTTCGTTTCTTCACTAATATCATATACAGGGTGATTCAAAAGTCAGGTTACATAGGCCATAGGGATATACTGTATTATGTAATGATACAGGGGAATAGTCACATCACATGTTCGATATGGCCACCGTTAACGGCAATGCACTTGTGCAGCCAGCTAGGAATATCACATCAATGCGCTCCTCCTTCGATAACATCTCATAACTCATTTACCTGCAAAGAAACAGAAGAGCCCTATGTAACCTGACTTTTGAATCACCCTGTAGTTTCAGATTTTATAATAAAATTGACGAAGTTGTTTCTCAAAATTATCATATAAAGGCTTGAAATATCTTATACTCGTACGTACAATAACTACTGTATATCTGGGAACTTTGAGCAAAAGGCAAAAACACCAATTGGTCTTCTCAAACTCCCTGTTTCATTATTTCCTCTTACTCTAAAATAATTGAAACCCCAAAACCTTGTAGATAATGTTACTATTTTTATAACCTACTCTTAAATTAATAAAATAATTTTTAAAATATACAATACGTATCAAAAACATATTTCAACGATAATTAGTATATTATAAATTTTATTTTTTATAATAAGTTATTTCTTAAGGGTAACTAAATTATTTGCTTTAATATATTTAAAGGTAACTTTCCTTTAAAAAATCTAATTTTATACAATTCATAATTTCCATTCCAAAGAAAGTTTGTAGTTAATTTCTAGATGAACGGAGTCCCAAATATAAGAATCTTTTCTTTAAGTATTAACTTTAATTTATTATGAATATGTATTTAGTACATAACCAAAGCTTTTTTTAATAAAATATCTTAGTTATTATTATTTTATAAATATTTTAAATACACACTAATTTATCATACTTCGCTAAAGACGTAATGAGGCTGGATGTAAACAAAAGATTTGCTTTCCTTTAAAATTTCCACTTATCTTCAAATTTTCTTCCATTTTTAACATCTTTTCTTCCTTTTTGTCCTTTATATTCCTTCGTAATTACTTTTAACTTTGTAATTACTTTTAAAAGGCAATTTATCGACAACCCTTGTCGTTAATGAATGCTCGTATTTCTCCGTGTCAAAACTGTGATTCAAGTTAAGTTATGATTTTAAAATATTCAAAAGAAGATTTAATTATTTTTTATTAAACATAAGTTTATTTTTTATAAAATAATATGCCTCAAGCGCAATAATATAAAAATCAACTTAAAAAGTTAAAAAATTTCAACGCAATAAGAAAAATAAATTTAAAAAAATTGTTAAATTAATATTTGGAAATTTAAGCTAAGTATTTTTAAGAAAATATTTTTCGAAATAAGGAATCTTTTCGATTTGTAGGTAGAAAATGTATATATTTTGTTAAGAAAAGTACATTCTTCATTGGAGAAATCTATTATTTGGACGTAATATTTGCTATAAATTGTATTTTACCTGGAATACAACCTAACCTAACCTAACTTTCTTACGTGTGCCATGTTTGTACCGAACCAATTCGAGAACACTTGGGATGTGTTAAAAAGACGGAATAAGCGGCAAAGTGGGACCAAACATGAAATGATTGACTTCTATCTTTGCGAATTCGTTTTGGCATCGAAAGAACACAAATAAAGACCCATTTGAGAAAATTTTACGAGACATTTCCCAATTTTCAATCTATTCTAGTTAAATTATTATACATTTTTCCACCATAAACTGTACTTTTCTTAACAAATATATATATATATTTTCTACCGACAAATATTATTTTCTTGTTTTGTTCACAATGTTTCAAGCCGAAAAGACCCGAAATAAGTCATCCAACACCTTACAAAATTTTTGTTTTTTTTAATATTTCCTTTGTACTGAATTTAAATTGAATATTGTCGAGCATAACTAAAATATACAGGGTGGCCGCAAAGTCCCTTTGCATGAAAAACAAAGGCAACATACAGATATGCTGTAATGTCACTGCAAAGTGACTTTGTGGCCACACAGTAGGTTGTCAAATATTTTACGAAATGGGCAGTTTTTTCTGAGAAGTTTGTATAAGTTATGCATTTGATAACTCAAAGAAGGTAAGATGGTAAACGTATGATTTAAAATTGATGAGGGAAAATTTGGAAAAAGAAAGTACAACGTAGGTCGCTGTTTACAGGGTCAGGGGGTATTTTGGGGATTTGAAAGAAATTCTGAAGACTTTTTTATTTAGTGCCAGAACCATCAATGGACACGGAAACTTTAATAGCAGTGACTAGAGCGGATTCTGCCTGGGAAGACTACAGTAATACGCGGCTGCTGGAAAGCATACAGTAAATTGAATGCCGAAGGGTTCCAACATCTTACTCAATTTCGTTGACCCAAACACGCACGCGCACAACATCGAAATGACCTGGAAGGATGTGAAAACTAGTATCCCCAAAAGACGAGCAACGAAAACTTGTATTTTAATTTTAGGGCATTTCGCCCCGGTACCTTTTCTTCAAGACATTTCCCAATGACGGAAAGCAGGTTCATGACTTTAATTTCTCTGCGGCGAACGTTTATAATCCATCACGATAGCTAAGTAAAATTTGTGTTTGGTTGTGAGGTTAGGTTATACGTTACGGTAGGTTAGGTTAGGTTTAGTTAGATTTACGTGAACGCAAAAATACGCCTTAATTCTACGACCTATCTTTTGTTTACATTTGTACCGATAAATATTTTAGATTCATAATTAAAAAATTCATTATAATTTCCCGATATGTTTTTATGACTTAATAAAAAAATGGCGCTTCTTCGTATCCATTCTAGAATATTCATCCGCGCGAATGTAAACAAAAAATAATTTTTTTGGGCGTCATAAATTGACTCCCCTAAACTAGGAATTTAACAATTTATATAATATATCATTATAATAATAAGCGTAATAATAATTTATGAACTGTCGAAGTATGAAATGGGCGGACTACTGAAATCGGGTCGGCCCGAAACTGCATATTATCCCAAATAAATATATATATTTATCTTGTGTGTTTGCTGAGCATGTAAATTTTCTTTGGTTACAAAAATATTTTTAGAACTAACACATTTATTTCTCAACACAAGGCCATATATATATATATATATATATATATATATCTTACTCGGGCCTTATGTCTTCGCGCGACGGTTCAAGATCGACCTGCGGTCGACCTCTCCGCACTATCTCACCTCATTTGCGCGATTTGGTAGAAGAGAGAGTTGGTTTCTATTCACCTCCTGCAGACGTAGCCAGCTACGCATGGTTTTTCAGGGACTTTGCACAAGAACCTATCCCGCTGGTTCTTCAAATTATTCAGGTTGATGTGCTAAAGATTCCTCGGTTCTTTTGGTATCACATTAAAGAGTTTTGGGCACGTATTGTGAGAGTATTTTCCATGTGTGTGTTATTGCGTATCACACACACACACACATATATATGTATATATATACACAATGCGCCTCAGTGGTGTAGTGGTTAGCATTGCTGACTACGAATCCATCGGCCCCGGGATCAAGACCCGGTGACGGCAGGCGGCGCGTAGCAAAATCCAGCTGTCCATCATTGTACACAATAAAAAAAATTGGTTGGTAGATAAATGGATACCCTGGGTAACCTCGTGATTAAGACGCTGGGCTGCTGGTGGGGCGTGGTTCGGATTCCACGTTAAACTGTAGGTCTAAGGTGGACTGACAAGCTTGATTTTCGTCAGAATGAACAATTCGGGCGGAAGCAAGACCAAGGTTGACCAAGGTTAACCAAGATCGTATATATACAGGGTGTACATAAAGTCAGGATCTATTTTTGTGAAGCACTTGGAAATTATATGGAATTCAATCATAAAATGATAAAGTGGTAACATTTATTAAATAATTAAGAGTAGGATTCGACGTGACGCCCATCAGTATCCCTGCACAGCTCAAATCGTTCCGCAGCATTTCTAAACACATTCTGGAGCATTTGCGGGGTTATGTTATCTGCAGCAGTTCGTATACGTGTACGTAAGTTTTCAAGACTCGTAATCTTCGTCTGATAGACGTGCGATTTGATAAAGCCCCATGCAAAGAAATCTAAAGGGGTTAAATCTGGTGATCTCGCTGGCCAAGGTCTTTTGTTGCTTCCGCGTCCGATCCAGCGATTTGGAAAACGTCCATTTAGATAATCCTGAACAATTTTGGCATAGTGACAAGGAGCACCATCATGTTGATAGACGACGGTACTAACAATCCTATCCCCGTCGTCTATCAACATGATGGTGCTCCTTGTCACTATGCCAAAATTGTTCAGGATTATCTAAATGGACGTTTTCCAAATCGCTGGAACGGACGCGGAAGCAACAAAAGACCTTGGCCAGCGAGATCACCAGATTTAACCCCTTTAGATTTCTTTGCATGGGGCTTTATCAAATCGCACGTCTATCAGACGAAGATTACGAGTCTTGAAAACTTACGTACACGTATACGAACTGCTGCAGATAACATAACCCCGCAAATGCTCCAGAATGTGTTTAGAAATGCTGCGGAACGATTTGAGCTGTGCAGGGATACTGATGGGCGTCACGTCGAATCCTACTCTTAATTATTTAATAAATGTTACCACTTTATCATTTTATGATTGAATTCCATATAATTTCCAAGTGCTTCACAAAAATAGATCCTGACTTTATGTACACCATATATATATATATATATATATATAATATATATATATATATATATATATATATATATATATATATATATATATATGCCATTGCTCTTCCATTAATTTTCCAACAAGTTTGATATACGGCATCGTTCAAGCCTTCGTTCGTCGAAATCAAAGAAACGATACTAATTTAAGATAATTAACATAAATTAACACTTGTACTTCTACAACTGTTAAATTAACAACACAAAATGAGGAAAACTTTCAATTAACTTTTTAATTAGAATTGTTGAAGTAAAAATGATGATTATAAGTTTTTAGTGAATAATTTTACAGAATTCATTCATTTGGAATTTAGACTGATTTATGCTTACAATGAATTTGGTCTGGGACCCTTTAATTAAAAAGTTTAATTTGGGAATTCTTTGAAAATTTCATACTTAACAAATAATTTTTAAAAAGTTAACACACGAGTACGAGCGCGCGCGCGCGCGCACACATATATATATATATATATATAAATTATTTCACAAAAGTAACACATGAATAATATTTACGATGAAAATAACCACGAAGGGAAAAAGAAACAGAATGGTGCTCAAGCGCTTTCGTCTAATGACATCCTCAGGAACACTGAAATAAATAACAAGTTCGAGACTATATATACGTCACACAAAAAATAAAAATAAAAAATAAAAATAAAATAGAAAAATAAAATAGAAAAATGAAAATTGTAGGAGGAGCATACAAATTTATAAGGAAAAACTACCAGAATTTTAGCACTTTGCCCCTCTTGTCTAAATCCGTTCTGAACGAATTCAAAACAACAGGATCAAGCGAAAAAAGGCCCTGGTTAATGTTAAAATTATTTGTAAGTTGAATAATGGCAGACTCAAGAATATTTCTATTAACAATGTTGCTTGAGTGAAACAAAATTGAAGCATTATTCCAATCAATACAGTGGGATAACTCTGACAAATGGACGAAAAGGGCACTGGACAACTGTCACTTTCTAACGGAATATTGATGCTGTTTTACACGTGTACGCAAATCCTTTCCTGTCTGTCCAATGTAAAAGGAATCACATTGTTCACAACCAATTTTATAGATAAAGCCTGAATTATTGGTAGGGCTATTTTTTACTATGATATTTTTCACAATATTGTCATATGAAAATACTACATTAATATACAAAAGTTTAAGTACATTAGCAATGCCTAAAAAGCCTGGGAGAAATGGAAGTACTAAAATATTCTTCGACAAAGTGTGAGGGTTATTATTCACACGATAGAAAGTGCGTTTTGCCTTGTTAAAACAAGATTCCAAAAAAGCAGGTGGTTAACACAAATCACTTCCAATACTGTTGATTTTTTCTAATTCGGCATCCATGTATTCCGGACTGGCGATCCAGGCTTTTTAGGCATTGCTAATGTACTTAAACTTTTGTATATTAATGTAGTATTTTCATATGACAATATTGTGAAAAATATCATAGTAAAAAATAGTCCTACCAATAATTCAGGCATTATCTATAAAATTGGTTGTAAACAATGTGATTCCTTTTACATTGGACAGACGGGAAAGGATTTGCACACACGTGTAAAACAGCATCAATATTCCGTTAGAACGGGACAGTCGTCCAATGCCCTTTTCGTCCATTTGTCTGAGTTATCCCACTGTATTGATTGGAATAATGCTTCAATTTTGTTTCACTCAAGCAACATTGTTAATAGAAATATTCTTGAGTCTGCCATTATTTAACTTACAAATAATTTTAACATTAGCCAGGGCCTTTTTCCGCTTGATCCTGTTGTTTTGAATTTTTTCAGAACAGATTTAGACAAGAGGGGCAAAGTGCTAAAACTCTGGTAGTTTTTCTTTACAAATTTGTATGCTCCTACAATTTTTATTTTTCTATTTTATTTTTCTATTTTTATTTTTTTGTGACCTATATACAGTTTCGAACTTTTTGTTTATTTCAGTGTTCCTGAGGATGTCATTAGACGAAAGCGCTTGAGCACCATTCTGTTTCCTTTTTCAGATCACCTGAAGATCCGTCACCCCAGCCTTTTTTAGTTAGCTTTATAAGGCTAACTAACGAAAATATCACGAATTAACCTAACCACTCGTTAGGTCAACTGTACGCTCTTGGCGATTGGTTAGGTTAGGTTAGGTCGTGATATTTTCGTTAGTTAGTCTTATAAAGCTAACTAAAAAGGGCTGGGGGGGTGACGGATCTTCGGGTGATATATATATATAAAACGCGCCTCGGTGGTGTTGTGGTTAGCATCGCTGAGTACGATTGCCGGCGAGGGCAGGCGGCGATCAGTTCATCCAGCTGTTCATCGTTCATATAGGAAAATAAGTGGTTGGTAGATAGATGGGTACTGTGGGTAACCTAGTGGTTAAGACGCTGATTTGCTGATCGGGAGGTCGTAAAATCCAGTCCAGGCGAAGCCTTCGTAATTTCCGAGTTCTCTGGTGGTTCCGATTTCACGTACATTAAGCTGTAGGCCTGAGATGGGGGCAACAAACTTCAGAAACCTTCAAAATGAACAATTCGGGAAAAAGCAAAACTTAGGTTTTGTTTATATATATATATATAAATTTATTTTATATGATGCAAAATATTTTATTGCCTTTTCATGAATGACACATGGGAAAATATTCTTTAAGACTGGAGAGCAGAAGGATGTTAATTGCAAATTTCTTTTAGCGATTAGTTTCTAAATTGGTCGTCAACCTTCAGATAACTTTCGTACGTGTTATCAAATAGATTCGCTCAGCATCCAAAAGGGGTTTTGGGGATCGCTAAATGATTGTATGTTAATAGTGCTTCGCTAACGTTTCTATCTCGAAATAGTTTATTAACATTACTATTTATCTAGAAATGTCACTTAATATGTCAGTGAAAGTAAATACATAGCATAGCTTAGCTTAACATATATATATATATATATATATATATATATATATATATATATATAAAATAGATTAAAATTCTACGCAATTATTTATATTATTTATAATACTTTATCATTCTTAACAAAGATTTTCTGTATTTCAGTAAACAAAATTGAAATTTATTCGTTCGTTTTTGTTTCATAAATAATAGTTCGTTCTAAATATTATTTAAAAGGCAAGATTTGACAATAAAATTGCCATGTTCGTTTAAAACAATAATTTGGAGTTCAAAATTTGTAAGTTATTTGCTTTATTTCAAACATAAATAAAATATAACGAGACTCCTTTCCCATTTTCTAAATATTAATATTTCTTGCTACTCTTCTATAACACACACACACACACACACACACACACACACACCACACACACACGTGTGTGCGTAAGTGTAGTGGGTTAATTTTGTTGGGTAACAACTTTGATACCTTAAAAAATTAAAAAAGAAATTATATAAAAATTTAGAAATATTTTTATTGTCTGAAAAAGATACGGTGGTTCTCATTAAGTTACGTTACGCTCTGTTTGAGTAGATTAGCTACTACCTCACTATTTACTCATTTAACAGAAAACAACTTTTTACTTTTCAGTTACAATCAAAACAGTTATCACGCCCGAGTTATTTAAATATCTAATTTAAAAAGTCGGTGCTCGCTCATGCGGAGATGTGTGTGCGTGTGCGTGTGTGTGCGCGCGCGCGCGCGCGCGAAGACACAAATTCGGATTAACAATGTGGTTAAGTGCATGACTAGTTCACAGTTCTAAAAAGGTATAATTACTATAATTACTATAATTATTATTATTTACCGAACGTAGTTAATGGTCTTTCTTGTCTTTTAATTTATATTATTTTCTTTCGCATTGACAATCTGTCTGTCTGTCTGTCTGTCTGTTTCTGTCTGAACCGACCGACATGAAATTTGAAAGGAATTTTGGGATCGTTGGTAAGAATCTTTATGAAACGCAGAGGTAATTAAAAAACTTCTTTATTTTCAGGTCAATTTACACCAAAATTCTACGGTATCTAGATTTTGGGGACTAAGTTAAGCAGATGTTAAAATGTCCGACATACAATTTTTTTCCTGACGGAGGGGTAACTATGTTACTTTAACATATTTACAAATTTCTTAAAGTTATACGCTTCGTTTCCGACCGATTTGAAGCAAATTTAGAGAATTGTTAGATATTGAGGTGTAGTATAAGAAAACACGATTGATTTCTCCTTTTTAAGTGTTGGTAATTATAGAGTCAAAAATGTAACGACATTGCAGAGTTCTGCTATCTACAAACTTGCCCCCATAGTTTCGGAAGTACGTATTAGAATGAAATGCCAAAAGCTTTCTTGAATCCAAGTGTTTCCGACGGAAAAGTAACTACAGGGTCATTCTATTTATTTTATTTATTGTTCGGGGTACAGGGTTCACCTCTAAGCCTATCAACACTAAGTTTGTTGGGCATAAAGCCTTATTACTCTCGATAGGGACTAACTACGAGTAATATGTTGGAAATTTTTTTAAATGAAATCCAAACCTACATTCGCCAAGAATACCGAGTAAACTGTATAAATAATTTGAAATAAAATAAATACTTTCACTGCCAATCTCGGATCACTTTAACATATTGCTTCCCAGGAACCTCTCTTTAACATATTGCTTTCCAGGAGGGATCACTTTAACATATTGCTTCCCGAATGCTTTGGGAAGCAATATGTGAAAGTGATCCCCAATCTCTCGCGCTTATAATATCCTTCATATAAGTTCATATCAGTTCCTTAACATTAAGAGACTTCGATGTTGTAACCAAACCTGAAGATACCTCGTCAAACCGAACTACATCGCAACACCATTTCCCGTCAGATCAACGAAGTCGAGCGACGCTGGGTCTGGTTCAGTAGATGGATGGGTGATAGCCGTCTGGGTTTAGATGATGCGGCAGCTCACGGTTCGAACCCCACGTAAAGTGCCGTAGGTACACTCCGTTACATAACCTTTGCTGTTACGAAGGTGGTTAAACAACCCAAAACACGAGTGTTACCTCACATTTGGAGCAGTAAAGTCCACTAAAGCTTAAAGTTTAAGCTCCAAATTAAACAAAATAAATAATCCACTTCCCAATTATTTATTTTATATTAAAATTATTGTAACAAAAAAAAATTATTAAATTTTACTTATTTTATAAATAAATAATTATTCCTTCATTTATCATTCAATCATATACAATACAATTCACTTCTATTTAATATAAAACAAATATCTCCTACAAAAAGGAGCAGCAGCTCATTCATACAAAAGATAACACAGATAAGAGATAACGCACCATTTAGTAATAAATATATATATATATATATGTTTTAAGGATTACATTCTGTTCTTCACTAAATTGCTTTCATGGTTTAATATTGAGTTAGATTAAGTCATGGTTAAATTAATCTAAATAGGATTGGGTTGGACGCGCTTCATATACATATTTCTCGCCTGGACGCGCTTCATATATTTCTCGCCTGATTTAAACAAGGTTCATAAGGTATACAGTATATATACACACTTTCCAAGTTTGTGTGTGTGTGTGTGTGTGTGTGTGTGTGTGTGTACGAGTGAGCGCGCGCGCGCGCTAGAAATGAATGGGTGACAAATTTATATTTTGAAAACTATAAAAATATAAGGAAAAATATATAGTTCCTAGTAAAAGAGACATTAAATCCTTTCAAATTTATTATGAGCCACATAATTATATATATATATATATATATATATATATTATACACACACGAAACATTTTCCTTAAAGAAATCATAAAACGTCAGAATTTTACCCGCTTGTTAACCCTCTAAAATAAACCGTGAGGTATTATAACTTGCGGAGATTTGTGATATATCAAAACGGTTGTTTAAACTACCTAAGTATCAATAAAATAGTCCGTCCAGTCCTTGAATCTGAAGGCGGGTCCTTTAATCGAAGACAGAAACGACCACAAACCATGCCACACGCGTGCCCTGGAAGTTTTGTAGGTATACCCACCACACTGTTAGTGTTTTATGTTTTATTTCAGTCAACTTTATATGTAATTATTTATCCGAACTACGTCAGGTATCATCCGCTACTCGTAAAGCTTTAAGTTCTTAAGACGCACTTTTACGTACAACTACAGACTGGCCACAAAGTCCCTTTGCAATGAAATTACAGCATATCTGTATGTTGCCCTTGTTTTTCATACAAAGGGACTTTGTGGGCACCCTGTATATTTGTATAAAGGTCGGATTTCATTCGGGTCTTAAATACTGTATGATAATTGTCTACCATCTTATAAATATTTTGGCTAAATCAAATTGTTTTTATGTGAGATTCATAATACAAACTACTTTTTGCCTTTCTATCAAACGAAAAATAACAAGGAACAAGGTTGTCCTAAAATTCTTTTATGCTTAAAAAACAGCTCCCCCCCCCGACCCCCGAAAAAAGATAGGAAAAGCGTTGTCGATAAAATGTATTTATTTATAATGCTTGTAAGTGTTTATTGATTTTTTAGGTTCATATTATAATGAACGTCATAAACCATCATTGTAATGTAAATAAGAAGAGACTGTAGACACCAACAGACCAGGGAAGTACTTTGGGGGGGGGGGACGTTAGAGAGAAGATAGGGAGTGTTGGAACTTCCGTTGCTCCTGTCACTGTCCTCCGTAGCTGATCTTTTTCCGTGTCTCATCTACCCTGTCAGCAGTCCAGCATGCTCCACCCGCTTCACAAAGCTTTCCCTGTCAGCAGTCAAGCATTCTCCATCCACTTCACAAAGCTTCCCTCTCAACAGTCACTCCATGATTCGCGTAGGACGGCTATGGAAACACCTGACCTCTGATCTTTCTGCTCTCTCTGATTGGTGCAGAGAAAACCTTGTGGCTTTCAATCCTCAAGAACTCAGTTCCTCCATATGTTTACTCGTCAAAATCTTCCACACGACTATCCCTTACTTCAACAACACACAACTGAATCCTTCCTCTTCTCTTAACATTCTTGCGTTTCCTTTTCTCATGATCTTTCCTGGAAGATCACGTATACTC
>JAJOZX010001718.1:697500-786639 GCA_023014485.1 Bathynomus jamesi | reverse complement strand
CGTGAAATTATTGTGGATTTATTGTGCATTATTATAATCGAGAAAGAGAGAGTTTATAGTTTATAGAGACACTTGATAGCAGTTCAAGTCATTAGGTTGCTTCCAGAGGGACAACCGCCCCAGAGATTATAGAAATACTTGATAACAGTTCAAGTCAGTAGGTTGCATCCAGAAGGACAACCGCTTCAGAGATTTGTAGAAATACTTGATAGCAGTTCAAGTCAGTAGGTTGCATCCAGAGGCAAAACCGCCCCAGAGATTATAGAAATACTTGATAGCAGTTCAAGTCAGTAGGTTGCATCCAGAGGGACAACCGCCCCAGAGATTTGTAGAAATACTTGATAGCAGTTCAAGTCAGTTCAAGGCAGTTTAAGTCAGTGAGTTGAAGTCAGTTTAAGTCAGTCAGTTCAAGTCAGTTGTAGTCAGTCCCCAGTCAGTTGTAGTCAGTCCCAATCCCAAGTCAATTGTAGGAAGTTTAAGTCAGTTTGAAGTTTAAGTCAGTTTGAAGTTTAAGTCAGTTTTAGTACAGTCAATTTTATTCAACCTTTTTTTTTTGTTGGAAAAGAGAATTTAACTTAAGAGAATTTAATTTAGCGACTTTAAGAGAATTTAATTCAACCTGAATTGACAGGTTTGTATTTTTAATTCAACCTTCTGTGTCTCTTTTTTGCATGCAGTATTGCGTATATAAATATATAGGTAAAATTATACAGTTTATTGTTTAGAAGCAAAACAGTTTTTACAAATGTTTGTAACGATTTTGATAATTATTGTGATGTATATGATGACAGTAATAGTGTAGTAACTAATCGATCATGTCCCAATGACTTTTTAAATTACTATGGGGAGGAACATGCCGTTCCTCCGTTTTGTTTGAACTCCTTTAATTTTTGTTCTAAGCAGTGTGACAATCAATATTTTCCTAACGAGCAAAGTGCTCACGAAAAGACATATTGTTAATTTCAGACATCATATCTCCCCGATTGGTCACTCGATTCCCCCGAATGTAGTACTCTAAATTTACCTTGCTCTGTATGTTCGTGAAATTTACCCGTATGACCGAACATAACCTCAATTTAGGTTTTATTTTTTTATTTTTAAGAGTATTATATGGCACGTATAACCCCATGTTCAATTCATTATAGTTCATAATTGATTTCTATTTTCAATTTTTATTTTTTTTATTTTTTTATTCGATTAATCTTGAGCAATTGTCGTTAAATTGTTATTGTACCATTTGTAAGGTATCAAACAAAATTATAGCCAATTTTGACACTCTATACCAGAACGCCATTTTTCCCCTTCTAATAATTTTGTTACACCATTCCAATATTACTAATTACATAATTGTACTGTCACCATGAATTTCACTAGACCCTGTTATCACCTATGCCCCGTCAAATCGTCAAATAAAATTCAATTATCGTACTGATACTTCTGGTTAATATTAATGGTGATATACTGTTACTATATGGCTATGAATGTTATTGCTCGAATACATTGCCATTAATGCTACCTGTATTAGAATTTAAGAATAATTCACTTAAACTTAAAGGATTTTATAACCCTACTCCCATTTTAAATTATTATACACTATTTTTAAACTTTGTTAATTCGAAAACCTTCCGAAGCTCTACACATACACACGCATGTATGCACATTTCTCCACAAACATTACGTACAAAACTACTACAAAAATCTGCGGATACTGATTACACTTTCACCAATTACAATTACCCACATTTTTGTAATCATTGGCATACTTATTGGAAAGGAAATTCAGCATTCATATCCTGAATTTATTTAATCTTAATAATTGTTGTTTAATATATATAATCTTGCTCATGCATTTATTAAGTTATTTTAACTAACCAATTACACTCTGTACCTAATACACATAAATACACACTTGACCACAGGTCTATACATCATCCATTACGTAATTCGATTTTTACCTCCAATAGTCAATAAAATTAGATTATTAACTGTACGATCATGGTAACTTTGGAAATTCCTGAACCTTAAAATTTAAATTTCCCTTTTATTCATTATGTACATATTTTTTTCACAGCAAAATAAATTTTTGTTAAAAACAACATTATCATTGTTTGTCTAAATTAACGTATTAATCCTTTTATTCTCTTTGCATAAATTAAAGTATTAATCTTTGAATTTTTTATATTTTATAATGACTCTTTAAGCAAATGTCGTGTTAAGGATTTCATTTCCTAATTACTGTGCATTGTAACTTAACCACCCCGACTTATGTTGTTTATATAAATTTGTAATTATAAAAACCATTAGTCATAATCTACTTTGAATAACGAAGTTGGGATGTTATATTATGGTATTCTATTAATTGTATTGCATTAATATCATTCTAGAGGGAAGAGCCCTGTAAAAATGAACAATGAATAATTCCTATATAATCAAATATTCATTTTTACACAAGAACCAAAATCGCCTAACGCGAGTTTGGATAAAAATTTATTTGTTGCTTTCTATTTTTGCAGTTTCACAACCATGCGACCTACCATTTCTCTGGGTAAGTCGAATCCATGTTGTGTCATTGAAGGTTCCTTGTGAGAAACAAATGTCCCTTAATTTCATTCCCTTAAAGTACAAACAAGACAATTGACGGTTTAGATCGTTTAACATTTCCATCACAATATTACCATATCTCCATTTTCCATTGATTATAGAATTTATTATAATTAATTATTGATGTCTTGTATCTAACCCTCATCCCTAAATTTTATTAGATTATGCATGCACATTGAATGTGGTATGATTTGATCCCTTGTTTGTGCTTCTTTATTCATTTACTTATTCTTCCTCAAATGTACCAATTCCTTAATATTTACTGTATACTCGTATAAGTATATTTATTTAATTAATAGTTTCACTCACTCTTGTACCATGGCTACAAACCCTTCATTACTCTATCTCTTTAATTCGTTTCCTCTAAGTTCTCCCAAAAACTACTTATACTGTAGGTATAAAATAAATAATTATGACGTCATAAAGTAACTTGATTCCCTTCACGTTTTCCATACCTTTAATACTGAATCACGTATTTAGTATGTTGATATCTTTAGTATTCAATCTATGGTAAATTCTTTAACCTACGATTATCTATATGTTGCTCATTCATACGTCCATTTCCTTTCTTGACCTTTATCTTTGTTAATTTTATTAATTATTCATTCAGCTACCTATTGTCTACGTATTGTCAACCTGTTGTGTGACTACCAATGTGTGTACAAAACTTTATGCATTCGTACATGTTCGCAAATGATCATGATGACGTACGTAGTTACCTTGCATGTAAGTACGTTCATATGTATTCTTTTTATTTATTTTCTTTAAATTAATTAATTTCTCGCAATACTCAGAAGTGCTTATGCAATTGTTCGAATTCCGCTAACCACAGCGGAAGCGAGTGCTTCTGAGGTGAAAATCTCCTCTCTCTTGCTTCTAATCATAAAACATTATTATGTGTGTTATGTTATATATATATATATATATATATATATATATATATATATATATAACTATATGCCCATGTACTTTGTGTTATACTCTTCACATCCTAATTGTCTATAAATATGAAACACTGTAAAAAAAAACTATAGTTAACTGTTTAATTGTAATTAACTGTAATAATTAATATAATGTAATTGATGTACTTTAATGAAACTATAATTAACAATAATAAATAATTTAATATAATATAATACTGTAATTAATGTACTTTAATGAAACTGTAACTGAAAATAATAAGCGAATGAGAATTAATTGGCAATTATAATCATAATTGTAATAAAGCAAAATTACAATGTACTCAGTTATGTACTTGGGATTGTACTCAATGTACGACCCGACATTATGTCGCCATTTAGGAATGTATACCCGGCGATATTATTATTTTTTTGTTATCATATTTTCGTTGGGATAAATTTTGATGTGCTTTCTACTTTGCCAAATAATTGGTGACTTGTTCTTTTTAAAATTCTTAATCATTTTTAAATTTAGCTTAATAATGAATCCTAAGTAACTTTTTTGCAATGTTCATGTTTTGTATACGTTCTCTCTTCGATATAAAAGACGAAGTCATGTCTTGCCTAAGCATTTAATTGTAAATCCTAAACTTTTAATTTTTGCTCATATCCTTATTTTTGTGTAAAGATGCATAGTTCAATTTCCACTTCTAATTAACTTGGCAGATCATAATAACATCAGACCTGAAAATACGCTGTTTAAGATAAAAATAAGGCTTCCTCTTCCTATATCCTGTCTATCTGTTTAAACATTGTCACAGCAAAAAAGTTTACTTTATTTTCAAATATTGTGGAAAAATAGTGCAGCCTTTTCAACATTTAATAATAATGATGTTAGCAGTTTTTGGGTATATAAACCCACAAAAATTCTTCCATGTTCATTCTTATTTAGACTACGAGGCTGAGCATTACCTGTAACATTTTAGCAGTAAATTACAGTAAGAAAAAGTCTTTATCTTCTCCTTCGAGCCGTGCTCTCTTCAGAGAACTTAGTCATTAAAATCCCCCGATACGTTACAAGAAGAATCGGAGAGAACCCTCAAAGAATTTAATAAGCCCTCAGAATCCTCCGAGCCACTGTAGAAGAACTCGGAGAGTAGTAGAAGAAACTATTGCAAGTAACAAATCCGTTGCTGCCTCCTTACCAGAACCCCCGTCGACTTCGACCCAACCCAGGCCATAGACGGAGGGGTTAACAAGTGGCGACCATGCCAGGATGACAAGTGGCGACCCTGCCCCAGGATTCTTCCAGTCTTCCAACCCTTGAAATATAAGAAATTGGCGACTCTGCAATTAGAATTCTTCCAATCTTCCAGACCCTGGAAACATAACAACTGGCGACCTGTACATCCAGGATTCTTCCAGTCTTTCAGACCCTGGAAATATAACAACTGGCGACCTCTGCATCCAGAATTCTTCCAGTCTTCCAAACCCTGGAACTAGAGCCAATATCCAGTTGACTGGTGTGTCACGACTTCCAGTTCGTCACATCCACCCTTGAACCGGTGTGTCCCGGCTACAAGTCCTCCACGCCTAGTTTTCATCCAAGAACTAGTGGCCAGCAAAACACGTCTTCAGGACACGTCTTCAAGGATTTCACCGTAGGAATCTTATTAAGTACCGAGCTCTTTTTTTAAAGTAATCTCTAAACATTTGAGAAGTCAGTATTATTAACAGTTAATAATTAGTATCAAGCCAGAATTAACAAAAAACACAGTGAACATTCCATACACCAGTGATACATTTCTTTTTATTGAAACCAAGCTATTTCCACTATTATCGTAGTGTAGAATAATTTTATTTTATGTACCACACATAATATTACCATATCTTCGCGTACATTCGAGTGAAATGTTGTTTACATTTTTTATTTTTGTTTGCAATTTTTTTAAATTACACTGGTCAACACTCATTTTATTGCCAATCATATTAGAGTGATTTTGGGGTAACTTTGTGGTGCTGATTCCGAATATGACATCGGTTTTGCTAGATTGGCTCTAATTTATGAGATAATTGGTACCCCATTGAAACACGTAAAAATGCAAAAAATTTAATGTTCAGGCGGAGCCTACTTACAAATCGCATTGAAATTGTCTCAAATCATACAAAAGTAAACACATGAAATACGTAATGGCATTTTATTCGGTCTCACCATCTAGAATGTTCCGGTAGTTTCCCATATGCACGCGTTATGGTTACGTTTCCTATTAATTGAGGGTATTCATTATCTCAAGAACTAGAGCCAAATCGGAAAAACTACTTTCATTTTGGAATTCAGCAACCCCAAAATACCGTAAATTCGTACGAATTTCTTTGGCAACGAAAAAAAAAAAAATTTTCTTGACCTGTCTTATTGAAGTGAATTGACGTGAAATTATTGTGGATTTATTGTGCATTATTATAATCGAGAAAGAGAGAGTTTATAGTTTATAGAGACACTTGATAGCAGTTCAAGTCATTAGGTTGCTTCCAGAGGGACAACCGCCCCAGAGATTATAGAAATACTTGATAACAGTTCAAGTCAGTAGGTTGCATCCAGAAGGACAACCGCTTCAGAGATTTGTAGAAATACTTGATAGCAGTTCAAGTCAGTAGGTTGCATCCAGAGGCAAAACCGCCCCAGAGATTATAGAAATACTTGATAGCAGTTCAAGTCAGTAGGTTGCATCCAGAGGGACAACCGCCCCAGAGATTTGTAGAAATACTTGATAGCAGTTCAAGTCAGTTCAAGGCAGTTTAAGTCAGTGAGTTGAAGTCAGTTTAAGTCAGTCAGTTCAAGTCAGTTGTAGTCAGTCCCCAGTCAGTTGTAGTCAGTCCCAATCCCAAGTCAATTGTAGGAAGTTTAAGTCAGTTTGAAGTTTAAGTCAGTTTGAAGTTTAAGTCAGTTTTAGTACAGTCAATTTTATTCAACCTTTTTTTTTTGTTGGAAAAGAGAAGTTAACTTAAGAGAATTTAATTTAGCGACTTTAAGAGAATTTAATTCAACCTGAATTGACAGGTTTGTATTTTTAATTCAACCTTCTGTGTCTCTTTTTTGCATGCAGTACTTGCGTATATAAATATATAGGTAAAATTATACAGTTTATTGTTTAGAAGCAAAACAGTTTTTACAAATGTTTGTAACGATTTTGATAATTATTGTGATGTATATGATGACAGTAATAGTGTAGTAACTAATCGATCATGTCCCAATGACTTTTTAAATTACTATGGGGAGGAACATGCCGTTCCTCCGTTTTGTTTGAACTCCTTTAATTTTTGTTCTAAGCAGTGTGACAATCAATATTTTCCTAACGAGCAAAGTGCTCACGAAAAGACATATTGTTAATTTCAGACATCATATCTCCCCGATTGGTCATTCGATTCCCCCGAATGTAGTACTCTAAATTTACCTTGCTCTGTATGTTCGTGAAATTTACCCGTATGACCGAACATAGCCTCAATTTAGGTTTTATTTTTTTATTTTTAAGAGTATTATATGGCATACTATAACCCCATGTTCAATTCATTATAGTTCATAATTGATTTCTATTTTCATTTTTTATTTTTTTTATTTTTTTTATTCGATTAATCTTGAGCAATTGTCGTTAAATTGTTATTGTACCATTTGTAAGGTATCAAACAAAATTATAGCCAATTTTGACACTCTATACCAGAACGCCATTTTTCCCCTTCTAATAATTTTGTTACACCATTCCAATATTACTAATTACATAATTGTACTGTCACCATGAATTTCACTAGACCCTGTTATCACCTATGCCCCGTCAAATCGTCAAATAAAATTCAATTATTGTACTGATACTTCTGGTTAATATTAATGGTGATATACTGTTACTATATGGCTATGAATGTTATTGCTCGAATACATTGCCATTAATGCTACCTGTATTAGAATTTAAGAATAATTCACTTAAACTTAAAGGATTTTATAACCCTACTCCCATTTTAAATTATTATACACTATTTTTAAACTTTGTTAATTCGAAAACCTTCCGAAGCTCTACACATACACACGCATGTATGCACATTTCTCCACAAACATTACGTACAAAACTACTACAAAAATCTGCGGATACTGATTACACTTTCACCCAATTACAATTACCCACATTTTTGTAATCATTGGCATACTTATTGGAAAGGAAATTCAGCATTCATATCCTGAATTTATTTAATCTTAATAATTGTTGTTTAATATATATAATCTTGCTCATGCATTTATTAAGTTATTTTAACTAACCAATTACACTCTGTACCTAATACACATAAATACACACTTGACCACAGGTCTATACATCATCCATTACGTAATTCGATTTTTACCTCCAATAGTCAATAAAATTAGATTATTAACTGTACGATCATGGTAACTTTGGAAATTCCTGAACCTTAAAATTTAAATTTCCCTTTTATTCATTATGTACATATTTTTTTTCACAGCAAAATAAATTTTTGTTAAAAACAACATTATCATTGTTTGTCTAAATTAACGTATTAATCCTTTTATTCTCTTTGCATAAATTAAAGTATTAATCTTTGAATTTTTTATATTTTATAATGACTCTTTAAGCAAATGTCGTGTTAAGGATTTCATTTCCTAATTACTGTGCATTGTAACTTAACCACCCCGACTTATGTTGTTTATATAAATTTGTAATTATAAAAACCATTAGTCATAATCTACTTTGAATAACGAAGTTGGGATGTTATATTATGGTATTCTATTAATTGTATTGCATTAATATCATTCTAGAGGGAGAGCCCTGTAAAAATGAACAATGAATAATTCCTATATAATCAAATATTCATTTTTACACAAGAACCAAAATCGCCTAACGCGAGTTTGGATAAAAATTTATTTGTTGCTTTCTATTTTTGCAGTTTCACAACCATGCGACCTACCATTTCTCTGGGTAAGTCGAATCCATGTTGTGTCATTGAAGGTTCCTTGTGAGAAACAAATGTCCCTTAATTTCATTCCCTTAAAGTACAAACAAGACAATTGACGGTTTAGATCGTTTAACATTTCCATCACAATATTAACCATATCTCCATTTTCCATTGATTATAGAATTTATTATAATTAATTATTGATGTCTTGTATCTAACCCTCATCCCTAAATTTTATTAGATTATGCATGCACATTGAATGTGGTATGATTTGATCCCTTGTTTGTGCTTCTTTATTCATTTACTTATTCTTCCTCAAATGTACCAATTCCTTAATATTTACTGTATACTCGTATAAGTATATTTATTTAATTAATAGTTTCACTCACTCTTGTACCATGGCTACAAACCCTTCATTACTCTATCTCTTTAATTCGTTTCCTCTAAGTTCTCCCAAAAACTACTTATACTGTAGGTATAAAATAAATAATTATGACGTCATAAAGTAACTTGATTCCCTTCACGTTTTCCATACCTTTAATACTGAATCACGTATTTAGTATGTTGATATCTTTAGTATTCAATCTATGGTAAATTCTTTAACCTACGATTATCTATATGTTGCTCATTCATACGTCCATTTCCTTTCTTGACCTTTATCTTTTGTTAATTTTATTAATTATTCATTCAGCTACCTATTGTCTACGTATTGTCAACCTGTTGTGTGACTACCAATGTGTGTACAAAACTTTATGCATTCGTACATGTTCGCAAATGATCATGATGACGTACGTAGTTACCTTGCATGTAAGTACGTTCATATGTATTCTTTTTATTTATTTTCTTTAAATTAATTAATTTCTCGCAATACTCAGAAGTGCTTATGCAATTGTTCGAATTCCGCTAACCACAGCGGAAGCGAGTGCTTCTGAGGTGAAAATCTCCTCTCTCTTGCTTCTAATCATAAAACATTATTATGTGTGTTATGTTATATATATATATATATATATATATATATATATATATATATATATATATATACTATATGCCCATGTACTTTGTGTTATACTCTTCACATCCTAATTGTCTATAAATATGAAACACTGTAAAAAAAACTATAGTTAACTGTTTAATTGTAATTAACTGTAATAATTAATATAATGTAATTGATGTACTTTAATGAAACTATAATTAACAATAATAAATAATTTAATATAATATAATACTGTAATTAATGTACTTTAATGAAACTGTAACTGAAAATAATAAGCGAATGAGAATTAATTGGCAATTATAATCATAATTGTAATAAAGCAAAATTACAATGTACTCAGTTATGTACTTGGGATTGTACTCAATGTACGACCCGACATTATGTCGCCATTTAGGAATGTATACCCGGCGATATTATTATTTTTTTGTTATCATATTTTCGTTGGGATAAATTTTGATGTGCTTTCTACTTTGCCAAATAATTGGTGACTTGTTCTTTTTAAAATTTCTTAATCATTTTTAAATTTAGCTTAATAATGAATCCTAAGTAACTTTTTTGCAATGTTCATGTTTTGTATACGTTCTCTCTTCGATATAAAAGACGAAGTCATGTCTTGCCTAAGCATTTAATTGTAAATCCTAAACTTTTAATTTTTGCTCATATCCTTATTTTTGTGTAAAGATGCATAGTTCAATTTCCACTTCTAATTAACTTGGCAGATCATAATAACATCAGACCTGAAAATACGCTGTTTAAGATAAAAATAAGGCTTCCTCTTCCTATATCCTGTCTATCTGTTTAAACATTGTCACAGCAAAAAAGTTTACTTTATTTTCAAATATTGTGGAAAAATAGTGCAGCCTTTTCAACATTTAATAATAATGATGTTAGCAGTTTTTGGGTATATAAACCCACAAAAATTCTTCCATGTTCATTCTTATTTAGACTACGAGGCTGAGCATTACCTGTAACATTTTAGCAGTAAATTACAGTAAGAAAAAGTCTTTATCTTCTCCTTCGAGCCGTGCTCTCTTCAGAGAACTTAGTCATTAAAATCCCCCGATACGTTACAAGAAGAATCGGAGAGAACCCTCAAAGAATTTAATAAGCCACTCAGAATCCTCCGAGCCACTGTAGAAGAACTCGGAGTAGTATAGAAGAAACTATTGCAAGTAACAAATCCGTTGCTGCCTCCTTACCAGAACCCCCGTCGACTTCGACCCAACCCAGGCCATAGACGGAGGGGTTAACAAGTGGCGACCATGCCAGGATGACAAGTGGCGACCCTGCCCCAGGATTCTTCCAGTCTTCCAGACCCTTGAAATATAAGAAATTGGCGACTCTGCAATTAGAATTCTTCCAATCTTCCAGACCCTGGAAACATAACAACTGGCGACCTGTACATCCAGGATTCTTCCAGTCTTTCAGACCCTGGAAATATAACAACTGGCGACCTCTGCATCCAGAATTCTTCCAGTCTTCCAAACCCTGGAACTAGAGCCAATATCCAGTTGACTGGTGTGTCACGACTTCCAGTTCGTCACATCCACCCTTGAACCGGTGTGTCCCGGCTACAAGTCCTCCACGCCTAGTTTTCATCCAAGAACTAGTGGCCAGCAAAACACGTCTTCAGGACACGTCTTCAAGGATTTCACCGTAGGAATCTTATTAAGTACCGAGCTCTTTTTTTAAAGTAATCTCTAAACATTTGAGAAGTCAGTATTATTAACAGTTAATAATTAGTATCAAGCCAGAATTAACAAAAAACACAGTGAACATTCCATACACCAGTGATACATTTCTTTTTATTGAAACCAAGCTATTTCCACTATTATCGTAGTGTAGAATAATTTTATTTTATGTACCACACATAATATTACCATATCTTCGCGTACATTCGAGTGAAATGTTGTTTACATTTTTTTTTTTGTTTGCAATTTTTTTAAATTACACTGGTCAACACTCATTTTATTGCCAATCATATTAGAGTGATTTTGGGGTAACTTTGTGGTGCTGATTCCGAATATGACATCGGTTTGCTAGATTGGCTCTAATTTATGAGATAATTGGTACCCCATTGAAACACGTAAAAATGCCAAAAAAATTTAATGTTCAGGCGAGCCTACTTACAAATCGCATTGAAATTGTCTCAAATCATACAAAGTAAAAATGAAATACGTAATGGCATTTTATTCGGTCTCACCATCTAGAATGTTCCGTAGTTTCCCATATGCACGCGTTATGGTTACGTTTCCTATTATTGAGGGTATTCATTATCTCAAGAACTAGAGCCAATCGGAAAAACTACTTTCATTTTGGAATTCAGCAACCCAAAATACCCTAAATTCGTACGAATTTCTTGGCAACGAAAAAAAAAATTTTTTCTTGACCTGTGTTATTGAAGTGAATTGACGTGAAATTATTGTGGATTTATTGTGCATTATTATAATCGAGAAAGAGAGAGTTTATAGTTTATAGAGACACTTGATAGCAGTTCAAGTCATTAGGTTGCTTCCAGAGGGACAACCGCCCAGAGATTATAGAATACTTGATAACAGTTCAAGTCAGTAGGTTGCATCCAGAAGGACAACCGCTTCAGAGATTTGTAGAAATACTTGATAGCAGTTCAAGTCAGTAGGTTGCATCCAGAGGAAACCGCCCCAGAGATTATAGAAATACTTGATAGCAGTTCAAGTCAGTAGGTTGCATCCAGAGGGACAACCGCCCCAGAGATTTGTAGAAATACTTGATAGCAGTTCAAGTCAGTTCAAGGCAGTTTAAGTCAGTGAGTTGAAGTCAGTTTAAGTCAGTCAGTTCAAGTCAGTTGTAGTCAGTCCCCAGTCAGTTGTAGTCAGTCCCAATCCCAAGTCAATTGTAGGAAGTTTAAGTCAGTTTGAAGTTTAAGTCAGTTTGAAGTTTAAGTCAGTTTTAGTACAGTCAATTTTATTCAACCTTTTTTTTTTGTTAAAAGAGAATTTAACTTAAGAGAATTTAATTTAGCGACTTTAAGAGAATTTAATTCAACCTGAATTGACAGGTTTGTATTTTTAATTCAACCTTCTGTGTCTCTTTTTTGCATGCAGTATTTGCGTATATAAATATATAGGTAAAATTATACAGTTTATTGTTTAGAAGCAAAACAGTTTTTACAAATGTTTGTAACGATTTTGATAATTATTGTGATGTATATGATGACAGTAATAGTGTAGTAACTAATCGATCATGTCCCAATGACTTTTTAAATTACTATGGGGAGGAACATGCCGTTCCTCCGTTTTGTTTGAACTCCTTTAATTTTTGTTCTAAGCAGTGACAATCAATATTTTCCTAACGAGCAAAGTGCTCACGAAAAGACATATTGTTAATTTCAGACATCATATCTCCCCGATTGGTCACTCGATTCCCCGAATGTAGTACTCTAAATTTACCTTGCTCTGTATGTTCGTGAAATTTACCCGTATGACCGAACATAACCTCAATTTAGGTTTTATTTTTTTATTTTTAAGAGTATTATATGGCACCTATAACCCCATGTTCAATTCATTATAGTTCATAATTGATTTCTATTTTCAATTTTTATTTTTTTTATTTTTTTTATTCGATTAATCTTGAGCAATTGTCGTTAAATTGTTATTGTACCATTTGTAAGGTATCAAAAAAATTATAGCCAATTTTGACACTCTATACCAGAACGCCATTTTTCCCCTTCTAATAATTTTGTTACACCATTCCAATATTACTAATTACATAATTGTACTGTCACCATGAATTTCACTAGACCCTGTTATCACCTATGCCCCGTCAAATCGTCAAATAAAATTCAATTATCGTACTGATACTTCTGGTTAATATTAATGGTGATATACTGTTACTATATGGCTATGAATGTTATTGCTCGAATACATTGCCATTAATGCTACCTGTATTAGAATTTAAGAATAATTCACTTAAACTTAAAGGATTTTATAACCCTACTCCCATTTTAAATTATTATACACTATTTTTAAACTTTGTTAATTCGAAAACCTTCCGAAGCTCTACACATACACACGCATGTATGCACATTTCTCCACAAACATTACGTACAAAACTACTACAAAAATCTGCGGATACTGATTACACTTTCACCCAATTACAATTACCCACATTTTTGTAATCATTGGCATACTTATTGGAAAGGAAATTCAGCATTCATATCCTGAATTTATTTAATCTTAATAATTGTTGTTTAATATATATAATCTTGCTCATGCATTTATTAAGTTATTTTAACTAACCAATTACACTCTGTACCTAATACACATAAATACACACTTGACCACAGGTCTATACATCATCCATTACGTAATTCGATTTTTACCTCCAATAGTCAATAAAATTAGATTATTAACTGTACGATCATGGTAACTTTGGAAATTCCTGAACTTAAAATTTAAATTTCCCTTTTATTCATTATGTACATATTTTTTTTCACAGCAAAATAAATTTTTGTTAAAAACAACATTATCATTGTTTGTCTAAATTAACGTATTAATCCTTTTATTCTCTTTGCATAAATTAAAGTATTAATCTTTGAATTTTTTATATTTTATAATGACTCTTTAAGCAAATGTCGTGTTAAGGATTTCATTTCCTAATTACTGTGCATTGTAACTTAACCACCCCGACTTATGTTGTTTATATAAATTTGTAATTATAAAAACCATTAGTCATAATCTACTTTGAATAACGAAGTTGGGATGTTATATTATGGTATTCTATTAATTGTATTGTATTAATATCATTCTAGAGGGGAGAGCCCTGTAAAAATGAACAATGAATAATTCCTATATAATCAAATATTCATTTTTACACAAGAACCAAAATCGCCTAACGCGAGTTTGGATAAAAATTTATTTGTTGCTTTCTATTTTTGCAGTTTCACAACCATGCGACCTACCATTTCTCTGGGTAAGTCGAATCCATGTTGTGTCATTGAAGGTTCCTTGTGAGAAACAAATGTCCCTTAATTTCATTCCCTTAAAGTACAAACAAGACAATTGACGGTTTAGATCGTTTAACATTTCCATCACAATATTACCATATCTCCATTTTCCATTGATTATAGAATTTATTATAATTAATTATTGATGTCTTGTATCTAACCCTCATCCCTAAATTTTATTAGATTATGCATGCACATTGAATGTGGTATGATTTGATCCCTTGTTTGTGCTTCTTTATTCATTTACTTATTCTTCCTCAAATGTACCAATTCCTTAATATTTACTGTATACTCGTATAAGTATATTTATTTAATTAATAGTTTCACTCACTCTTGTACCATGGCTACAAACCCTTCATTACTCTATCTCTTTAATTCGTTTCCTCTAAGTTCTCCCAAAAACTACTTATACTGTAGGTATAAAATAAATAATTATGACGTCATAAAGTAACTTGATTCCCTTCACGTTTTCCATACCTTTAATACTGAATCACGTATTTAGTATGTTGATATCTTTAGTATTCAATCTATGGTAAATTCTTTAACCTACGATTATCTATATGTTGCTCATTCATACGTCCATTTCCTTTCTTGACCTTTATCTTTTGTTAATTTTATTAATTATTCATTCAGCTACCTATTGTCTACGTATTGTCAACCTGTTGTGTGACTACCAATGTGTGTACAAAACTTTATGCATTCGTACATGTTCGCAAATGATCATGATGACGTACGTAGTTACCTTGCATGTAAGTACGTTCATATGTATTCTTTTTATTTATTTTCTTTAAATTAATTAATTTCTCGCAATACTCAGAAGTGCTTATGCAATTGTTCGAATTCCGCTAACCACAGCGGAAGCGAGTGCTTCTGAGGTGAAAATCTCCTCTCTCTTGCTTCTAATCATAAAACATTATTATGTGTGTTATGTTATATATATATATATATATATATATATATATATATATATATATATACACTATATGCCCATGTACTTTGTGTTATACTCTTCACATCCTAATTGTCTATAAATATGAAACACTGTAAAAAAAAACTATAGTTAACTGTTTAATTGTAATTAACTGTAATAATTAATATAATGTAATTGATGTACTTTAATGAAACTATAATTAACAATAATAAATAATTTAATATAATATAATACTGTAATAATGTACTTTAATGAAACTGTAACTGAAAATAATAAGCGAATGAGAATTAATTGGCAATTATAATCATAATTGTAATAAAGCAAAATTACAATGTACTCAGTTATGTACTTGGGATTGTACTCAATGTACGACCCGACATTATGTCGCCATTTAGGAATGTATACCCGGCGATATATATTTTTTTTGTTATCATATTTTCGTTGGGATAAATTTTGATGTGCTTTCTACTTTGCCAAATAATTGGTGACTTGTTCTTTTTAAAATTTCTTAATCATTTTTAAATTTAGCTTAATAATGAATCCTAAGTAACTTTTTTGCAATGTTCATGTTTTGTATACGTTCTCTCTTCGATATAAAAGACGAAGTCATGTCTTGCCTAAGCATTTAATTGTAAATCCTAAACTTTTAATTTTTGCTCATATCCTTATTTTTGTGTAAAGATGCATAGTTCAATTTCCACTTCTAATTAACTTGGCAGATCATAATAACATCAGACCTGAAAATACGCTGTTTAAGATAAAAATAAGGCTTCCTCTTCCTATATCCTGTCTATCTGTTTAAACATTGTCACAGCAAAAAAGTTTACTTTATTTTCAAATATTGTGGAAAAATAGTGCAGCCTTTTCAACATTTAATAATAATGATGTTAGCAGTTTTTGGGTATATAAACCCACAAAAATTCTTCCATGTTCATTCTTATTTAGACTACGAGGCTGAGCATTACCTGTAACATTTTAGCAGTAAATTACAGTAAGAAAAAGTCTTTATCTTCTCCTTCGAGCCGTGCTCTCTTCAGAGAACTTAGTCATTAAAATCCCCCGATACGTTACAAGAAGAATCGGAGAGAACCCTCAAAGAATTTAATAAGCCACTCAGAATCCTCCGAGCCACTGTAGAAGAACTCGGAGAGTAGTATAGAAGAAACTATTGCAAGTAACAAATCCGTTGCTGCCTCCTTACCAGAACCCCCGTCGACTTCGACCCAACCCAGGCCATAGACGGAGGGGTTAACAAGTGGCGACCATGCCAGGATGACAAGTGGCGACCCTGCCCCAGGATTCTTCCAGTCTTCCAGACCCTTGAAATATAAGAAATTGGCGACTCTGCAATTAGAATTCTTCCAATCTTCCAGACCCTGGAAACATAACAACTGGCGACCTGTACATCCAGGATTCTTCCAGTCTTTCAGACCCTGGAAATATAACAACTGGCGACCTCTGCATCCAGAATTCTTCCAGTCTTCCAAACCCTGGAACTAGAGCCAATATCCAGTTGACTGGTGTGTCACGACTTCCAGTTCGTCACATCCACCCTTGAACCGGTGTGTCCCGGCTACAAGTCCTCCACGCCTAGTTTTCATCCAAGAACTAGTGGCCAGCAAAACACGTCTTCAGGACACGTCTTCAAGGATTTCACCGTAGGAATCTTATTAAGTACCGAGCTCTTTTTTTAAAGTAATCTCTAAACATTTGAGAAGTCAGTATTATTAACAGTTAATAATTAGTATCAAGCCAGAATTAACAAAAAACACAGTGAACATTCCATACACCAGTGATACATTTCTTTTTATTGAAACCAAGCTATTTCCACTATTATCGTAGTGTAGAATAATTTATTTTATGTACCACACATAATATTACCATATCTTCGCGTACATTCGAGTGAAATGTTGTTTACATTTTTTATTTTTGTTTGCAATTTTTTTAAATTACACTGGTCAACACTCATTTTATTGCCAATCATATTAGAGTGATTTTGGGGTAACTTTGTGGTGCTGATTCCGAATATGACATCGGTTTTGCTAGATTGGCTCTAATTTATGAGATAATTGGTACCCCATTGAAACACGTAAAAATGCAAAAAATTTAATGTTCAGGCGGAGCCTACTTACAAATCGCATTGAAATTGTCTCAAATCATACAAAAGTAAACACATGAAATACGTAATGGCATTTTATTCGGTCTCACCATCTAGAATGTTCCGGTAGTTTCCCATATGCACGCGTTATGGTTACGTTTCCTATTAATTGAGGGTATTCATTATCTCAAGAACTAGAGCCAAATCGGAAAAACTACTTTCATTTTGGAATTCAGCAACCCCAAAATACCGTAAATTCGTACGAATTTCTTTGGCAACGAAAAAAAAAAAAATTTTCTTGACCTGTCTTATTGAAGTGAATTGACGTGAAATTATTGTGGATTTATTGTGCATTATTATAATCGAGAAAGAGAGAGTTTATAGTTTATAGAGACACTTGATAGCAGTTCAAGTCATTAGGTTGCTTCCAGAGGGACAACCGCCCCAGAGATTATAGAAATACTTGATAACAGTTCAAGTCAGTAGGTTGCATCCAGAAGGACAACCGCTTCAGAGATTTGTAGAAATACTTGATAGCAGTTCAAGTCAGTAGGTTGCATCCAGAGGCAAAACCGCCCCAGAGATTATAGAAATACTTGATAGCAGTTCAAGTCAGTAGGTTGCATCCAGAGGGACAACCGCCCCAGAGATTTGTAGAAATACTTGATAGCAGTTCAAGTCAGTTCAAGGCAGTTTAAGTCAGTGAGTTGAAGTCAGTTTAAGTCAGTCAGTTCAAGTCAGTTGTAGTCAGTCCCCAGTCAGTTGTAGTCAGTCCCAATCCCAAGTCAATTGTAGGAAGTTTAAGTCAGTTTGAAGTTTAAGTCAGTTTGAAGTTTAAGTCAGTTTTAGTACAGTCAATTTTATTCAACCTTTTTTTTTTGTTGGAAAAGAGAAGTTAACTTAAGAGAATTTAATTTAGCGACTTTAAGAGAATTTAATTCAACCTGAATTGACAGGTTTGTATTTTTAATTCAACCTTCTGTGTCTCTTTTTTGCATGCAGTACTTGCGTATATAAATATATAGGTAAAATTATACAGTTTATTGTTTAGAAGCAAAACAGTTTTTACAAATGTTTGTAACGATTTTGATAATTATTGTGATGTATATGATGACAGTAATAGTGTAGTAACTAATCGATCATGTCCCAATGACTTTTTAAATTACTATGGGGAGGAACATGCCGTTCCTCCGTTTTGTTTGAACTCCTTTAATTTTTGTTCTAAGCAGTGTGACAATCAATATTTTCCTAACGAGCAAAGTGCTCACGAAAAGACATATTGTTAATTTCAGACATCATATCTCCCCGATTGGTCATTCGATTCCCCCGAATGTAGTACTCTAAATTTACCTTGCTCTGTATGTTCGTGAAATTTACCCGTATGACCGAACATAACCTCAATTTAGGTTTTATTTTTTTATTTTTAAGAGTATTATATGGCACCTATAACCCCATGTTCAATTCATTATAGTTCATAATTGATTTCTATTTTCATTTTTATTTTTTTTATTTTTTTTATTCGATTAATCTTGAGCAATTGTCGTTAAATTGTTATTGTACCATTTGTAAGGTATCAACAAAATTATAGCCAATTTTGACACTCTATACCAGAACGCCATTTTTCCCCTTCTAATAATTTTGTTACACCATTCCAATATTACTAATTACATAATTGTACTGTCACCATGAATTTCACTAGACCCTGTTATCACCTATGCCCCGTCAAATCGTCAAATAAAATTCAATTATCGTACTGATACTTCTGGTTAATATTAATGGTGATATACTGTTACTATATGGCTATGAATGTTATTGCTCGAATACATTGCCATTAATGCTACCTGTATTAGAATTTAAGAATAATTCACTTAAACTTAAAGGATTTTATAACCCTACTCCCATTTTAAATTATTATACACTATTTTTAAACTTTGTTAATTCGAAAACCTTCCGAAGCTCTACACATACACACGCATGTATGCACATTTCTCCACAAACATTACGTACAAAACTACTACAAAAATCTGCGGATACTGATTACACTTTCACCAATTACAATTACCCACATTTTTGTAATCATTGGCATACTTATTGGAAAGGAAATTCAGCATTCATATCCTGAATTTATTTAATCTTAATAATTGTTGTTTAATATATATAATCTTGCTCATGCATTTATTAAGTTATTTTAACTAACCAATTACACTCTGTACCTAATACACATAAATACACACTTGACCACAGTCTATACATCATCCATTACGTAATTCGATTTTTACCTCCAATAGTCAATAAAATTAGATTATTAACTGTACGATCATGGTAACTTTGGAAATTCCTGAACCTTAAAATTTAAATTTCCCTTTTATTCATTATGTACATATTTTTTTCACAGCAAAATAAATTTTTGTTAAAAACAACATTATCATTGTTTGTCTAAATTAACGTATTAATCCTTTTATTCTCTTTGCATAAATTAAAGTATTAATCTTTGAATTTTTTATATTTTATAATGACTCTTTAAGCAAATGTCGTGTTAAGGATTTCATTTCCTAATTACTGTGCATTGTAACTTAACCACCCCGACTTATGTTGTTTATATAAATTTGTAATTATAAAAACCATTAGTCATAATCTACTTTGAATAACGAAGTTGGGATGTTATATTATGGTATTCTATTAATTGTATTGTATTAATATCATTCTAGAGGGAAGAGCCCTGTAAAAATGAACAATGAATAATTCCTATATAATCAAATATTCATTTTTACACAAGAACCAAAATCGCCTAACGCGAGTTTGGATAAAAATTTTATTTGTTGCTTTCTATTTTTGCAGTTTCACAACCATGCGACCTACCATTTCTCTGGGTAAGTCGAATCCATGTTGTGTCATTGAAGGTTCCTTGTGAGAAACAAATGTCCCTTAATTTCATTCCCTTAAAGTACAAACAAGACAATTGACGGTTTAGATCGTTTAACATTTCCATCACAATATTACCCATATCTCCATTTTCCATTGATTATAGAATTTATTATAATTAATTATTGATGTCTTGTATCTAACCCTCATCCCTAAATTTTATTAGATTATGCATGCACATTGAATGTGGTATGATTTGATCCCTTGTTTGTGCTTCTTTATTCATTTACTTATTCTTCCTCAAATGTACCAATTCCTTAATATTTACTGTATACTCGTATAAGTATATTTATTTAATTAATAGTTTCACTCACTCTTGTACCATGGCTACAAACCCTTCATTACTCTATCTCTTTAATTCGTTTCCTCTAAGTTCTCCCAAAAACTACTTATACTGTAGGTATAAAATAAATAATTATGACGTCATAAAGTAACTTGATTCCCTTCACGTTTTCCATACCTTTAATACTGAATCACGTATTTAGTATGTTGATATCTTTAGTATTCAATCTATGGTAAATTCTTTAACCTACGATTATCTATATGTTGCTCATTCATACGTCCATTTCCTTTCTTGACCTTTATCTTTTGTTAATTTTATTAATTATTCATTCAGCTACCTATTGTCTACGTATTGTCAACCTGTTGTGTGACTACCAATGTGTGTACAAAACTTTATGCATTCGTACATGTTCGCAAATGATCATGATGACGTACGTAGTTACCTTGCATGTAAGTACGTTCATATGTATTCTTTTTATTTATTTTCTTTAAATTAATTAATTTCTCGCAATACTCAGAAGTGCTTATGCAATTGTTCGAATTCCGCTAACCACAGCGGAAGCGAGTGCTTCTGAGGTGAAAATCTCCTCTCTCTTGCTTCTAATCATAAAACATTATTATGTGTGTTATGTTATATATATATATATATATATATATATATATATATATATATATATATACACTATATGCCCATGTACTTTGTGTTATACTCTTCACATCCTAATTGTCTATAAATATGAAACACTGTAAAAAAAACTATAGTTAACTGTTTAATTGTAATTAACTGTAATAATTAATATAATGTAATTGATGTACTTTAATGAAACTATAATTAACAATAATAAATAATTTAATATAATATAATACTGTAATTAATGTACTTTAATGAAACTGTAACTGAAAATAATAAGCGAATGAGAATTAATTGGCAATTATAATCATAATTGTAATAAAGCAAAATTACAATGTACTCAGTTATGTACTTGGGATTGTACTCAATGTACGACCCGACATTATGTCGCCATTTAGGAATGTATACCCGGCGATATTATTATTTTTTGTTATCATATTTTCGTTGGGATAAATTTTGATGTGCTTTCTACTTTGCCAAATAATTGGTGACTTGTTCTTTTTAAAATTTCTTAATCATTTTTAAATTTAGCTTAATAATGAATCCTAAGTAACTTTTTTGCAATGTTCATGTTTTGTATACGTTCTCTCTTCGATATAAAAGACGAAGTCATGTCTTGCCTAAGCATTTAATTGTAAATCCTAAACTTTTAATTTTTGCTCATATCCTTATTTTTGTGTAAAGATGCATAGTTCAATTTCCACTTCTAATTAACTTGGCAGATCATAATAACATCAGACCTGAAAATACGCTGTTTAAGATAAAAATAAGGCTTCCTCTTCCTATATCCTGTCTATCTGTTTAAACATTGTCACAGCAAAAAAGTTTACTTTATTTTCAAATATTGTGGAAAAATAGTGCAGCCTTTTCAACATTTAATAATAATGATGTTAGCAGTTTTTGGGTATATAAACCCACAAAAATTCTTCCATGTTCATTCTTATTTAGACTACGAGGCTGAGCATTACCTGTAACATTTTAGCAGTAAATTACAGTAAGAAAAAGTCTTTATCTTCTCCTTCGAGCCGTGCTCTCTTCAGAGAACTTAGTCATTAAAATCCCCCGATACGTTACAAGAAGAATCGGAGAGAACCCTCAAAGAATTTAATAAGCCACTCAGAATCCTCCGAGCCACTGTAGAAGAACTCGGAGAGTAGTATAGAAGAAACTATTGCAAGTAACAAATCCGTTGCTGCCTCCTTACCAGAACCCCCGTCGACTTCGACCCAACCCAGGCCATAGACGGAGGGGTTAACAAGTGGCGACCATGCCAGGATGACAAGTGGCGACCCTGCCCCAGGATTCTTCCAGTCTTCCAGACCCTTGAAATATAAGAAATTGGCGACTCTGCAATTAGAATTCTTCCAATCTTCCAGACCCTGGAAACATAACAACTGGCGACCTGTACATCCAGGATTCTTCCAGTCTTTCAGACCCTGGAAATATAACAACTGGCGACCTCTGCATCCAGAATTCTTCCAGTCTTCCAAACCCTGGAACTAGAGCCAATATCCAGTTGACTGGTGTGTCACGACTTCCAGTTCGTCACATCCACCCTTGAACCGGTGTGTCCCGGCTACAAGTCCTCCACGCCTAGTTTTCATCCAAGAACTAGTGGCCAGCAAAACACGTCTTCAGGACACGTCTTCAAGGATTTCACCGTAGGAATCTTATTAAGTACCGAGCTCTTTTTTTAAAGTAATCTCTAAACATTTGAGAAGTCAGTATTATTAACAGTTAATAATTAGTATCAAGCCAGAATTAACAAAAAACACAGTGAACATTCCATACACCAGTGATACATTTCTTTTTATTGAAACCAAGCTATTTCCACTATTATCGTAGTGTAGAATAATTTTATTTTATGTACCACACATAATATTACCATATCTTCGCGTACATTCGAGTGAAATGTTGTTTACATTTTTATTTTTGTTTGCAATTTTTTAAATTACACTGGTCAACACTCATTTTATTGCCAATCATATTAGAGTGATTTTGGGGTAACTTTGTGGTGCTGATTCCGAATATGACATCGGTTTTGCTAGATTGGCTCTAATTTATGAGATAATTGGTACCCCATTGAAACACGTAAAAATGCAAAAAATTTAATGTTCAGGCGGAGCCTACTTACAAATCGCATTGAAATTGTCTCAAATCATACAAAAGTAAACACATGAAATACGTAATGGCATTTTATTCGGTCTCACCATCTAGAATGTTCCGGTAGTTTCCCATATGCACGCGTTATGGTTACGTTTCCTATTAATTGAGGGTATTCATTATCTCAAGAACTAGAGCCAAATCGGAAAAACTACTTTCATTTTGGAATTCAGCAACCCCAAAATACCGTAAATTCGTACGAATTTCTTTGGCAACGAAAAAAAAAAAAATTTTCTTGACCTGTCTTATTGAAGTGAATTGACGTGAAATTATTGTGGATTTATTGTGCATTATTATAATCGAGAAAGAGAGAGTTTATAGTTTATAGAGACACTTGATAGCAGTTCAAGTCATTAGGTTGCTTCCAGAGGGACAACCGCCCCAGAGATTATAGAAATACTTGATAACAGTTCAAGTCAGTAGGTTGCATCCAGAAGGACAACCGCTTCAGAGATTTGTAGAAATACTTGATAGCAGTTCAAGTCAGTAGGTTGCATCCAGAGGCAAAACCGCCCCAGAGATTATAGAAATACTTGATAGCAGTTCAAGTCAGTAGGTTGCATCCAGAGGGACAACCGCCCCAGAGATTTGTAGAAATACTTGATAGCAGTTCAAGTCAGTTCAAGGCAGTTTAAGTCAGTGAGTTGAAGTCAGTTTAAGTCAGTCAGTTCAAGTCAGTTGTAGTCAGTCCCCAGTCAGTTGTAGTCAGTCCCAATCCCAAGTCAATTGTAGGAAGTTTAAGTCAGTTTGAAGTTTAAGTCAGTTTGAAGTTTAAGTCAGTTTTAGTACAGTCAATTTTATTCAACCTTTTTTTTTTGTTGGAAAAGAGAAGTTAACTTAAGAGAATTTAATTTAGCGACTTTAAGAGAATTTAATTCAACCTGAATTGACAGGTTTGTATTTTTAATTCAACCTTCTGTGTCTCTTTTTTGCATGCAGTACTTGCGTATATAAATATATAGGTAAAATTATACAGTTTATTGTTTAGAAGCAAAACAGTTTTTACAAATGTTTGTAACGATTTTGATAATTATTGTGATGTATATGATGACAGTAATAGTGTAGTAACTAATCGATCATGTCCCAATGACTTTTTAAATTACTATGGGGAGGAACATGCCGTTCCTCCGTTTTGTTTGAACTCCTTTAATTTTTGTTCTAAGCAGTGTGACAATCAATATTTTCCTAACGAGCAAAGTGCTCACGAAAAGACATATTGTTAATTTCAGACATCATATCTCCCCGATTGGTCATTCGATTCCCCCGAATGTAGTACTCTAAATTTACCTTGCTCTGTATGTTCGTGAAATTTACCCGTATGACCGAACATAACCTCAATTTAGGTTTTATTTTTTTATTTTTAAGAGTATTATATGGCACCTATAACCCCATGTTCAATTCATTATAGTTCATAATTGATTTCTATTTTCATTTTTATTTTTTTTATTTTTTTTATTCGATTAATCTTGAGCAATTGTCGTTAAATTGTTATTGTACCATTTGTAAGGTATCAAACAAAATTATAGCCAATTTTGACACTCTATACCAGAACGCCATTTTTCCCCTTCTAATAATTTTGTTACACCATTCCAATATTACTAATTACATAATTGTACTGTCACCATGAATTTCACTAGACCCTGTTATCACCTATGCCCCGTCAAATCGTCAAATAAAATTCAATTATGTACTGATACTTCTGGTTAATATTAATGGTGATATACTGTTACTATATGGCTATGAATGTTATTGCTCGAATACATTGCCATTAATGCTACCTGTATTAGAATTTAAGAATAATTCACTTAAACTTAAAGGATTTTATAACCCTACTCCCATTTTAAATTATTATACACTATTTTAAACTTTGTTAATTCGAAAACCTTCCGAAGCTCTACACATACACACGCATGTATGCACATTTCTCCACAAACATTACGTACAAAACTACTACAAAAATCTGCGGATACTGATTACACTTTCACCCAATTACAATTACCCACATTTTTGTAATCATTGGCATACTTATTGGAAAGGAAATTCAGCATTCATATCCTGAATTTATTTAATCTTAATAATTGTTGTTTAAATATATAATCTTGCTCATGCATTTATTAAGTTATTTTAACTAACCAATTACACTCTGTACCTAATACACATAAATACACACTTGACCACAGGTCTATACATCATCCATTACGTAATTCGATTTTTACCTCCAATAGTCAATAAAATTAGATTATTAACTGTACGATCATGGTAACTTTGGAAATTCCTGAACCTTAAAATTTAAATTTCCCTTTTATTCATTATGTACATATTTTTTTCACAGCAAAATAAATTTTGTTAAAAACAACATTATCATTGTTTGTCTAAATTAACGTATTAATCCTTTTATTCTCTTTGCATAAAAAAGTATTAATCTTTGAATTTTTTATATTTTATAATGACTCTTTAAGCAAATGTCGTGTTAAGGATTTCATTTCCTAATTACTGTGCATTGTAACTTAACCACCCCGACTTATGTTGTTTATATAAATTTGTAATTATAAAAACCATTAGTCATAATCTACTTTGAATAACGAAGTTGGGATGTTATATTATGGTATTCTATTAATTGTATTGTATTAATATCATTCTAGAGGGAAGAGCCCTGTAAAAATGAACAATGAATAATTCCTATATAATCAAATATTCATTTTTACACAAGAACCAAAATCGCCTAACGCGAGTTTGGATAAAATTTTATTTGTTGCTTTCTATTTTTGCAGTTTCACAACCATGCGACCTACCATTTCTCTGGGTAAGTCGAATCCATGTTGTGTCATTGAAGGTTCCTTGTGAGAAACAAATGTCCCTTAATTTCATTCCTTAAAGTACAAACAAGACAATTGACGGTTTAGATCGTTTAACATTTCCATCACAATATTACCCATATCTCCATTTTCCATTGATTATAGAATTTATTATAATTAATTATTGATGTCTTGTATCTAACCCTCATCCCTAAATTTATTAGATTATGCATGCACATTGAATGTGGTATGATTTGATCCCTTGTTTGTGCTTCTTTATTCATTTACTTATTCTTCCTCAAATGTACCAATTCCTTAATATTTACTGTATACTCGTATAAGTATATTTATTTAATTAATAGTTTCACTCACTCTTGTACCATGGCTACAAACCCTTCATTACTCTATCTCTTTAATTCGTTTCCTCTAAGTTCTCCCAAAAACTACTTATACTGTAGGTATAAAATAAATAATTATGACGTCATAAAGTAACTTGATTCCCTTCACGTTTTCCATACCTTTAATACTGAATCACGTATTTAGTATGTTGATATCTTTAGTATTCAATCTATGGTAAATTCTTTACCTACGATTATCTATATGTTGCTCATTCATACGTCCATTTCCTTTCTTGACCTTTATCTTTTGTTAATTTTATTAATTATTCATTCAGCTACCTATTGTCTACGTATTGTCAACCTGTTGTGTGACTACCAATGTGTGTACAAAACTTTATGCATTCGTACATGTTCGCAAATGATCATGATGACGTACGTAGTTACCTTGCATGTAAGTACGTTCATATGTATTCTTTTTATTTATTTTCTTTAAATTAATTAATTTCTCGCAATACTCAGAAGTGCTTATGCAATTGTTCGAATTCCGCTAACCACAGCGGAAGCGAGTGCTTCTGAGGTGAAAATCTCCTCTCTCTTGCTTCTAATCATAAAACATTATTATGTGTGTTATGTTATATATATATATACACTATATGCCCATGTACTTTGTGTTATACTCTTCACATCCTAATTGTCTATAAATATGAAACACTGTAAAAAAAAACTATAGTTAACTGTTTAATTGTAATTAACTGTAATAATTAATATAATGTAATTGATGTACTTTAATGAAACTATAATTAACAATAATAAATAATTTAATATAATATAATACTGTAATTAATGTACTTTAATGAAACTGTAACTGAAAATAATAAGCGAATGAGAATTAATTGGCAATTATAATCATAATTGTAATAAAGCAAAATTACAATGTACTCAGTTATGTACTTGGGATTGTACTCAATGTACGACCCGACATTATGTCGCCATTTAGGAATGTATACCCGGCGATATTATTATTTTTTTGTTATCATATTTTCGTTGGGATAAATTTTGATGTGCTTTCTACTTTGCCAAATAATTGGTGACTTGTTCTTTTTAAAATTTCTTAATCATTTTTAAATTTAGCTTAATAATGAATCCTAAGTAACTTTTTTGCAATGTTCATGTTTTGTATACGTTCTCTCTTCGATATAAAAGACGAAGTCATGTCTTGCCTAAGCATTTAATTGTAAATCCTAAACTTTTAATTTTTGCTCATATCCTTATTTTTGTGTAAAGATGCATAGTTCAATTTCCACTTCTAATTAACTTGGCAGATCATAATAACATCAGACCTGAAAATACGCTGTTTAAGATAAAAATAAGGCTTCCTCTTCCTATATCCTGTCTATCTGTTTAAACATTGTCACAGCAAAAAAGTTTACTTTATTTTCAAATATTGTGGAAAAATAGTGCAGCCTTTTCAACATTTAATAATAATGATGTTAGCAGTTTTTGGGTATATAAACCCACAAAAATTCTTCCATGTTCATTCTTATTTAGACTACGAGGCTGAGCATTACCTGTAACATTTTAGCAGTAAATTACAGTAAGAAAAAGTCTTTATCTTCTCCTTCGAGCCGTGCTCTCTTCAGAGAACTTAGTCATTAAAATCCCCCGATACGTTACAAGAAGAATCGGAGAGAACCCTCAAAGAATTTAATAAGCCTCTCAGAATCCTCCGAGCCACTGTAGAAGAACTCGGAGAGTAGTATAGAAGAAACTATTGCAAGTAACAAATCCGTTGCTGCCTCCTTACCAGAACCCCCGTCGACTTCGACCCAACCCAGGCCATAGACGGAGGGGTTAACAAGGGCGACCATGCCAGGATGACAAGTGGCGACCCTGCCCCAGGATTCTTCCAGTCTTCCAGACCCTTGAAATATAAGAAATTGGCGACTCTGCAATTAGAATTCTTCCAATCTTCCAGACCCTGGAAACATAACAACTGGCGACCTGTACATCCAGGATTCTTCCAGTCTTTCAGACCCTGGAAATATAACAACTGGCGACCTCTGCATCCAGAATTCTTCCAGTCTTCCAAACCCTGGAACTAGAGCCAATATCCAGTTGACTGGCGTGTCACGACTTCCAGTTCGTCACATCCACCCTTGAACCGGTGTGTCCCGGCTACAAGTCCTCCACGCCTAGTTTTCATCCAAGAACTAGTGGCCAGCAAAACACGTCTTCAGGACACGTCTTCAAGGATTTCACCGTAGGAATCTTATTAAGTACCGAGCTCTTTTTTTAAAGTAATCTCTAAACATTTGAGAAGTCAGTATTATTAACAGTTAATAATTAGTATCAAGCCAGAATTAACAAAAAACACAGTGAACATTCCATACACCAGTGATACATTTCTTTTTATTGAAACCAAGCTATTTCCACTATTATCGTAGTGTAGAATAATTTTATTTTATGTACCACACATAATATTACCATATCTTCGCGTACATTCGAGTGAAATGTTGTTTACATTTTTTATTTTTGTTTGCAATTTTTTTAAATTACACTGGTCAACACTCATTTTATTGCCAATCATATTAGAGTGATTTTGGGGTAACTTTGTGGTGCTGATTCCGAATATGACATCGGTTTTGCTAGATTGGCTCTAATTTATGAGATAATTGGTACCCCATTGAAACACGTAAAAATGCAAAAAATTTAATGTTCAGGCGGAGCCTACTTACAAATCGCATTGAAATTGTCTCAAATCATACAAAAGTAAACACATGAAATACGTAATGGCATTTTATTCGGTCTCACCATCTAGAATGTTCCGGTAGTTTCCCATATGCACGCGTTATGGTTACGTTTCCTATTAATTGAGGGTATTCATTATCTCAAGAACTAGAGCCAAATCGGAAAAACTACTTTCATTTTGGAATTCAGCAACCCCAAAATACCGTAAATTCGTACGAATTTCTTTGGCAACGAAAAAAAAAAAAATTTTCTTGACCTGTCTTATTGAAGTGAATTGACGTGAAATTATTGTGGATTTATTGTGCATTATTATAATCGAGAAAGAGAGAGTTTATAGTTTATAGAGACACTTGATAGCAGTTCAAGTCATTAGGTTGCTTCCAGAGGGACAACCGCCCCAGAGATTATAGAAATACTTGATAACAGTTCAAGTCAGTAGGTTGCATCCAGAAGGACAACCGCTTCAGAGATTTGTAGAAATACTTGATAGCAGTTCAAGTCAGTAGGTTGCATCCAGAGGCAAAACCGCCCCAGAGATTATAGAAATACTTGATAGCAGTTCAAGTCAGTAGGTTGCATCCAGAGGGACAACCGCCCCAGAGATTTGTAGAAATACTTGATAGCAGTTCAAGTCAGTTCAAGGCAGTTTAAGTCAGTGAGTTGAAGTCAGTTTAAGTCAGTCAGTTCAAGTCAGTTGTAGTCAGTCCCCAGTCAGTTGTAGTCAGTCCCAATCCCAAGTCAATTGTAGGAAGTTTAAGTCAGTTTGAAGTTTAAGTCAGTTTTAGTACAGTCAATTTTATTCAACCTTTTTTTTTTGTTGTAAAAGAGAATTTAACTTAAGAGAATTTAATTTAGCGACTTTAAGAGAATTTAATTCAACCTGAATTGACAGGTTTGTATTTTTAATTCAACCTTCTGTGTCTCTTTTTTGCATGCAGTATTTGCGTATATAAATATATAGGTAAAATTATACAGTTTATTGTTTAGAAGCAAAACAGTTTTTACAAATGTTTGTAACGATTTTGATAATTATTGTGATGTATATGATGACAGTAATAGTGTAGTAACTAATCGATCATGTCCCAATGACTTTTTAAATTACTATGGGGAGGAACATGCCGTTCCTCCGTTTTGTTTGAACTCCTTTAATTTTTGTTCTAAGCAGTGTGACAATCAATATTTTCCTAACGAGCAAAGTGCTCACGAAAAGACATATTGTTAATTTCAGACATCATATCTCCCCGATTGGTCATTCGATTCCCCCGAATGTAGTACTCTAAATTTACCTTGCTCTGTATGTTCGTGAAATTTACCCGTATGACCGAACATAACCTCAATTTAGGTTTTATTTTTTTATTTTTAAGAGTATTATATGGCACCTATAACCCCATGTTCAATTCATTATAGTTCATAATTGATTTCTATTTTCATTTTTATTTTTTTATTTTTTTTATTCGATTAATCTTGAGCAATTGTCGTTAAATTGTTATTGTACCATTTGTAAGGTATCAAACAAAATTATAGCCAATTTTGACACTCTATACCAGAACGCCATTTTTCCCCTTCTAATAATTTTGTTACACCATTCCAATATTACTAATTACATAATTGTACTGTCACCATGAATTTCACTAGACCCTGTTATCACCTATGCCCCGTCAAATCGTCAAATAAAATTCAATTATTGTACTGATACTTCTGGTTAATATTAATGGTGATATACTGTTACTATATGGCTATGAATGTTATTGCTCGAATACATTGCCATTAATGCTACCTGTATTAGAATTTAAGAATAATTCACTTAAACTTAAAGGATTTTATAACCCTACTCCCATTTTAAATTATTATACACTATTTTTAAACTTTGTTAATTCGAAAACCTTCCGAAGCTCTACACATACACACGCATGTATGCACATTTCTCCACAAACATTACGTACAAAACTACTACAAAAATCTGCGGATACTGATTACACTTTCACCCAATTACAATTACCCACATTTTTGTAATCATTGGCATACTTATTGGAAAGGAAATTCAGCATTCATATCCTGAATTTATTTAATCTTAATAATTGTTGTTTAATATATATAATCTTGCTCATGCATTTATTAAGTTATTTTAACTAACCAATTACACTCTGTACCTAATACACATAAATACACACTTGACCACAGGTCTATACATCATCCATTACGTAATTCGATTTTTACCTCCAATAGTCAATAAAATTAGATTATTAACTGTACGATCATGGTAACTTTGGAAATTCCTGAACCTTAAAATTTAAATTTCCCTTTTATTCATTATGTACATATTTTTTTTCACAGCAAAATAAATTTTTGTTAAAAACAACATTATCATTGTTTGTCTAAATTAACGTATTAATCCTTTTATTCTCTTTGCATAAATTAAAGTATTAATCTTTGAATTTTTTATATTTTATAATGACTCTTTAAGCAAATGTCGTGTTAAGGATTTCATTTCCTAATTACTGTGCATTGTAACTTAACCACCCCGACTTATGTTGTTTATATAAATTTGTAATTATAAAAACCATTAGTCATAATCTACTTTGAATAACGAAGTTGGGATGTTATATTATGGTATTCTATTAATTGTATTGTATTAATATCATTCTAGAGGGAGAGCCCTGTAAAAATGAACAATGAATAATTCCTATATAATCAAATATTCATTTTTACACAAGAACCAAAATCGCCTAACGCGAGTTTGGATAAAAATTTTATTTGTTGCTTTCTATTTTTGCAGTTTCACAACCATGCGACCTACCATTTCTCTGGGTAAGTCGAATCCATGTTGTGTCATTGAAGGTTCCTTGTGAGAAACAAATGTCCCTTAATTTCATTCCCTTAAAGTACAAACAAGACAATGACGGTTTAGATCGTTTAACATTTCCATCACAATATTACCCATATCTCCATTTTCCATTGATTATAGAATTTATTATAATTAATTATTGATGTCTTGTATCTAACCCTCATCCCTAAATTTTATTAGATTATGCATGCACATTGAATGTGGTATGATTTGATCCCTTGTTTGTGCTTCTTTATTCATTTACTTATTCTTCCTCAAATGTACCAATTCCTTAATATTTACTGTATACTCGTATAGTATATTTATTTAATTAATAGTTTCACTCACTCTTGTACCATGGCTACAAACCCTTCATTACTCTATCTCTTTAATTCGTTTCCTCTAAGTTCTCCCAAAAACTACTTATACTGTAGGTATAAAATAAATAATTATGACGTCATAAAGTAACTTGATTCCCTTCACGTTTTCCATACCTTTAATACTGAATCACGTATTTAGTATGTTGATATCTTTAGTATTCAATCTATGGTAAATTCTTTAACCTACGATTATCTATATGTTGCTCATTCATACGTCCATTTCCTTTCTTGACCTTTATCTTTTGTTAATTTTATTAATTATTCATTCAGCTACCTATTGTCTACGTATTGTCAACCTGTTGTGTGACTACCAATGTGTGTACAAAACTTTATGCATTCGTACATGTTCGCAAATGATCATGATGACGTACGTAGTTACCTTGCATGTAAGTACGTTCATATGTATTCTTTTTATTTATTTTCTTTAAATTAATTAATTTCTCGCAATACTCAGAAGTGCTTATGCAATTGTTCGAATTCCGCTAACCACAGCGGAAGCGAGTGCTTCTGAGGTGAAAATCTCCTCTCGCTTGCTTCTAATCATAAAACATTATTAGTGTGTTATGTTATATATATATATATATATATATATATATATATATATATATATATATATATATATACACACTATATGCCCATGTACTTTGTGTTATACTCTTCACATCCTAATTGTCTATAAATATGAAACACTGTAAAAAAAAACTATAGTTAACTGTTTAATTGTAATTAACTGTAATAATTAATATAATGTAATTGATGTACTTTAATGAAACTATAATTAACAATAATAAATAATTTAATATAATATAATACTGTAATTAATGTACTTTAATGAAACTGTAACTGAAAATAATAAGCGAATGAGAATTAATTGGCAATTATAATCATAATTGTAATAAAGCAAAATTACAATGTACTCAGTTATGTACTTGGGATTGTACTCAATGTACGACCCGACATTATGTCGCCATTTAGGAATGTATACCCGGCGATATTATTATTTTTTTGTTATCATATTTTCGTTGGGATAAATTTTGATGTGCTTTCTACTTTGCCAAATAATTGGTGACTTGTTCTTTTTAAAATTTCTTAATCATTTTTAAATTTAGCTTAATAATGAATCCTAAGTAACTTTTTTGCAATGTTCATGTTTTGTATACGTTCTCTCTTCGATATAAAAGACGAAGTCATGTCTTGCCTAAGCATTTAATTGTAAATCCTAAACTTTTAATTTTTGCTCATATCCTTATTTTTGTGTAAAGATGCATAGTTCAATTTCCACTTCTAATTAACTTGGCAGATCATAATAACATCAGACCTGAAAATACGCTGTTTAAGATAAAAATAAGGCTTCCTCTTCCTATATCCTGTCTATCTGTTTAAACATTGTCACAGCAAAAAAGTTTACTTTATTTTCAAATATTGTGGGAAAATAGTGCAGCCTTTTCAACATTTAATAATAATGATGTTAGCAGTTTTTGGGTATATAAACCCACAAAAATTCTTCCATGTTCATTCTTATTTAGACTACGAGGCTGAGCATTACCTGTAACATTTTAGCAGTAAATTACAGTAAGAAAAAGTCTTTATCTTCTCCTTCGAGCCGTGCTCTCTTCAGAGAACTTAGTCATTAAAATTTCCCAATACGTTACAAGAAGAATCGGAGAAAACCCTCAAAGAATTTAATAAGACTCTCAGAATCCTCCGAGCCACTGTAGAAGAACTCGGAGAGTAGTATAGAAGAAACTATTGCAAGTAACAAATCCGTTGCTGCCTCCTTACCAGAACCCCCGTCGACTTCGACCCAACCCAGGCCATAGACGGAGGGGTTAACAAGTGGCGACCATGCCAGGATGACAAGTGGCGACCCTGCCCCAGGATTCTTCCAGTCTTCCAGACCCTTGAAATATAAGAAATTGGCGACTCTGCAATTAGAATTCTTCCAATCTTCCAGACCCTGGAAACATAACAACTGGCGACCTCTACATCCAGGATTCTTCCAGTCTTCAGACCCTGAAATATAAGAAATTGGCGACTCTGCAATTAGAATTCAATCTTCCAGACCCTGGAAATAACATGGCGACCTGTACATCCAGGATTCTTCCAGTCTTTCAGACCCTGGAAATATAACAACTGGCGACCTCTGCATCCAGAATTCTTCCAGTCTTCCAAACCCTGGAACTAGAGCCAATATCCAGTTGACTGGTGTCACGACTTCCAGTTCGTCACATCCACCCTTGAACCGGTGTGTCCCGGCTACAAGTCCTCCACGCCTAGTTTTCATCCAAGAACTAGTGGCCAGCAAAACACGTCTTCAGGACACGTCTTCAAGGATTTCACCGTAGGAATCTTATTAAGTACCGAGCTCTTTTTTTAAAGTAATCTCTAAACATTTGAGAAGTCAGTATTATTAACAGTTAATAATTAGTATCAAGCCAGAATTAACAAAAAACACAGTGAACATTCCATACACCAGTGATACATTTCTTTTTATTGAAACCAAGCTATTTCCACTATTATCGTAGTGTAGAATAATTTTATTTTATGTACCACACATAATATTACCATATCTTCGCGTACATTCGAGTGAAATGTTGTTTACATTTTTTATTTTTGTTTGCAATTTTTTTAAATTACACTGGTCAACACTCATTTTATTGCCAATCATATTAGAGTGATTTTGGGGTAACTTTGTGGTGCTGATTCCGAATATGACATCGGTTTTGCTAGATTGGCTCTAATTTATGAGATAATTGGTACCCCATTGAAACACGTAAAAATGCAAAAAATTTAATGTTCAGGCGGAGCCTACTTACAAATCGCATTGAAATTGTCTCAAATCATACAAAAGTAAACACATGAAATACGTAATGGCATTTTATTCGGTCTCACCATCTAGAATGTTCCGGTAGTTTCCCATATGCACGCGTTATGGTTACGTTTCCTATTAATTGAGGGTATTCATTATCTCAAGAACTAGAGCCAAATCGGAAAAACTACTTTCATTTTGGAATTCAGCAACCCCAAAATACCGTAAATTCGTACGAATTTCTTGGCAACGAAAAAAAAAAAATTTTCTTGACCTGTGTTATTGAAGTGAATTGACGTGAAATTATTGTGGATTTATTGTGCATTATTATAATCGAGAAAGAGAGAGTTTATAGTTTATAGAGACACTTGATAGCAGTTCAAGTCATTAGGTTGCTTCCAGAGGGACAACCGCCCCAGAGATTATAGAAATACTTGATAACAGTTCAAGTCAGTAGGTTGCATCCAGAAGGACAACCGCTTCAGAGATTTGTAGAAATACTTGATAGCAGTTCAAGTCAGTAGGTTGCATCCAGAGGCAAAACCGCCCCAGAGATTATAGAAATACTTGATAGCAGTTCAAGTCAGTAGGTTGCATCCAGAGGGACAACCGCCCCAGAGATTTGTAGAAATACTTGATAGCAGTTCAAGTCAGTTCAAGGCAGTTTAAGTCAGTGAGTTGAAGTCAGTTTAAGTCAGTCAGTTCAAGTCAGTTGTAGTCAGTCCCCAGTCAGTTGTAGTCAGTCCCAATCCCAAGTCAATTGTAGGAAGTTTAAGTCAGTTTGAAGTTTAAGTCAGTTTGAAGTTTAAGTCAGTTTTAGTACAGTCAATTTTATTCAACCTTTTTTTTTTGTTGGAAAAGAGAATTAACTTAAGAGAATTTAATTTAGCGACTTTAAGAGAATTTAATTCAACCTGAATTGACAGGTTTGTATTTTTAATTCAACCTTCTGTGTCTCTTTTTTGCATGCAGTATTTGCGTATATAAATATATAGGTAAAATTATACAGTTTATTGTTTAGAAGCAAAACAGTTTTTACAAATGTTTGTAACGATTTTGATAATTATTGTGATGTATATGATGACAGTAATAGTGTAGTAACTAATCGATCATGTCCCAATGACTTTTTAAATTACTATGGGGAGGAACATGCCGTTCCTCCGTTTTGTTTGAACTCCTTTAATTTTTGTTCTAAGCAGTGTGACAATCAATATTTTCCTAACGAGCAAAGTGCTCACGAAAAGACATATTGTTAATTTCAGACATCATATCTCCCCGATTGGTCATTCGATTCCCCCGAATGTAGTACTCTAAATTTACCTTGCTCTGTATGTTCGTGAAATTTACCCGTATGACCGAACATAACCTCAATTTAGGTTTTATTTTTTTATTTTTAAGAGTATTATATGGCACCTATAACCCCATGTTCAATTCATTATAGTTCATAATTGATTTCTATTTTCATTTTTATTTTTTTATTTTTTTTATTCGATTAATCTTGAGCAATTGTCGTTAAATTGTTATTGTACCATTTGTAAGGTATCAAACAAAATTATAGCCAATTTTGACACTCTATACCAGAACGCCATTTTTCCCCTTCTAATAATTTTGTTACACCATTCCAATATTACTAATTACATAATTGTACTGTCACCATGAATTTCACTAGACCCTGTTATCACCTATGCCCCGTCAAATCGTCAAATAAAATTCAATTATTGTACTGATACTTCTGGTTAATATTAATGGTGATATACTGTTACTATATGGCTATGAATGTTATTGCTCGAATACATTGCATTAATGCTACCTGTATTAGAATTTAAGAATAATTCACTTAAACTAAAGGATTTTATAACCCTACTCCCATTTTAAATTATTATACACTATTTTTAAACTTTGTTAATTCGAAAAACCTTCCGAAGCTCTACACATACACACGCATGTATGCACATTTTCCACAAAATTACACGTACAAAACTACTACAAAATCTGCGGATACTGATTACACTTTCACCCAATTATAATTACCCACATTTTTGTAATCATTGGATACTTATTGGGAAAGGAAATTCAGCATTCATATCCTGAATTTATTTAATCTTAATAATTGGTTGTTTAATATATATACTTGCTCATGCATTTATTAAGTTATTTTAACTAACCAATTACACTCTGTACCTAATACACATAAATACAACTGACCACAGGTCTATACATCATCCATTACGTAATTCGATTTTTACCTCCAATAGTCAATAAAATTAGATTATTAACTGTACGATCATGGTAACTTTGGAAATTCCTGAACCTTAAAATTTAAATTTCCCTTTTATTCATTATGTACATTTTTTTTTTCACAGCAAAATAAATTTTTTGTTAAAAACAACATTATCATTGTTGTCTAATTAACGTATTATCCTTTTATTCTCTTTGCATAAATTAAAGTATTAATCTTTGAATTTTTTATATTTTTATAATGACTCTTTAAGCAAATGTCGTGTTAAGGATTCATTTCCTAATACTGTGCATTGTAACTTAACCACCCCGACTTATGTTGTTTATATAAATTTGTAATATAAAAACCATTAGTCATAATCTACTTTGAATAACGAAGTTGGGATGTTATATTATGGTCTATTAATTGTATTGTATTAATTTCATTCTAGAGGGAGAGCCCTGTAAAAATGAACAATGAATAATTCCTATATAATCAAATATTCATTTTTACACAAGAACCAAAATCGCTAACGCGAGTTTGGATAAAAATTTATTTGTTGCTTTCTATTTTTGCAGTTTCCCACCATGCGACCTACCATTTCTCTGGGTAAGTCGAATCCATGTTGTGTCATTGAAGGTTCCTTGTGAAAACAAATGTCCCTTAATTTCATTCCCTTAAAGTACAAAACAGACAATTGACGGTTTAGATCGTTTAACATTTCCATCACAATATTACCCATATCTCCATTTTCCATTGATTAAGAAATTTATTATAATTAATTATTGATGTCTTGTATCTAACCCTCATCCCTAAATTTTATTAGATTATGCATGCACATAAATGTGGTATGATTTGATCCCTTGTTTTGTGCTTCTTTATTCATTTACTTATCTTCCTCAAATGTACCAATTCCTTAATATTTACTGTATACTCGATAAGTATATTTATTATAATTAATAGTTTCACTCACTCTTGTACCATGGCTACAAACCCTTCATTACTCTATCTCTTTAATTCGTTTCCTCTAAGTTCTCCCAAAAACTACTTATACTGTAGGTATAAAATAAATAATTATGACGTCATAAAGTAACTTGATTCCCTTCACGTTTTCCATACCTTTAATACTGAATCAGTATTTTAGTATGTTGATATCTTTAGTATTCAATCTATGGTAAATTCTTTAACCTACGATTATCTATATGTTGCTCATTCATACGTCCATTTCCTTTCTTGACCTTTATCTTTTTGTTAATTTTATTAATTATTCATTCAGCTACCTATTGTCTACGTATTGTCAACCTGTTGTGTGACTACCAATGTGTGTACAAAACTTTATGCATTCGTACATGTTCGCAAATGATCATGATTACGTAGTTACCTGCATGTAAGTACGTCATATGTATTCTTTTTATTTATTTCTTTAAATTAATTAATTTCTCGCAATACTCAGAAGTGCTTATGCAATTGTTCGAATTCCGCTAACCACAGCGGAAGCGAGTGCTTCTGAGGGAAAAATCTCTCTCGCTTGCTTCTAATCATAAAACATTATTATGTTTGTTATGTTTATATATATATATATATATATATATATATATATATATATTATATATATATATAATATATACACAGTATATGCCCATGTACTTTGTGTTATACTCTTCACATCCTAATTGTCTATAAATATGAAATACTGTAAAAAAAAACTATAGTTAACTGTTTAATTGTAATTAAACTAATAATTAATAATGTAATTGATGTACTTTAATGAAACTATAATTAACAATAATAAATAATTTAATATAATATAATACTGTAATTAATGTACTTTAATGAAACTGTAACTGAAAATAATAAGCGAATGAGAATTAATTGGCAATTATAATCATAATTGTAATAAAGCAAAATTACAATGTACTCAGTTATGTACTTGGGATTGTACTCAATGTACGACCCGACATTATGTCGCCATTTAGGAATGTATACCGGCGATATTATTATTTTTTTGTTATCATATTTTCGTTGGGATAATTTTGATGTGCTTATACTTTGCCAAAAATTGGTGACTTGTTCTTTTTAAATTTCTTAATCATTTTTAAATTTAGCTTAATAATGAATCCTAAGTAACTTTTTTGCAATGTTCATGTTTTGTATACGTTCTCTCTTCGATAAAAGACGAAGTCATGTCTTGCCTAAGCATTTAATTGTAAATCCTAAACTTTTAATTTTTGCTCATATCCTTATTTTTGTGTAAAGATGCATAGTTCAATTTCCACTTCTAATTAACTTGGCAGATCATAATAACATCAGACCTGAAAATACGCTGTTTAAGATAAAAATAAGGCTTCCTCTTCCTATATCCTGTCTATCTGTTTAAACATTGTCACAGCAAAAAAGTTTACTTTATTTTCAAATATTGTGGAAAAATAGTGCAGCCTTTTCAACATTTAATAATAATTGATGTTAGCAGTTTTTGGGTATATAAACACAAAAATTCTTCCATGTTCATTCTTATTTAGACTACGAGGCTGAGCATTACCTGTAACATTTTAGCAGTAAATTACAGTAAGAAAAAGTCTTTATCTTCTCCTTCGAGCCGTGCTCTCTTCAGAGAACTTAGTCATTAAAATCCCCCGATACGTTACAAGAAGAATCGGAGAGAACCCTCAAAGAATTTAATAGCCACTCAGAATCCTCCGAGCCACTGTAGAAGAACTCGGAGAGTAGTATAGAAGAAAACTATTGCAAGTAACAAATCCGTTGCTGCCTCCTTACCAGAACCCCCGTCGACTTCGACCCAACCCAGGCCATAGACGGAGGGGTTAACAAGTGGCGACCATGCCAGGATGACAAGTGGCGACCCTGCCCCAGGATTCTTCCAGTCTTCCAGACCCTTGAAATATAAGAAATTGGCGACTCTGCAATTAGAATTCTTACCAATCTTCCAGACCCTGGAAAATAAACAACTGGCGACCTCTACATCCAGGATTCTTCCAGTCTTCCAGACCCTTGAAATATAAGAAATTGGCGACTCTGCAATTAGAATTCTTCCAATCTTCCAGACCCTGGAAACATAACAACTGGCGACCTGTACATCCAGGATTCTTCCAGTCTTTCAGACCCTGGAAATATAACAACTGGCGACCTCTGCATCCAGAATTCTTCCAGTCTTCCAAACCCTGGAACTAGAGCCAATATCCAGTTGACTGGTGTGTCACGACTTCCAGTTCGTCACATCCACCCTTGAACCGGTGTGTCCCGGCTACAAGTCCTCCACGCCTAGTTTTCATCCAAGAACTAGTGGCCAGCAAAACACGTCTTCAGGACACGTCTTCAAGGATTTCACCGTAGGAATCTTATTAAGTACCGAGCTCTTTTTTTAAAGTAATCTCTAAACATTTGAGAAGTCAGTATTATTAACAGTTAATAATTAGTATCAAGCCAGAATTAACAAAAAACACAGTGAACATTCCATACACCAGTGATACATTTCTTTTTATTGAAACCAAGCTATTTCCACTATTATCGTAGTGTAGAATAATTTTATTTTATGTACCACACATAATATTACCATATCTTCGCGTACATTCGAGTGAAATGTTGTTTACATTTTTTATTTTTGTTTGCAATTTTTTTAAATTACACTGGTCAACACTCATTTTATTGCCAATCATATTAGAGTGATTTTGGGGTAACTTTGTGGTGCTGATTCCGAATATGACATCGGTTTTGCTAGATTGGCTCTAATTTATGAGATAATTGGTACCCCATTGAAACACGTAAAAATGCAAAAAATTTAATGTTCAGGCGGAGCCTACTTACAAATCGCATTGAAATTGTCTCAAATCATACAAAAGTAAACACATGAAATACGTAATGGCATTTTATTCGGTCTCACCATCTAGAATGTTCCGGTAGTTTCCCATATGCACGCGTTATGGTTACGTTTCCTATTAATTGAGGGTATTCATTATCTCAAGAACTAGAGCCAAATCGGAAAAACTACTTTCATTTTGGAATTCAGCAACCCCAAAATACCGTAAATTCGTACGAATTTCTTGGCAACGAAAAAAAAAAAAATTTTTCTTGACCTGTGTTATTGAAGTGAATTGACGTGAAATTATTGTGGATTTATTGTGCATTATTATAATCGAGAAAGAGAGAGTTTATAGTTTATAGAGACACTTGATAGCAGTTCAAGTCATTAGGTTGCTTCCAGAGGGACAACCGCCCCAGAGATTATAGAAATACTTGATAACAGTTCAAGTCAGTAGGTTGCATCCAGAAGGACAACCGCTTCAGAGATTTGTAGAAATACTTGATAGCAGTTCAAGTCAGTAGGTTGCATCCAGAGGCAAAACCGCCCCAGAGATTATAGAAATACTTGATAGCAGTTCAAGTCAGTAGGTTGCATCCAGAGGGACAACCGCCCCAGAGATTTGTAGAAATACTTGATAGCAGTTCAAGTCAGTTCAAGGCAGTTTAAGTCAGTGAGTTGAAGTCAGTTTAAGTCAGTCAGTTCAAGTCAGTTGTAGTCAGTCCCCAGTCAGTTGTAGTCAGTCCCAATCCCAAGTCAATTGTAGGAAGTTTAAGTCAGTTTGAAGTTTAAGTCAGTTTGAAGTTTAAGTCAGTTTTAGTACAGTCAATTTTATTCAACCTTTTTTTTTTGTTGTAAAAGAGAATTTAACTTAAGAGAATTTAATTTAGCGACTTTAAGAGAATTTAATTCAACCTGAATTGACAGGTTTGTATTTTTAATTCAACCTTCTGTGTCTCTTTTTTGCATGCAGTATTTGCGTATATAAATATATAGGTAAAATTATACAGTTTATTGTTTAGAAGCAAAACAGTTTTTACAAATGTTTGTAACGATTTTGATAATTATTGTGATGTATATGATGACAGTAATAGTGTAGTAACTAATCGATCATGTCCCAATGACTTTTTAAATTACTATGGGGAGGAACATGCCGTTCCTCCGTTTTGTTTGAACTCCTTTAATTTTTGTTCTAAGCAGTGTGACAATCAATATTTTCCTAACGAGCAAAGTGCTCACGAAAAGACATATTGTTAATTTCAGACATCATATCTCCCCGATTGGTCATCGATTCCCCCGAATGTAGTACTCTAAATTTACCTTGCTCTGTATGTTCGTGAAATTTACCCGTATGACCGAACATAACCTCAATTTAGGTTTTATTTTTTTATTTTTAAGAGTATTATATGGCACCTATAACCCCATGTTCAATTCATTATAGTTCATAATTGATTTCTATTTTCAATTTTTATTTTTTTATTTTTTTTATTCGATTAATCTTGAGCAATTGTCGTTAAATTGTTATTGTACCATTTGTAAGGTATCAAACAAAATTATAGCCAATTTTGACACTCTATACCAGAACGCCATTTTTCCCCTTCTAATAATTTTGTTACACCATTCCAATATTACTAATTACATAATTGTACTGTCACCATGAATTTCACTAGACCCTGTTATCACCTATGCCCCGTCAAATCGTCAAATAAAATTCAATTATTGTACTGATACTTCTGGTTAATATTAATGGTGATATACTGTTACTATATGGCTATGAATGTTATTGCTCGAATACATTGCCATTAATGCTACCTGTATTAGAATTTAAGAATAATTCACTTAAACTTAAAGGATTTTATAACCCTACTCCCATTTTAAATTATTATACACTATTTTTAAACTTTGTTAATTCGAAAACCTTCCGAAGCTCTACACATACACACGCATGTATGCACATTTCTCCACAAACATTACGTACAAAACTACTACAAAAATCTGCGGATACTGATTACACTTTCACCCAATTACAATTACCCACATTTTTGTAATCATTGGCATACTTATTGGAAAGGAAATTCAGCATTCATATCCTGAATTTATTTAATCTTAATAATTGTTGTTTAATATATATAATCTTGCTCATGCATTTATTAAGTTATTTTAACTAACCAATTACACTCTGTACCTAATACACATAAATACACACTTGACCACAGGTCTATACATCATCCATTACGTAATTCGATTTTTACCTCCAATAGTCAATAAAATTAGATTATTAACTGTACGATCATGGTAACTTTGGAAATTCCTGAACCTTAAAATTTAAATTTCCCTTTTATTCATTATGTACATATTTTTTTTCACAGCAAAATAAATTTTTGTTAAAAACAACATTATCATTGTTTGTCTAAATTAACGTATTAATCCTTTTATTCTCTTTGCATAAATTAAAGTATTAATCTTTGAATTTTTTATATTTTATAATGACTCTTTAAGCAAATGTCGTGTTAAGGATTTCATTTCCTAATTACTGTGCATTGTAACTTAACCACCCCGACTTATGTTGTTTATATAAATTTGTAATTATAAAAACCATTAGTCATAATCTACTTTGAATAACGAAGTTGGGATGTTATATTATGGTATTGATTTAATTGTATTGTATTAATTTCATTCTAGAGAGGAGAGCCCTGTAAAAATGAACAATGAATAATTCCTATATAATCAAATATTCATTTTTACACAAGAACCAAAATCGCCTAACGCGAGTTTGGATAAAAATTTTATTTGTTGCTTTCTATTTTTGCAGTTTCACAACCATGCGACCTACCATTTCTCTGGGTAAGTCGAATCCATGTTGTGTCATTGAAGGTTCCTTGTGAGAAACAAATGTCCCTTAATTTCATTCCCTTAAAGTACAAACAAGACAATTGACGGTTTAGATCGTTTAACATTTCCATCACAATATTAACCATATCTCCATTTTCCATTGATTATAGAATTTATTATAATTAATTATTGATGTCTTGTATCTAACCCTCATCCCTAAATTTTATTAGATTATGCATGCACATTGAATGTGGTATGATTTGATCCCTTGTTTGTGCTTCTTTATTCATTTACTTATTCTTCCTCAAATGTACCAATTCCTTAATATTTACTGTATACTCGTATAAGTATATTTATTTAATTAATAGTTTCACTCACTCTTGTACCATGGCTACAAACCCTTCATTACTCTATCTCTTTAATTCGTTTCCTCTAAGTTCTCCCAAAAACTACTTATACTGTAGGTATAAAATAAATAATTATGACGTCATAAAGTAACTTGATTCCCTTCACGTTTTCCATACCTTTAATACTGAATCACGTATTTAGTATGTTGATATCTTTAGTATTCAATCTATGGTAAATTCTTTAACCTACGATTATCTATATGTTGCTCATTCATACGTCCATTTCCTTTCTTGACCTTTATCTTTTGTTAATTTTATTAATTATTCATTCAGCTACCTATTGTCTACGTATTGTCAACCTGTTGTGTGACTACCAATGTGTGTACAAAACTTTATGCATTCGTACATGTTCGCAAATGATCATGATGACGTACGTAGTTACCTTGCATGTAAGTACGTTCATATGTATTCTTTTTATTTATTTTCTTTAAATTAATTAATTTCTCGCAATACTCAGAAGTGCTTATGCAATTGTTCGAATTCCGCTAACCACAGCGGAAGCGAGTGCTTCTGAGGTGAAAATCTCCTCTCTCTTGCTTCTAATCATAAAACATTATTATGTGTGTTATGTTATATATATATATATATATATATATATATATATATATATATATATATATATATATATATATATATACACTATATGCCCATGTACTTTGTGTTATACTCTTCACATCCTAATTGTCTATAAATATGAAACACTGTAAAAAAAAACTATAGTTAACTGTTTAATTGTAATTAACTGTAATAATTAATATAATGTAATTGATGTACTTTAATGAAACTATAATTAACAATAATAAATAATTATAATATAATACTGTAATTAATGTACTTTAATGAAACTGTAACTGAAAATAATAAGCGAATGAGAATTAATTGGCAATTATAATCATAATTGTAATAAAGCAAAATTACAATGTACTCAGTTATGTACTTGGGATTGTACTCAATGTACGACCCGACATTATGTCGCCATTTAGGAATGTATACCGGCGATATTATTATTTTTTTGTTATCATATTTTCGTTGGGATAAATTTTGATGTGCTTTCTACTTTGCCAAATAATTGGTGACTTGTTCTTTTAAAATTTCTTAATCATTTTTAAATTTAGCTTAATAATGAATCCTAAGTAACTTTTTTGCAATGTTCATGTTTTGTATACGTTCTCTCTTCGATATAAAAGACGAAGTCATGTCTTGCCTAAGCATTTAATTGTAAATCCTAAACTTTTAATTTTTGCTCATATCCTTATTTTTGTGTAAAGATGCATAGTTCAATTTCCACTTCTAATTAACTTGGCAGATCATAATAACATCAGACCTGAAAATACGCTGTTTAAGATAAAAATAAGGCTTCCTCTTCCTATATCCTGTCTATCTGTTTAAACATTGTCACAGCAAAAAAGTTTACTTTATTTTCAAATATTGTGGGAAAATAGTGCAGCCTTTTCAACATTTAATAATAATGATGTTAGCAGTTTTTGGGTATATAAACCCACAAAAATTCTTCCATGTTCATTCTTATTTAGACTACGAGGCTGAGCATTACCTGTAACATTTTAGCAGTAAATTACAGTAAGAAAAGTCTTTATCTTCTCCTTCGAGCCGTGCTCTCTTCAGAGAACTTAGTCATTAAAATCCCCCGATACGTTACAAGAAGAATCGGAGAGAACCCTCAAAGAATTTAATAAGCCTCTCAGAATCCTCCGAGCCACTGTAGAAGAACTCGGAGAGTAGTATAGAAGAAACTATTGCAAGTAACAAATCCGTTGCTGCCTCCTTACCAGAACCCCCGTCGACTTCGACCCAACCCAGGCCATAGACGGAGGGGTTAACAAGTGGCGACCATGCCAGGATGACAAGTGGCGACCCTGCCCCAGGATTCTTCCAGTCTTCCAGACCCTTGAAATATAAGAAATTGGCGACTCTGCAATTAGAATTCTTCCAATCTTCCAGACCCTGGAAACATAACAACTGGCGACCTCTACATCCAGGATTCTTCCAGTCTTCCAGACCCTTGAAATATAAGAAATTGGCGACTCTGCAATTAGAATTCTTCCAATCTTCCAGACCCTGGAAACATAACAACTGGCGACCTGTACATCCAGGATTCTTCCAGTCTTTCAGACCCTGGAAATATAACAACTGGCGACCTCTGCATCCAGAATTCTTCCAGTCTTCCAAACCCTGGAACTAGAGCCAATATCCAGTTGACTGGCGTGTCACGACTTCCAGTTCGTCACATCCACCCTTGAACCGGTGTGTCCCGGCTACAAGTCCTCCACGCCTAGTTTTCATCCAAGAACTAGTGGCCAGCAAAACACGTCTTCAGGACACGTCTTCAAGGATTTCACCGTAGGAATCTTATTAAGTACCGAGCTCTTTTTTTAAAGTAATCTCTAAACATTTGAGAAGTCAGTATTATTAACAGTTAATAATTAGTATCAAGCCAGAATTAACAAAAAAACAGTGAACATTCCATACACCAGTGATACATTTCTTTTTATTGAAACCAAGCTATTTCCACTATTATCGTAGTGTAGAATAATTTTATTTTATGTACCACACATAATATTACCATATCTTCGCGTACATTCGAGTGAAATGTTGTTTACATTTTTTATTTTTGTTTGCAATTTTTTTAAATTACACTGGTCAACACTCATTTTATTGCCAATCATATTAGAGTGATTTTGGGGTAACTTTGTGGTGCTGATTCCGAATATGACATCGGTTTTGCTAGATTGGCTCTAATTTATGAGATAATTGGTACCCCATTGAAACACGTAAAAATGCAAAAAATTTAATGTTCAGGCGGAGCCTACTTACAAATCGCATTGAAATTGTCTCAAATCATACAAAAGTAAACACATGAAATACGTAATGGCATTTTATTCGGTCTCACCATCTAGAATGTTCCGGTAGTTTCCCATATGCACGCGTTATGGTTACGTTTCCTATTAATTGAGGGTATTCATTATCTCAAGAACTAGAGCCAAATCGGAAAAACTACTTTCATTTTGGAATTCAGCAACCCCAAAATACCCTAAATTCGTACGAATTTCCTTGGCAACGAAAAAAAATTTTTTTTTTCTTGACCTGTGTTATTGAAGTGAATTGACGTGAAATTATTGTGGATTTATTGTGCATTTATAATCGAGAAAGAGAGAGTTTATAGTTTATAGAGACACTTGATAGCAGTTCAAGTCATTAGGTTGCTTCCAGAGGGACAACCGCCCCAGAGATTATAGAAATACTTGATAACAGTTCAAGTCAGTAGGTTGCATCCAGAAGGACAACCGCTTCAGAGATTTGTAGAAATACTTGATAGCAGTTCAAGTCAGTAGTTGCATCCAGAGGCAAAACCGCCCCAGAGATTATAGAAATACTTGATAGCAGTTCAAGTCAGTAGGTTGCATCCAGAGGGACAACCGCCCCAGAGATTTGTAGAAATACTTGATAGCAGTTCAAGTCAGTTCAAGGCTGTTTAAGTCAGTGAGTTGAAGTCAGTTTAAGTCAGTCAGTTCAAGTCAGTTGTAGTCAGTCCCCAGTCAGTTGTAGTCAGTCCCAATCCCAAGTCAATTGTAGGAAGTTTAAGTCAGTTTGAAGTTTAAGTCAGTTTGAAATTTAAGTCAGTTTTAGTACAGTCAATTTTATTCAACCTTTTTTTTTTGTTGTAAAAGAGAATTTAACTTAAGAGAATTTAATTTAGGGACTTTAAGAGAATTTAATTCAAGCTGAATTGACAGGTTTGTATTTTTAATTCAACCTTCTGTGTCTCTTTTTTGCATGCAGTATTTGCGTATATAAATATATAGGTAAAATTATACAGTTTATTGTTTAGAACCAAAACAGTTTTTACAAATGTTTGTAACGATTTTGATCATTATTGTGATGTATATGATGACAGTAATAGTGTAGTAACTAATCGATCATGTCCCAATGACTTTTTAAATTACTATGTGGAGGAACATGCCGTTCCTCCGTTTTGTTTGAACTCCTTTAATTTTTGTTCTAAGCAGTGTGACAATCAATATTTTCCTAACGAGCAAAGTGCTCACGAAAAGACATTGTTAATTTCAGACATCATATCTCCCCGATTGGTCATTCGATTCCCCCGAATGTAGTACTCTAAATTTACCTTGCCATGTATGTTCGTGAAATTTACCCGTATGACCGAACATAACCTCAATTTAGGTTTTATTTTTTTATTTTTAAGAGTATTATATGGCACCTATAACCCCATGTTCAATTCATTATAGTTCATAATTGATTTCTATTTTCAATTTTTATTTTTTTTATTTTTTTTATTCGATTAATCTTGAGCAATTGTCGTTAAATTGTTATTGCACCATTTGTAAGGTATCAAACAAAATTATAGCCAATTTTGACACTCTATACCAGAACGCCATTTTTCCCCTTCTAATAATTTTGTTACACCATTCCAATATTACTAATTACATAATTGTACTGTCACCATGAATTTCACTAGACCCTGTTATCACCTATGCCCCGTCAAATCGTCAAATAAAATTCAATTATTGTACTGATACTTCTGGTTAATATTAATGGTGATATACTGTTACTATATGGCTATGAATGTTATTGCTCGAATACATTGCCATTAATGCTACCTGTATTAGAATTTAAGAATAATTCACTTAAACTTAAAGGATTTTATAACCCTACTCCCATTTTAAATTATTATACACTATTTTTAAACTTTGTTAATTCGAAAACCTTCCGAAGCTCTACACATACACACGCATGTATGCACATTTCTCCACAAACATTACGTTCAAAACTACTACAAAAATCTGGGGATACTGATTACACTTTCACCCAATTATAATTACCCACATTTTTGTAATCATTGGCATACTTATTGGAAAGGAAATTCAGCATTCATATCCTGAATTTATTTAATCTTAATAATTGTTGTTTAATATATATAATCTTGCTCATGCATTTATTAAGTTATTTTAACTAACCAATTACACTCTGTACCTAATACACATAAATACACAATTGACCACAGGTCTATACATCATCCATTACGTAATTCGATTTTTACCTCCAATAGTCAATAAAATTAGATTATTAACTGTACGATCATGGTAACTTTGGAAATTCCGGAACCTTAAAATTTAAATTTCCCTTTTATTCATTATGTACATATATTTTTTCACAGCAAAATAAATTTTTGTTAAAAACAACATTATCATTGTTTGTCTAAATTAACGTATTAATCCTTTTATTCTCTTTGCATAAATTAAAGTATTAATCTTTGGATTTTTTATATTTTATAATGACTCTTTAAGCAAATGTGTTAAGGATTTCATTTCCTAATTACTGTGCATTGTAACTTAACCACCCCGACTTATGTTGTTTATATAAATTTGTAATTATAAAAACCATTAGTCATAATCTACTTTGAATAACGAAGTTGGGATGTTATATTATGGTATTGTATTAATTGTATTGTATTAATATCATTCTAGAGGGAAGAGCCCTGTAAAAATGAACAATGAATAATTCCTATATAATCAAATATTCATTTTTACACAAGAACCAAAATCGCCTAACGCGAGTTTGGATAAAAATTTTATTTGTTGCTTTCTATTTTTGCAGTTTCACAACCATGCAACTTACCATATCTATGGTTAAGTCGAATCCATGTTGTGTCATTGAAGGTTCCTTGTGAAAAACAAATGTCCCTTAATTTCTTTTCCTTAAAGTGCAAAAAAGAAAATTGACGTTTTAGATCGTTTAACATTTTCATCACAATATTACCCATATCTCCATTTTGCATTTATTATAGAATTTATTATAATTAATTATTGATGTCTTGCATCTAATCCTCATCCATAAATTTTATTAGATTATGCATGCACATTGAATGTGGTATGATTTGATCCCTTGTTTGTGCTTCTTTGTTTATTTACTTAATTCTTCCTCAAATGTACCAATTCCTTAATATTTACTATATACTCGTCTAAGTATATTTACTTAATTAATAGTTTCACTCACTCTTGTACCATGGCTGCAAACCCTTCATTACTGTATCTCTTTAATTCGCTTCCTCTAAGTTCTCCCATTAATGACTTATACTGTACGTATGAAATAAATAACTATGACGTCATAAAGTAACTTAATTCCCTTCACGTTTTCCATACGTTGAATACTGAATCACGTATTTAGTATGTGAATATCTTTCGTATTCAAAGTATGGTAAATTCTTTAACCTATTTATTTATATGTTATTCATTCATACGTCCATTTCCTTTCTTGACCTTTATCTTTTGTTAATTTTATTAATTATTCATTCAGCTACCAATCGTCTACCTATTTTCAACCTATTGTGTGATTACCAATGTGTGTACAAAACTTTATGCATTCGTACATGTTCGCAAATGATCATGATCACGTACGTAGTTACCTTACATGTAAGTACGTTCAAATGTATTATTTTTATTTCTTTTTTTTAAATTAATTAATTTCTCGCATACTCAAATGCTTATGCAATGTTCGAATTCTCGCTAACCACAGCGGAAGCGACGCTTTTGAGGTGAAAATCTCCTCGCTTACTTCTAATCATAAAACATTATTATGTATGTTACGTTTTATATATATATATATATATATATATATATATATATATATATATATATATAAATATATATATATATATATATATACAGGGTGGGCAAAAGTAGCTCCCTAATTTAAATTACATATAAATTATGTATAAATTGTGATTGTATTGTTATATTGTTATGGTGTGTTCTCTAAATTGGTACAATTGTAAAGGTAATCTTTTTTTCTCTAAAGTGTTCTCTTTGTGTTCTCTAAAGTGGTACAATTGTAACGTTCATTTTTTTTTTTTCATTTCAGATTGAAGGGTAACATGGCTGAGCGTTTAACACTGCAGGAGCGTGCCCAGTTGGCGGCACGGTACGAAGTTTGGCAATCTGTCGTTCGAGTTCAAAGATGGTGGCGGGCCATTCACGGACCACGTGCCCAAGTGGACCCGAAAACAATCAAGAACTGCCACTCGAAGCTCATGACCACGGGGTCTGTGGCAGATGTTCGAAGATGTGGTCGCCCTTCGACATCCAGGGCCCAGGAGACGGTGCAGGCAGTTCAGGAAATGTTCGCACGGAGTCCACGAAAGTCAACTCGCCAGGCAGCTCGGGAAAGTGGACTCTCCCGCTACTCAGTGCGAACTGTGCTGAAGAAGGAGCTGAACTGGCGTGCGTGGAAGCCGCATTACTGCCAATCTCTCTCGGACGAGGACTGCGACATTCGCATGGAGTTCGGGGAAATCATGCTGGCTTGGCATGAAGACTGGCCCCATCTCTTCCGCAACATTCTCTGGAGCGACGAGGCGGTGTTCCACGTCGGAGGCTTTGTCAACCGCCACAATTGCCACTACTGGGCAGGAGAAGATCCCATGGTTACCGCTGAAAAACGGCAGAATCGGTTCAGTGTAACGGTGTGGTGTGGTATGACCTCAGATCAGGTTGTGGGCCCGTTCCTTCTGCACAACACCATGAATGCTGAGCGGTACCTTGCTATGTTGCGAAACGAGGTCTGGCTGGTTGTCAGCACATGGGAGAACATCGACGATCTGATATTTATGCAAGATGGCGCCCCTCCGCACTTCGCTCTTGTTGTCCGTGAGTGGCTGGATGCCCACTTCCCTGGGCGTTGGATGGGTCGTCGTGGTCCACATCAATGGCCAGCCAGGAGCCCCGACTTGACACCGTGCGACTTATTTCTTTGGGGGTGGGTAAAGGAAGAAGTCTACCGCACCCACCAAACCGAGGACATTGGAAGAACTGGAGGACCGAATTCGGGAAGTCATGTCCTCCATCCCGCCAGAGTTCCTGCTAAAGTCAGTGGACGCCATTCCTGGGCGGCTCCAGAAGCTGGTGGAAAGAGTTGGAGCCCACATTAAATTTTAGAGAAAACCTACCATGTATGCCTACCTTTTCATATTATTTCTTCTGAAATAAATGGATAATATACGTATTTTTTTACCAATCCAAAATAGGGAGCTACTTTCCACCCACCCTGTATATAATATATATATATATATATATATATATATATACAGGGTGTTTGAAAACTTTCTGTACAAATTGTAATGGGGGATAGGCAACACCAAGACAAACCCTTTTCGTCTATAAGTGTATGTCCGCTGACGTCACCATTCGGCGCGAGAGGGCGCCGCTGCAATTGGCTAAAAGGTGAAGTGGGCTAGACTCGCGCTTGCCGCGGGCATTCTTAAATCGGACGTAGTACGCGTAACATGGAGCGCTTCACGACTGCTGAGATGGCTGACATGCATATGGTGTATGGGGCTGCCAATGGAAACGGAAGAGCTACTGTGAGGTTGTACCGACAGCGCTTCCCAAACAGACGTGTGCCAAACCACCAAACGTTTGCGCATTTGCATCGGCGACTGCGAGAAACTGGAACATTCCATGCAAACATGCATGACACTGGTCGGGAGAGAAACGTGCGCACTCCTGACATGGAAGAAGAAATCCTACGGCGATTTGAGGACAATCCAAGCGCAAGCACGCGAGGTGTTGCACGTATCCTCGGTGTGAACCACGACCTGGTCTGGAGAGTGTTGCACGAGCAGCAGTTACATCCGTTTCATCGTCAGAGAGTCCAGGCATTACAACCTCGGGATTACCCTCTTCGTGTGGAATTCGCACGCTGGTTTCTGCAGCAGACAGCGGTGCAGCCTAATTTTCCGGCTTATGTGCTGTTCTCAGATGAGGCCTGTTTCACACGTGAGGGTGTGTTTAACATGCACAATTCTCACGTGTGGGCGCACGCAAATCCACATGCTACACGGGTGCATGCTCATCAAGAACGGTTCGCAGTCAATGTTTGGGCGGGTATCGTCCATGGCAAGTTGATTGGGCCGTACCTGCTGCCTGCCCGACTCGACGTCAGGAGTGCGCACGTTTCTCTCCCGACCAGTGTCATGCATGTTTGCATGGAATGTTCCAGTTTCTCGCAGTCGCCGATGCAAATGCGCAAACGTTTGGTGGTTTGGCACACGTCTGTTTGGGAAGCGCTGTCGGTACAACCTCACAGCAGCTCTTCCGTTTCCATTGGCAGCCCCATACACCATATGCATGTCAGCCATCTCAGCAGTCGTTAAGCGCTCCATGTTACGCGTACTACGTCCGATTTAAGAATGCCCGCGGCAAGCGCGAGTCTAGCCCACTTCACCTTTTAGCCAATTGCAGCGGCGCCCTCTCGCGCCGAATGGTGACGTCAGCGGACATACACTTATAGACGAAAAGGGTTTGTCTTGGTGTTGCCTATCCCCCATTACAATTTGTACAGAAAGTTTTCAAACACCCTGTATATATATATATATATATATATATATATATATATATATACAGTATATACCCATGTATTTTATGTTATACTCTTAACGTTCTAGTGTTTCTATAAATATGAAACACTAAAAAAGAAAAACTATAGTTAACTGTTTAATTGTAATTAACTGTAATAATTTAATATAATGTAATTGAAGTAATGAGACTATAATTAACGATAATAATTTAATATAACGTAATTAATGTACTTTAATGAAACTAACTAACAATAATAAACGAATGTGAATTAATTGGTAATTATAATCATAATTGTAATAAAACAAAATTACAACGTACTCAGCGATGTACTTGGGATTGTACTCAATGTACGACCCGACATTATGTCGCCATTTAGGTATATATACGCGGCGATATTGTTATTATTTTTTTATTATTATTATTTTCGTTGGGATAAATTCTGATGTGCTTTCTACTTTGCCAAATAATTGGTGACTTCTTTTTAAAATTTCTTAATCATTTTCAGATTTAGCTTAATAATGAATCGTGAGTAACTTTTTGCAGTGTTCATGATTTGTATACGTTCTCTCTTCCTTATAAAAGACGAAGTCATGTCTTGCCTAAGCATTTAAATGTAAAGCTTAAACCTTTAATTTTTGCTCATATGCATATTTTAGTGAAAAGATGCATAGTTCAATTTCCACTTCTAATTAACTTTGCAGATCATAATAACATCACATATGAAAATACGCTGTTTAAGATAAAAATAAGGCTTCATCTTTCCATATCCTGTTTATCTGTTTAAACATTGTCACAGCAAAAACGTTTACTTTATTTTCAAATATTGTGCAAAAATAATGCAGCCTTTTCAAAATTTAATAATAATGATGTTAGCAGTTTTTGGGTATATAAACTCACAAAAATTCTTCCATGTTCATTCTGATTTAGACTACGAGGCTGAGCATTACTTGTAACATTTTAGCAGTAAATTACAGTAAGAAAAAGTCTTTATCTTCTCCTTCGAGCATTGCTCTCTTTAGAGAACTTAGTCATTAAATTCTCCAGATACGTGACACGAAGAATCGGGGGGAACCCTCAGAGAATTTAATAAGCCTCTCAGAATCCTCTGAGCCACTATAAAAGAACTCGGCGAGTAGTATAGAAGAAACTACTGCAAGTAACAAATCCGTTGGTGCCACCTAACAAGAACCCCCGTCGACTTCGAACCAACCCAGGCCATAGACGGAGGGGTTAATATATATATATATATATATATATATATATATATATATATATATATATATATATATATATATATATATATATATAAATTATATATATTATAAATTATATATACAGTATATATATATATATATATATATATATATATATAAATTATATATATGTATACAGCGTGTCCCAAAGAAATGTATACCCACTTTGTTCGATAATACCAGCTATGAGGATAATAAATATATTACTTTTTATATGTTTTTTTAATAAAGAATTTTCTCCTGAATCTAAATATGCAATTATTTTTATTAAAAATTGAAGAACAAAAACGTTACAGATGTTTAAATTTAATATTATTTTCGAGACTTCATGTGCGATATTTTCTAATATTTTAACCGACTGTTTTGAGATACTTATGTTTAGTGTTGATATTGAAGCATAAATGTTGTAATTATTAGTTAATTCAAAAAATTTACAAATTCCATGGTTAAATGACACTTTATCTAAGATGTTCGACGTCTTCCAGAACGTTGTTTTTGTAAGTTTTGCACAGTGCCATCGGTTTCAAACTTATCTCGTATACGTGCAAAAAATATTAGAAAATATCGCACATGAAGTCTCGAAAATAATAATTATAATTTAAACATCTGTAACTTTTTTGTTTTTCAATTTTTAATAAAAATAATTACATATTTAGATTCAGGAGAAAATTCTTTATTAAAAATCATATAAAACGTAATATATTTATTACCCTCATAGCTGGTATTATCGAACAAAGTGGGTATACATTTCTTTGGGACACGCTGTATATAAATTTTACATATATATATATAAAATTTATATATATGTATATGAAAATTTTATAATATATATATAAATTTTATATATATATATATATATAAATATGCATATATATATAAAATTTATATATATGTATATGAAAATTTATATATATATATTTATATAAATATATAGATTATATATATATATATATATATAATATATATATATAATATATTTATATATATATAAATTTTATATATATATATATATATATATATTTAAATTATAAATATATATATATAAATTATATAAATATATATATATATATATATATATATATATATATATATATCCAGTACGTTCGAAAAGTCTCTCCGCAGTGCTATGTTAAACGCATAGAAAATTGAAAACTAAAATGTTTTTTATTCAACCATGATTTAGAGATTTTATTACATAACCTTTTCATTCTACAGCCTGTGTTGAAAGTGTTTTCTACGATTTTGCACGCACAGAGCAACTCGTCTGCACTTTTTGTCAAACACTGTTTTTAAAGTGTTGGTTGACTGCGGGGAGAATTTTCGAACGCACTGTATACATAAATTATATATATATATATATATATATATGTATATATATATATATATATATATATATATATACAGGGCTATTCAAAATGATTCACCTGATTTCAAATGAGAATATTTTTTAATGTTACAAATACAGAGTGATTTGTGATACATCAACCAAAAGAAAAACTGTCCAAATTTTGTCTCTCACCTCATAAATGCTCTATGTGACTTCTCCTAGTTACACGAGCAACGTCGACACGATAGTCGCATTCCTCCCATACTCGCTCCAGCATGTCCGTTGTCACTGACTCTACGGCAGTAACAATGCGAGTTCGGAGCTCATCCAAAGATGTGGGCAACGGTGGCACGTACACAGTATCCTTAACGTACCCCCAAAGGAAGAAGTCGCACGGTGTAAGATCCGGCGACCTAGGGGGCCAGCTGTGGAGCACCAAAACTGCAACACACAAAACGCCTTCTGCTGTGCGGACGCCATTTTCACACTGACTGTTTGTTGCTAGGATAGGCCACGGCGTGACTTTGGAGCCCTCTCGCGGTGATCTTGTAAAACTCGGAGATTTCCTCTTTCATGTGGTGTATGCACAGTTGATGCACGGTTGATAGGTACGGAAGTATTCTCAGTGGAAATCGGATGAATTATTTTGAATAGCCCTGTATATATATATGTGTGGACATAGTTTTAGCCGTTTAAGGTGATAATGATTTAATTGTATGCTATGATTAATTGATTATTAATGAAAGGCTGGGTTGGTACTGTATGATGTCATACAGTATCCCCGATTGGAATAAGTGGCTATTTGATTAGGCCCACCATACTATTGGAAGTGACCGAGATGGCAGCGAGGGTCACCAGCTTGGATTACACCCAAGCAAATTAATGTTAAGGTTATAAAAGAGAACTTATGGGTTTTGTATTTTATTATGAAAATAAAGCCGTTATTTATTCACTGTGATATAACAAAGCATTGACAGTAATTAATTGGTAGTTATACGTTATGCTTATGACATAGACTTAGCTAATAAGATGAAATGTTAATAGCTTAATTGACACGTAATAAGTAATGTAAACGTTGATGGTATGTAAATGACATGCAACGTGGAACATTGAATGGGCCTAGTAAATGATATAAAGAATGCACGTGCGTTTGGTACATTGAATGGAAAACATGACACTGATTAAGTAGGCTAAATGATTGCATGGATGCACAAGGAATAATTGATTGCGGCCTAATAATAATGGATTGAAATGCTTGACAATGATTACACAAATATCATTTATATCAGACCATTATGTGATGTTAAGTGATTACGCCAAGAGAATATTTATTTATCACATAAATATGAATTGAACATAATAACGGATGATACGCGGAATTACGGTATTGAAATGACACTTGAATTGTAGAACAGGCCTACCGCGTTCTTTCACGTGAGTCAGTTGGAACGCTTAATTACACACTTTGGGAGTATAGCCTACCGTTCGGCGGTAGGCTAATGTAGGCTTCACAAGAGTACTTAGAATAGGAGGTACTTATCTTACGACGATGTAAACTCTTGAAGGCGGGTTGAAGAAAGATCTATTACCGAAAACTCGAGTTGTCGTTGTCCGTTAAGCCTCTTGAGATGATGGATGTAGGCTTCGTGCGGAAGCCGGAGGTGATGTTACTTCTCGAGGTGCAGGACGGTTTTCAATGATCTTGCAGGCGCAGGCCCGTGGTGCTGAATATATCTCGAGGAATGTGGAGAAACTTGAAGGCCGACCCGGCAAACCGCAGGCCCGAAGCGATTCCGGTTGGGCCTCGAAGGATTGCTTACTTGATGATAAATTGTAGGCCTTGAAGAAAGTAGCAGGCCGCGCCCCCGGCAAGGGGCCGGAAGGCGGTTGAAGTGAAGAGATCTGCTCGACGAAGTAAGCGAGTGTCGGTGTGCGTGAGTGAGTGAGAGTGAGTGTGAGTGGAAGCTCGCTTTTATACGTAGTTCCTGTGACGTAGGACTTCGCGCCAAATCTTGAGACGCCTTCTCCGCGCGTCCTTTCGTTGATAAGGGCTTACGTTCGCGCCTTTTGGGAAGAAACAGACGTTCCCATTGTTTGACTCTTGCCCACGTGTGTTTTCAAAGCCTCTTTGATGATGCGTGGAAGCAAAAGATTTCTGCCTATTTGCTGGTCTATTTCTTGTCAATCCGCTACATATATATATATATATGTATAAATTATATATATATATATATATATATAATATATATATATATTATATATATATAATGTTATAATGTTTCAGACAACAAAGACCCTAGGATCCACTCATGGCTGGTCTACCTAACTGTGTTCGTAATTGTGTATTGTGCATGTCCTTCGTGGTGGCGGAGGGGACCTACAATTTTACGTGGGTTCCGAACAACAAAGCCTTAATTTTACTACCATAAACTACACCCAATCTATCAACATATGCGCCTAATCGATTTTTTAACATGTTTATACACGTGCTCTCTCGAACCTTCTACTTGTCATCTTACACCAGTTATTTCTAGTCCTATTATATTGAGATATTTCGAAAAACGTATCTCTATCTACGTTATCGAACCCATTCATAATTTTGAAAAACTGGATTACATCACCCCTTAGCCTCCTTGTCTCGAGTATAGTTAATTTTAACTTCTTAAGCCTATCCTCGTACGACTTCGACCTAAGCGACGGAAGCATCTTAGTTGCTCGTCTTTCAACTTTTTCGAGTTTGTCTATATCTTTTCGTATGTGTGGATTCCAAAATAGGATCGCGTGCTCCAAATGTGGTCTAACTAATAATTTATGAAGAGGAACTATAATATCGCGCGATTTGTACTCAAAATTCCGAGCTATAAAACCCAACACTTTGTTCGCTTTATTGACCGATGCTGTACTTTGTTTCACTACTTTTAAATCACCAGTGCCTATAACTCCTACATCTTTTTCCTGTTCTACGCTTGCAAACCCCTTCCCTGACATACTATACGCAAAATTACCGTTACGCGAACCTATATGTAAAATTATGCACTAATCGTCGTTAAATCTCATTTGCCATGTGACTGACAAATCACCAATTTTATTCAGATCTTCATGGATTTTACCTCTATCTTCGTCATTAATCGCCCTACCACCCAGCTTCGTGTCATCCACAAACTTTGAAACTGTACTGACTAGGCCGATATCTAAATCGTTAATATATATAAGAAAAAGCAAGGGGCCTAATACAGAACCCTGAGGAACGCCGCTCGCTACATTAGCCCAACACGACTCCCCTCCATCAACGACCACCCTCTGTTTCCTACCTCGTAACCACTCTTCTATCCAATTTCTTACTACACTCCTGATTCCATGAGCCTTATTTTTTCAATGAGTCTTTCGTGCGGTACGGTGTCAGACGCTTTTTGAAAATCTAAATACACTACATCAACCGCAGGATGACTATCGTAAACGTCAACCACGTTTTGAAAAAAATATAAAAGATAGGTTAAGCAAGATTTGTTTCGCCTAAAACCGTGTTACATGTTTCTAACTAAGTTATGCAATTCTAAGTGTTCGACTGTACGATCCCTAATTATTGATTTACGCATTTTCATTTTATCAATATAGCGCATTACCTCCCCTTCACTAACCACAATATTATCCAAAATATTACCATTATCAAAAGGTATTATGTCTATGACCGTAGAGATATTCGTTACATCTTCTATAGTAAAAACTGACGTAAAAAATCGCTTAACAAGGTAGCCATTTCCTTGTTTTCAGAAACTAGCTCTCCGTTAACATTTTTCAACACCCCCAAGACAATTTTTACTGGATTTCTATTGTTGACGTATTGAAAGAATCGCTTGGGGTTTTCTTTACCGTCACGAGCTATGGAGATTTCAAATTCGCCCTTGAACTTTTTTATTACAATTTTCGCTTCACGCCTTAGAGATATGTAGTTGTTTCGTAACCACAAATTGCCTTTATCGCACTTATGTAGCCTATAAGCCCTATCTCTATCCCTATAATGTCTCCTACTCTAGAAGTAAACCACAGGGGCTTATTGTTTACTTTCGCACGCTTAATTTTGTACGGTACACATTCCTCATTTATAGTCCTAAATACTGTTTCAAACGATTCCCACATTAGGTTTGCGTTGGAGATCCCCATTCCGTTTTCCCAATTGACGTGTGACAATTCATTTCGAAATTTACAAAAGTTTGCGTGCTGGAAGTTAAGAATTTTAGTCGTGTTAGCTGGTTTCGAGTGACTTACTGAGAGGACAAACTCTACCATATTGTGATCGCTATTGCTTAACGGTTCTATTACATGAAGGTCAATGATTAGCTTATCTTCCGTAGTAATTACTAAATCTAAAATACTGTCCAACCTCGTAGGTTCCCCAACCTTTTGAATAAGAAAGCTATCCTCGATAAAATTAACTAAACGATTAACTTCCGCGTCTCCCTGCATTGATTCATAATTGACGTTGGCGCAATTAAAGTCACTCATAACTAAGGCCTACTCACTACCAATTATTCTCTTTAGTTCACGCTATAACGCTTCGTCCGTATCAACTCTTTGATTAGGGGGCCTATATATAACCGCAACAACAAGTTTCAAATCCTTCAATTTAAGTTCTGCTTTAGTCGAATCTATCGGTTCTGGAATTGTGTGCTTTACGTCTATAACGTTCGCAATATTATATTTGATATGCAACATAACACCGCCTCCTCGCCTACCTATTATGTTTCTAACAAAAAGTCTATAACCTCTAATTTGATACGCCCCTCCAAAGTCACGTGTTTTAGTGCTAAGCCGCGATTCATTTATCACAATTAAATCATAGTCTTTACAAGCAATTAAAGAAAAAAGTTCGTTTATTTTATTTCGTAGGCTACGACTATTTAAGGATAGAACCTTCAAATTCTTTACAATTGCGACGCCTTCGCGAGCGCAGGGGAAATTTGAGGGAATTACGCTCGGACCGTTCGAGTTACGGCAGCCAGAAAAGAAGAAACAGTATATACAGTATATATACACAGACCGTGCATGGAACAAGGAACTCTATACATATATATATATAAATTATTTGTATGTGTGTGTGTGTGTGTGTGTGTATATATATATATATATATATATATATATATATAATATATATATATATATATATGTCTGTGTGTTTCTACCTCGTGGTGTACAGACGTTTTTCTTTCCGCTCTGTTAATATCAGAATAATTAGTGTTTATAAGTTCAGCGGTAAATTCTATCTTATACCAGTGAATTCGCGATGAAAAATTATTAAGTGAAAGCCGGTGGCATATAGCTTGCACAAAGAAAAACCATCAAATTGAAACATAAATTTAAAACACTTCAAACGGAAAAACAGCTCTGAGACTGTACACTAGGCCTAAGAGGGGAAAAAGGTCAGTGCCATAAAACGAAGTCGAGTTATCGAGAGAAATTTGAGAAGCGAGAAGAAGAGGAAAATAAAGGACAAAAAGGCAAAACATACGAAGAAATGTGTAAACTGCGGGAAAGTCAGAAAATTGAATAAAGCCGGATTATGTGTAATGGAATGTGCGGCATATCAACTTTGCGATTGCAAAAATGAAGCAGACTAGGCCTCGGGCTTAAACTGCATTCTGTGCAATACCTTTAAGCACTACGAATGCATGAACTTAGATAGAAAAGACAGGAAAATGGTATATAGAACAAATAACAAAATCATAGACCTTTGTGGTTTCTTATGCGTCAAGTGCATGGAAAGCAATAGATAATTAGTAAAGAGGGGGAACACAAAATGTTGAAATAGAAGAATCAAGTACAATAGTTTTACCAACAGAAAAACAGGAAACAGAAAAAGCCTGCACAACCGAGAACGAAAAAGAAAACACACTAGAGGGAGGGGAGGAAGCATCTTCAGAAAAAGAGGTACCCACGGCAGAAGAGGGAGATACGAAATACACGCCGAAGAAAACAACCCCACTAAGTAGGGAAGAAGTGGTGGCGAAACAGAAGAAGGAAATCGAATCATATAAGACTCAGAAAGAATTTAAACGACGGGCCATATGCGAATATTATAAAATAGGTGCATGCAAATATGGCTCAAACTGCATATACAATCACCCGACAAAATGCTACTATATGATGAGGAATGGGAAGTGCAGGTACGGACCAAATTGCAACTTTTTTCACCTTCGTATGTGCAAACAGTCAATTACTGAGAAAAAATGCCTGAACATAGAGTGCCCGCATTTTCACATAAAGGGTACGCAAAGAAGAGAACGGGAAAGAACGGATCATATTCGACATAGAAGACATAGAAGAAATAGCAAGAGTAATGAAATATATTTTTTAGAAGAAATGAGGATAATACAAGCTCATCCTCCCCTTCTGACAAGGAGAGACAGAACGCCGCAAACATATGCACCACAACATTACGCACATCACGCTCCCATTCAACACCACCCACCAATAATACACCAACCACAGTGGTATCCCCTGGCCGCAACCCCAATACTCCCAAATGCAGCGGCCCAACCAATAACACCAAACAGGAACCGACATCGACCCGGAAACGACCATCATTTTGGAAAATCGAACACGAAGATTAGAAACCCGGTAAGTGTATTATAGTTTATGGACAAATATACAAGGCCTCTATACGGACCATGCAGACTGCAAATTACAATACCTGCAAAATTTAGCTACGGAAACCAGCATAGATATCATATGCCTAACGGAAACACACTTACATAAGTGCGAAAAAGGCTGTAAAAACTGTATCGAGAATACTGAAATAGCATTGCTTGACTGCAACATATATAGAGCAGATAGAGTGGCTAGACGAGAAGGAGGGTCTTGTATCTACGTGAAAAACACATACACATGTGAAGTGAGGGTAAAGAAATCAAACACCACAATTGAAGTTATTATATTAGAAGTAAAAGAACTGAACCTAACCATTATGAACATCTACAATCCACCAAACACCACAAAAAGTGAATTCCAATTTGCTACAAATGAAATAGAAAACATACTAAAATTACTTGAAACTCCAGGAACAAATATTCTAATTTTCGGAGATTTTAATTTCCCATTCATATCATGGAAGAAAAATGAAGAAGTTATATATGTTGAGAAGTTTCATGGCATCATTACTAAAGATGACAAAACCCAAGCAACAATGCCATTAGATATTATGGAACATTACGCCCTTACCCAGGAAATCGGTGAAGCCACGAGAAAGGAGAACGTTTTAGATTTAATCTGGACAAATAATAAAGAGATAATAATAAATACAAAATAACGCACACGAAGTTCTCCGACCATAACCTCATCGATATGCAATTGAAGTCAGCACCCAGAGGTCCGAAAACGCATCCTAGAGAAGCAGATGGAATATTTGAAGGCTTAAACATAAATTCAAAGAAAGTAAATTGGGAAAACGTAAATAAAGATTTAAAGGAGGTAAATTGGGAATTGCTACTACACGAGAAGACTCCACAAGAAATACTATGTATAATAGAGACGGAAACCAAACCTATAATACTGAAACCTATTCCAGAGAGACAGGAAAGAAAACGTAGCAAGCTCGAGAGGAAAATCAGGGCTCTGTTCAGGCAACGAAGACAAACCGTAAAACATCTCCACAGATACAGAACTGATGCAAAGAGACTCACACGGGAGAGGAAACTTGGCGAAGTAGAAATGGACCTAAAGCAAACATTCATACATAAGACAAACGAGGAGGAAAACAAGGTAGCAGAAAACAAAAAATAACCCAAAATACTTCTACACGTTTACGAAAAGGAAAATGCAGTGTAAGGAGAGTATTGGACCGGGATCATCCGGTTTCTGCTCGTATGTAGGAGAATTACGACTTGTCATTGATCGAGGTCCTTGGTGTAGTGGATAGCATATCTGACGAGCAATCGGATGATCCCGGGTTCGATTCCCGGGAGGTACCTCATTTTTCATTTGTTCGTTCTCCCTCCTCATCTTGTGCGGAACGCTCTTCTACACAAGCGTCGTTGTTTGCATATATATATGTTAACCCCTCCGTCTATGGCCCGGGGTGGTTCGAAGTCGACGGGGTTTCTAGTTAGGTGGCAGCAACGGATGTGTGACTTGCAGTAGTTTTCTTCTATATTACTCTCCGAGTTCTTCTATAGTGGCTCGGACTCTGATAGACTTACTAAAAATGCTGAAGGTTCCGGATTCTTCTTATAGCGTATCCGGAAAGTTTAATGACTAAGTTCTTCTGAAGAGAGCAAGGCTCGAAGGATAAGATAAAAACTATTTTCAACTGTAAATTTACTGCTAAAATGTGCAGGTAGTGCTCAGCCTCTGAATTAGCTTCTGAATGACAATGGAAGGTTTTTAGTGGGTTTATATACCCAAAAACTGCTAACATCATTATTATTAAATGCTAAAAAGGCTGTATTATTTTTGCACAATATTCGAAAATAAAGTAAATTTTTAGCTGTGGTAAGGCTTGAACGAGTAAACAAAATATTTGAAGACGAAACCATATTTTTATCTTAAACCGCGACTTTTCAGATCTGATGTTATCATGATCTGCCAAGTTAACTAAAAGTGGAAATCGGACTATGCATCTTTACACTAAAATATGCATATGAGTAAAATTTTAAGGTTTAAGATGTACAATTTTAATGCTTAGGCAAGACATGATCTCATCTTTTATAACGAAAGGAATGTATACAAAATATGAACATTGCAAAGCTTAAGCACGATTCCTTATTAAGCGAAATCTAAAAAAATTATTATGAGATTTTAAAAAAACAACAGGTCACCAATTATTTGGCAAAGTAGAAAGCAAATCAACAATTTTATCCAAACTCGCGTTGGGCGATTTTGGTCCTTATGTAAAAATGAATACACACACGTTCATACATATGAGTATAGGCATTATATAAAGTTAAATATATAAGAATATACAGGATTATATAAATACATGAACCATATAACACATGAATTTTTAAAATGGATACTTTTTTCTTAAAATGGATACAAGAACTATATAAATGAATACAAGAATTACATGAAGAATAAGATAGATATAGGAATATGGGAATTATTTATGGTTCATTTTTACAGGGCTCTTCCCTCTAGAATGATATTAATATAATAATGTAACATCCTAACTAATGCTAACTAGATGATAACTATGGGTTTTATAATACAGAGTTATATATACAACGTAAGTCGGGTGGTTAAGTCTAGTTCACGTGGTCTGGGTACGCACTCTTGGTCGTGCATAAATAGTTTCATGTTCCGTGTCACTTGGTTTTCTTTGTTCCCAGAATGATCTTTTCACCACAAATATACCGAGGATAATAGCACATACAATAATGATACTAACGGCAGATGTTGAGAAAATGGTTACCGGTTGTAGTATTTGTAAGGGGTTGTTTTGTTTATCATCCGAAATTTTAAACCGGCTCAATTGTTCATTCCATTCAGGGGCATGTAGTTCGGGTAGGATGGTTACGGGTTTTATGGAGAGATTTAAGATCTCTATAACGGGTTTAAATTTAATTTGCGACGGGAATGGGTATGAGTTATTAAGGGTAACCTTATACGGGTTGTATATTTGGAGGGCTTTTGAACGCAAGGAGCAACCAATTGGTAGCCGAATAACCATAGGGATTGTAATGAGGGAATAATTCGATGGACACTCGAGAGTAGCGGCAGTCCTGTTCGCGAAGGAAACCCAGATGTCTGATCCAATTCGTAGTTGGATGGTTTTAGGGGAATGAAATTTTTTAAATGAACATACGGGGGCATGCCGGTCACGAATTAAATCGATAAAGCAAGACCTAGTAGTTGGAAGAATAACTGGTTTGAGTGGAGGGCAGACGAGTTGTTTATTTGGTTGCGGGAATCGGCAATGCCGGACGTCGCTATCTGACATCATAGAATAAGCTGATAGATCTTTGGTGAGGAAAAGGTAAGGTGGTACGGTGGGTAAATACAATCGATAGACATTAGAGTTATTTTGGTAGGGTATTGGGAAAGGGTGAAATTTATATACGTCATAAGTGAGGACATCGAAAAATGGTATAATTATGAGGTATGTGTAGGGGCGTGGTCCATGTACAGTCCAGGTGTATTCTAGAAATTGAGGGTAATTAGTGTGGTTGAGTGGGAATATGGGTGATTTCCCATGGTATTAGGGTGGAAAGAGTGATTTTTCCATGGGCTAGCTGGGTTGCACGCAAAACCTTGGAATGAATCGTAGTTATTCGTTGTAAGTATTTATCGATTAGGGTTACTTGTAGGTTCATTATCTCTATTAATTCTAGATATCTTTTGTGTTCTTTGTATTGAGCTAACATGGATTCGAGGTATGTGAATCTGTCCGAAAGGGAGTGGAGGAAGCGATTGTTTTCGTGTAATGACCTAATAGTTTGTTCTAACATGTGTCCATTATATTGTCGATTTCGCGCGAAGAGATTCAATTTAAGTTCAATTCTTTTAATATCTTCTTCGGTTGCTAATCCGAATAAACCTTTGAACAGTTTCCCTCCTATATCTATCAGTCCCCTTTTACTTCTTTGGTTAAAGTTTTCTGAATTTTTAGTTTCAGTTTGTATCCATGGTAAGGCTAATATTTCTGATAGGGCGCGTGCTGTAGTTTGAATATTTTCGAGGGTATTTTCTAACAGAACGCGACTAATCTGATCTTTTCCTTGGAAAGAATTCTGGACTTTACTTTCAAACGTTTTTAATTGGGTTTGTATCTGAAGGAGATTGATTTTAATTCTAGCAGGGGGTTGCAAATTTATATAAAGGTCTGCGTGCCCTTTCAAAAATTTACCTTCTGCAAGTTTTTCTATAACAACTCCGGTAGAAATTTTAATGCTAGGTCTACAAGAGTAAATAATTTGGAAAATTATAAGGGGGACAATTTTATTCATTTCTACGCCTTAAGTTATACGGAGCTGGGGTAGTTGTGTGGATACTTGTGTGGATACTTGTGTTTGTGGGCGAAGGGGTCGGCCTCGTTTTGGTGGCAATGGGGGTCGACCGTTGAGCTCGGATTCTGAGCGGGTTCGTTTCTTATGTGAAGGTTCTAGTTCACGTGGGTGATGCATTTGCGGGCGGTATGTAGGGTCCGTGCGTCGATCATCAATCGGCGAGGGTGGTGACAGAGGAGATGGTGGAGTTGGAGGAGATGGTGGAGTTCCACTGAGTGATCCTCTCGAAGGGGTTTCTCCAGGGTCTGGGTCCGATGGGACGCTTGGCTCTGGGGCCTCCTCTTGTTCAGAGATTGCCTCGAGTAATGGTGGTATTACGAGGTACCAATCTTCGTCATGGGTAGCGGTTCCCGCGGTGACCACTTCAGTTTTTTGATCCCTGCCCGATTTGTTAATATCTTGACCTTTTGAAGGATAGGCGGCTCGAACGCCTGGCAGCTGTTTTTTGGGAAGGTGTTGTTCGGAAGCTATCTTCAAATTGTCAGCGTGAATGATCTTTAGTTTGGAATGATCCCGGAGGTCGAGGATTTCATAACGATTTTTTCCGAGGTTTTCATAATCCTATATGGGCCATCCCATTTTGGGTATAATTTGCGATGAGCACCTGGCGGTTTCACGCTCTTCAGATAACATCGCATACCGACGATTATAGTCCGTTGACGGGGATGACGCCTATGTTGCTCTTGCTCCATCTGTTGGTTTCGTTGGTCGAGGGCATAGCGGATTATGTCAAAAATCTTGAAAGATCGTTCAGCTAGTTGCTGATTTGCTTCTGCCATTTCGGAAGATGTTAGACTGCCGGGTCGGTTTGGTCGGGCAAATCAAAAGGTAGACGCTTGTCGTAGTGATAGAGAACGAAATGAGGGGTGTCCCCGATGGACACATTATAGCCATTGTTGATGGCTGTTTGTACCATGGGAAGGGAATCATCCCATGTACGGGAGGATGCATCGACAACGTGGCGCAGGGCTTCCAAGATCTTTCGATTGTGCCTTTCCACTAAGCCGTTTGCCTGCGGATGGTATGCCACAATGTGTGTATTTTTAATTTTACACATGTTACAGAGTGACTCGAACAGTTTGGAAGTGAAACTAAGGGCGTTATCCGAGATTAGGATGGAAGGAGTGGTATGATTTGGATGACGCGTTCCACTAGGGCTCTTGCCACAGTTTCCGAGGTCTGGTCTGGAATGGCGGCTACTTCGCTGTAACGCGAGAAGTGGTCCGTAAACACAATGATGTACTGATTTCCCTTTGATGTTTTGGGAAATGGTCCCAGTATATCCATTCCAGTTCTTTGCCAGGGCCTTTGGCATACTGGATATTTATGCATCGGAGCTGTGGATGGTACGTTGCCCTTATGCTTTAAACACGACGGACATTCGGCGATGTATTCTGTACCTTTTGTTCATCTCGGGAAAGTGGTATCGCTCCAAAAGACTCTTGATGGTGCGATCCGGCCCCATGTGTCCATACAAAGGTGAGTCGTGACAAAGTCCAATGGCTATATCGACGAGATCCTTTGGTATCTCCACGAGGTCGTTTCCATCTTCGTTCCTGAAATGTACGAGCCCATCTTTGAGGTTGTACTGTTCTTTTACCTTCGATGGTTCCTTTTGTTCCAGGCGCGCCCGAAGGTTCTGGGTGTGTTGGTCCTGTTGTTGGGAGTATTGCAGACACTCGTAGTCGAACACAGGAAGAATTCCTATTTTATTCACTCGGGCGTCGGGCTTGAGTCTCGACAATCCGTCTGGAATAACTTGCAGTTTTCCCGGTTTGTATACGATTTTCGCTGCAAAGTCCTGAATCAACAGAGCCCATCTACTCAATCGTCCTTCAAGTAGCTTGTCCTTGAAGAGGTACGTGAGTGGCTTATGATCAGTCTTGATGGTTACATCGTAGCCATAGACGATATTTCGGAATTTTTTCAAAGCCCAATATACCGCTAGGGCCTCTCGGTCCGTAGTGGAATAATTCCGTTGAGGTGCAGAGAGAAGTTGACTGGCATAAGCAATGGGTAATTCCACACCGTCTACGTCCTGTAACAGGACGGCTCCTAGTCCATAGGAGGAAGCATCTGTGGCTATGATGAAGGGTCTTGTGTAATCAGGATATTGTAAAATGGGATGACAGGTTAGTTTATTAATTAAAGTTTCAAAGGCATGTTGGTGATCGGATTCCCAGTTAAATTTCGAATTTTTCTGGAACAAATTAGTAATGGGTTTAGCAATATTCGAAAATTGGGGGATAAAGTTCCGATAGAATCCGACAAAACCAATAAATGCACGGGCGTCGTCGATGGTCTTGGGTACAGGGTACCTTTCCAGGGCTTCGAGTTTGGCTGGATCAGGTTTAATTCCTGTGGACGAGAGTAGGAATCCTAGGTATACCAGGGATTCTTGTAAAAAATTGCACTTTGCAAGCTTCAGTTTAAGGTGTGCTTTTCTCAAGTGTGATAGCACATTCTGAAGGCGTTGAAAGTGTGTTTTTATGTCCGAACTGTAGACGATAATATCGTCAAGATAAACGAGAGCTTCGACACCTAATAGGTCGGAAAGGACTATATTCATCAACCTAGAGAAATTAGCAGGCCCATTTCGGACTCCGAAAGGTAAAACCTGGAATTCGTAATGGCCTCGGTTAGTGGAGAAAGCAGTCAATGCCCGAGATTCGGGACTGACCTCCATTTGCCAATAACCCGATGCTAAATCGAGGGATGAAAAAAGTTCGCTTTCCCTACGTTCAGAATTGTTTCCTGCATGTTTGGAATCGGGAAACGGTCTGGGATGGTAATGTTGTTCAGGCGTCTAAAATCTATACAAGGGCGAGATGTTCCGTCCTTTTTGGAGACGAGAATCATAGGAGCGGACCAGGGACTAGCTGAAGGCTGAATGACATCCTGCTCCAACATGTCCTTGATGTGTTCCTCAATAGTGACTAACTGGGAATGTGGAACCCGATAGGGAGGAATGAAAATGGGTTTGGAATTGGGTTCCAACTTGATTTCAAAAGGGACCAAATTAGTTCGGCCAGAGGATCTCCTTTTAGGGCAATCACATCTCTATTTCTTATCAGGAAATCGAGAAGTGATTCCATTAGTTTGGGATCCTGTAAAGCTGGTGACTCCTGAAGGGAGTGCTCCAACATTTCTTATATTCTTCTTTTAATACTGAAGGATTTAATTCTAAGGAACTGGAAACACGATTTATCATACTGATGGGGAAATCTGAATCTACTCCTACTGTGGAAACAGTTCCTATTTTCTGATTTGAAGTTAATTCTATAGGACTTTTTCCTTTGTTTAAACAAACAACAGGGATAGCTGAATTCTGACTCTGACTAAGGACTTGGGCAATAAGAACATCTCTTTTGAAATTACTTTTCTCTGTAATCAGAGTACGCTCTGACTCTAATAATTTTCCTTGACTGTTAACTACTTTTGCTAGGAAACAAATCTTCTCATAAGGTGCTACTGTTATATGTTCGGTAGGGCATATGAAAAATTGTGAATCTGATTCTGGTTCGGCGACTAAAATTTGCCTTATTGGCTGAACTGAAGCTGGCTGACTGGAAACTGGCTGACTGGAAACTGGCTTACTGGAAACTGGCTGACTGGAAACTGGCTGACTGGAAACTGACTGACTGGAAATTGACTGTGTTGATCCAACTGGATTCAACAACTGGAACTGATTACCCTGGGGTCTGATTTCTGGAGCGGTTGTCCCTCTGGATACAACCGGCTGACTTGAACTGCAATCAAGTGGAGGGGGTTTCCTATTTCTTTCGGAAATCTGAACTGAACTAATTCTATTAGTATTAAGCTGTCTGTCATTCTCACGGAGATGGTGTGTCCTATTTCGACACTTTACTAACTTTCCGGCTGGGTAAATCTCCCATTGATTCCGGTTAAAAAAATCCATACCTAGTAGGATGTCTGTCTGAAAGGTGGCGACTGTGTCCACTATACAACGTTTCGCGGGGTATACCGCGTTTCCAACTTCTAAATATAACTCAATTTCTCCGTATGTAGGTATGGGTGTGCCCGTAACTCCTCTGAGTTGGCAGGATGGTGCTTCAAGTTCATATTTGTAATTTGTATTCTCTAATAATTCATCTACACATTGTTTCTTAATTAACGTCGCGTGTGCTCCTGTATCTAGGAGAGCAGTTAAATCTTGGTTATCGGTGCTACAATTTATTATTAAATCTAGGAGGTCCGCACCTATTATCCTGATAGGGAGTTTGTGTGCGTATCTGGGTTCATTACTGTAATTTAGGAGGGCGGAGGTTGAACTGCTGCCTCCAATGTAGGGTCTAAAAAAGGGCTCGAATGGTCTTCTATGGGAGGACCTGGGTCATATTCTACGGGATTACCATACGCTGGAGGGTGTTCTTCAAAACTGTACTCTGGGGAAAATGATTCCTCCACGGGTACTTCTCCGTACCGAACTAGCTGACCTTGCTGGTTGTACTGAGGTTTGTACATGGGGTAAGAGTGTGGTTGACCCTGTGGTAATGATCTATTGGGTTGGTAGTTCGACTGAGACTGGGAATGGACTGGTTTCTGGGGACTGGAGGACTTTTGGGATACGTTTTGGGAACGTGGTTGGTTTGGTTTCTGAAAGTGGGGTCTATAACCTGCAGGGGCTTTATCAGCACACTTTTGGCGATCGCCACGGCGATGACCATGTTCGTGACAGTGGGAGCAATACGAGGGGTAATTACATTGACTTATCATGTGCCCAAAGCTATCGCAGTTAAAACACTGTGGAGGAGGGCGTGTATTCTGGGTTTGGGGGGCTTGTTTCTGGGGTGTTCCCTGCATTGGCCTCGATTTATAGGGTTGTTGTTGTTGCTGTTGGTGTTGTGGCTGCTGCTGCTGAATATAATGTACAGGGGTTTCTCTACCCTTTCGGTAGTTTTGGTTTGCTAAATCGGGGTAATGTTCCCGTGTTTTGTTTATGGCTACACTTACAGGTTTGTCAACATTTAAAAACTCCTGAAACTTTTTTTTAGGTGCTCCGGGTAGGTTTTGGTAAATGGTTGTGGCTACTATTAGATTTCTTTGTTTCGAAGTGAAAGTTATGCCACATGCATTTTCTGCGGCCCGGAGGGCTTCTCCTACGAGTTTATGTGTACGTGTAATAAAATTGTTTAAATCTTCGTGTTCCTCTTTCTTCCATTTAGCTTGGAAGACTGCTTCTAACGTGGCTAAGGGTTTTTGCAAGTTATTTCTTTAAAAAATTCTAATAAGTTTTGTTTAAAATCGTCCCATGTTGTAGCTTCGCTAATTGATGGGACGTAAGTGACTGTGTCATGAGCATTCCCTACTTTCGGGTCGATAAATCTTTTTGCTTCCCTAATTTTTATATCATTATCGGTAATATTTTCGCGTAAGAAATGTTGCTCTAAAGCAGGGGTGGGGAAACCCTCGCCCGCGGGCGAAATTTCGCCCACGAGCTAATTTCAATTCGCCCGCTTAGGTATTTATTATTTACTAAAAATTATTTATTTACAGCCCAGCAAATAGCTTTTTAAAATACATCTTATATACAGCGTGTCCCAAAGAAATGTATACCCACTTTGTTCGATAATACCAGCTATGAGGATAATAAATATATTACTTTTTATGTTTTTTAATAAAGAATTTTCTCCTGAATCTAAATATGTAATTATTTTTATTAAAAATTGAAAAACAAAAAAGTTACAGATGTTTAAATTATAATTATTATTTTCGAGACTTCATGTGCGATATTTTCTAATATTTTTGCACGTATACGAGATAAATTTGAAACCGACGGCACTGTGCAAAACTTACAAAAACAACGTTCTGGAAGACGTCGAACATCTTGGATAAAGTGTCATTTAACCATGGAATTTCTAAATTTTTTGAATTAACTAATAATTACAACATTTATGTTTCAATATCAACACTAAACATAAGTATCTCAAAACAGTCGGTTAAAATATTAGAAAATATCGCACATGAAGTCTCGAAAATAATAATTATAATTTAAACATCTGTAACGTTTTTGTTCTTCAATTTTTAATAAAAATAATTACATATTTATATTCAGGAGAAAATTCTTTATTAAAAAACATATACAAAGTAATATATTTATTATCCTCATAGCTGGTATTATCGAACAAAGTGGGTATACATTTCTTTGGGACACGCTGTATATAAGCTTAAAATTTGCCAGACGCCCGCGGAGGTGTTTATGTTATCGATTTTCGCCCTTGGTACTGAAAAGTTTCCCCACCCCTGCTCTAAAGAGTCAACCCAAGGTCTTACGCGTGGTTCAACAAAACGATTATCTATGGTCCCCTTAAAAATTAAAACAGTATGAGGAAGGTTTACTAGTCTGCCTAAGTTAATGTATGCTGGGGCGGGGGTTTGAGACTGAGACATATTGCCTTGTGTGTTTGGGAGTATGTTTGAAGGGCGCGGGGTAGGTGGAAAAATGGGTGTAGGTAAATTTTCGATGTCAGAAAGCGCACCGTCTGAATCGCTCATATGTGAAGGTACTTATTAATGTGTTCTAATTAGGTCTGCTTGACCGATCTTAATTTATGGAATGATCACTTAAGGGGTTTTCCTAACTACACTATCTAAAAATAAATGCACAGCAATTTGCCTAACTAGGGGAAAATTTGAAAAGATTGCAAACAAAAATAAAAATGTAAACAAAATTTCACTCAAATGTACGTGAAGGTATGGTAATACTAAGTTTGATACATTAAATAAAATTATACTATACTAACTAGAATAGTAAAAATAACTGAAAATAACTGTGACAATAATTCTGTGTCAATAATTCTGAGACAATAATTCTGTGAAAATACTGTTTTCAATAAAAAAAAATGTATCACTGATGTCTGAAGTGTTCACTGTGTTTTGTGTTAATTCTGGCTCAATATTAAATATTAACTGTTAATAGTACTGACTTTTCAAATGTTTTAGAGATTATCACTGGTATGCATCAATTTTGCTGTCAAGGGTTTTGTAAGTGATTCTTATAGAGGTTTTCCTGCTGATTTCGAATCTGCAATCCGTTTTTCTCAATCAGCTCAGGTTATCCGGCTATGGCCTCATAAGTAAAATAGAATTTTTCGTGATTTTGTCAAAGCGGAATTGGAACAGTAACATCTATCATCACTTGTTTCACTTGTATAATATCTTTTTTTACTTTTCAGGCATATAGATAAAATATTTCATAATGAATAGAGACTGTAAAAATGATCCCAATAGATTCTGCTACATATATGGGACGGTTACCATGCCAAATAACCAGTCCCAAATCACTAAATTTGTGAAGACAATGTATAGAACATACTTTGGAATTAAGCTATGGGACCAGGACAAAAATTTCACCCCTCATATGTGCTGCAAGACGTGCATTGAAAATTTGAGAAGATGGAGCAAAGGCAGAGCGAAATCTTTGCCTTTTGGAATTCCCATGATTTGGAGAGAAGGAAAGGATCACGTGACAGATTGCTATTTCTGCATGACAAACCTCCAAGATGGGCTTATAAATTTATTTTTCTTAAATATTTTGAAATCCTCGTATGAAACTTGACATAATATTCACCATAATGTAATATTCACCATATATAGCATAATATTCACCATAATGGTAATCATACATTTACATATACATATTGTTATAGAAAATACATTTACACATACATATTGTTATACAAGTTACATTTACATATACAATGATTGTATATTTTCTTTCTTTTTCATTCATATTGTCCCCGAAGGGACAATATGAATGAAAAAGAAAGAAAATATACAGACTCCATCGACCTATTTCATATCTTACAGACCGCAGCCTTCCCTCACGAGCCGCCACTGTCTGAATGCTTCTTCTATTTCATATGCAAGTTTTATATCCATGTTTCTGTGTTTCTATTTTCAGGAGTTAACAAGAAGAATAAGCACATTGTTGTATACCCTGACATTCCTTCTGCTATGAGACCTGTACCTTATGGTCCTGGAATTCCAATACCCGACCCACCTCAAACCCTGGACTTCGATGATTCTGATGATGAATCAATGACCAATGCCAATGACCAGTCCCAGTCGTATATACCTCAAAATACCGCTTCAAATGAGCCGAGGCCTCTCAACCAGGCCAAACTTAATGATCTTACCAGGGATTTAGGACTTTCCAAATTAGCTGCCGAGATCTTGGGCTCACGACTTCGAGAGGACAACTTGCTGGCTCCGGGAACAACATTCTCCTGGTATAGGAAACGAGAGGAAGAATTCCGCAAGTTTTTTGCAGTGCACGAAAATACCTCTTCCTTAGTGTACTGCTGCAATGTTGAGGGACTAATCGAATCCTTGGGCCTGCCATATAACGCATCAGACTGGAGGCTATTTATAGACTCGTCTAACGAAGTTTGAAAGCAGTACTTCTGAACATTGGGAATAGGGTTGCATCAGTCCTTGTAGCACATTCCGTACAACTTACTGAGAGCTACGATAACATGAAAATTTTACTGGATGCTCTCGTATACGACCAACATAACTGGAGGATCTGTGGAGATTTGAAGGTAATACTAATATCATAAGTAAACTATTGCTATTGACTATGTTGTTTTTCCAAAGGTTATTTGAGAGCGTATAAGAACACTTAACTTCCCCACAGAAGTGATACAGTCCAATGCATAGATTTTTTTATCTGATAGAACAAATTCTCTAAATTCTTTAAATATTTTCATTTTTTTTCAGATTGTGGCATTTGTATTGGGAATGCAAGGGGGATACACGAAATACCCATGTTTCCTCTGCAAATGGGATAGCCGAGCGGATGAGAAGCACTATGCACAGCGTGAATGGGCATCCAGAGAGAATTTTGAACCTGGGTCGCATAATGTCGTTTCAGTGCCCCTTGTACCACCAACAAAAATTTTGCTCCCACCACTTCATATTAAGCTGGGCTTGATGAAAAATTTCAGCAAATCAATGAATAAGGAGGGTTCAGCATTCCGATATCTCGAGAGTAAATTTCCTCATATATCTGATGCTAAACTAAATGCTGGGGTTTTTGATGGTCCTCAAATTCGAACTTTGATCAAGGATACTCAGTTCGAAAACGCAATGACTCCAACTGAGAAGAATGCCTGGCAGGCATTCAAACCAGTTGTCACTGATTTTCTTGGCAAGCGTAGAAGTCCAGAATACGAGTCCGTTGTCGAAAACTTGATGGAAGCTTTCAAAGCTCATAGGTCGCGCATGTCCATAAAAATGCACTTTTTGTGGTCCCACTTGGACTATTTTCCTGAAAATTGCGGGGATTATAGTGAGGAACAGGGTGAACGATTTCACCAAGATATCAAAATAATGGAAGAGAGGTACCAGGGAAACTGGGATATCAATATGCTGGCGGACTATTGCTGGTGTTTGAAGCGAGACGTGCCCAAAGAAAAACACAGACGGAAAGCCAAAAAAACTTCATTCCTTCCTCAATAAACTTTTTTCCATATTCATTTAATGAATAAAAGTATTTATTCACACAATGTTTTCATTTTTCACGAATGTTCTTATAATATTACTCGTATCTACAGTGTTTAAGCTAAAAAAATCAATAAATTTGGGGATAAAATTGGACTTATAATAAATGGCCAATAGAGAAAAAACCTGACCTGATTGAGGAAAACCAATGTCATTTTCGAATTCAACATGGTCGAATTATATAATATGAGTTGAAAAAACCCTCACAGCAGACAAAAAAATTTCATATGCATACCAGTGTTATTTAAAAAAGAGTTTTGTACTTAACAAGATTCCTACGGCGAAATCCTTAGAGACGTGTCCTGAAGACGTTTCTTGCTGGCCACTTGTACTTGGATGAAAACTAGGCGTGGAGAACTTGGAGTCGTGACGCTCCGGTTCAAGGGTGGATGTGACGAACTAGAAGTCGTGACACGCCGGTCAACTGGGTGTTGGTTCTGGTTCCAGGGTCTGGAAGACTGGAAGAATCCTGGAGTCGTGAAGATCCTGGTTAAAGGGTCGCCAGTTGTTAACCCCTCCGTCTATGGCCCGGGGTGGTTCGAAGTCGACGGGGGTTCTAGTTAGGTGGCAGCAACGGATTTGTGACTTGCAGTAGTTTTTTTCTATATTACCCTCCGAGTTCTTCTATAGTGGCTCGGAGGACTCTGATAGACTTACTAAAAATGCTGAAGGTTCCGGATTCTTCTTATAGCGTATCCGGAAAGTTTAATGACTAAGTTCTTCTGAAGAGAGCAAGGCTCGAAGGATAAGATAAAAACTATCTTCAACTGTAAATTTACTGCTAAAATGTACAGGTAGTGCTCAGCCTCTGAAATAGCTTCTGAATGACAATGGAAGGTTTTTAGTGGGTTTATATACCCAAAAACTGCTAACATCATTATTATTAAATGCTAAAAAGGCTGTATTATTTTTGCACAATATTCGAAAATAAAGTAAATTTTTAGCTGTGGTAAGGCTTGAACGAGTAAACAAAATATTTGAAGACGAAACCATATTTTTATCTTAAACCGCGACTTTTCAGATCTGATGTTTCATGATCTGCCAAGTTAACTAAAAGTGGAAATCGGACTATGCATCTTTACACTAAAATATGCATATGAGTAAAATTTTAAGGTTTAAGATGTACAATTTTAATGCTTAGGCAAGACATGATCTCATCTTTTATAACGAAAGGAATGTATACAAAATATGAACATTGCAAAGCTTAAGCACGATTCCTTATTAAGCGAAATCTAAAAAAATGATTATGAGATTTAAAAAAAACAACAGGTCACCAATTATTTGGCAAAGTAGAAAGCAAATCAACAATTTTATCCAAACTCGCGTTGGGCGATTTTGGTCCTTATGTAAAAATGAATACACACACGTTCATACATATGAGTCTAGGCATTATATAAAGTTAAATATATAAGAATATACAGGATTATATAAATACATGAACCATATAACACATGAAATTTTAAAATGGATACTTTTTTCTTAAAATGGATACAAGAACTATATAAATGAATACAAGAATTACATGAAGAATAAGATAGTATAGGAATATGGGAATTATTTATGGTTCATTTTTACATATATATATATATATATATATATATAATTATATATATAATATATATATATATGTGTGTGTGTGTGTGTGTGTGTGTGTCTGTTTCTACCTCGTGGTGTACAGACTTTTTTGTGTCCGTTCTGTGTAATATCGAAATAACTAGTGTTTATAAGTTCAGCGGTAAATTCTATCTTATACCAGTGGGTGTATTAAATACGAGTGAATTCGCGATAATAAATTATTAAGTGAAAGCCTATGGCATATAGCTTGCACAAAGAAAAAAACATCAAATTGAAACATAAATTTAAAACACTTCGAACAGAAAAACAGCTCTCAGATTGTACACTAGGCCTAAGAGGGAAAAAGGTCAGTGCCACAAAACGAACGTCAAGTTATCGAGAGAAATTTGAGAAGCGAGAAGAAGAGGAAAATAAAGGAGAAACTGGCAAAACATACGAAGAAATGTGTAAATTGCGGGAAAGTCAGAAAATTGAATAAAGCCGGATCATGTGTAATGGAATGTGCGGCATATCAACTTTGCGATTGCAAAAATGAAGCAGACCAGACCTCGGGCTTAAACTGCATTCTGTGCAATACCTTCAAGCACTACGAATGCATGAACTTAGATAGAAAAGACAGGAAAATGGTAGATAGAATAAATAACAAAATCATAGACCTTTATGGTTTCATATGCGTCAAGTGCATGGAAATCAATAGATAATATAATTAGTACAGAGGGGTAACGCAAAATGTTGAAATAGACGAATCAAGTACAGCAGTTTTACCGACAGAAAAACAGGAAACAGAAAACGCCTGCACAACCGAGAACGAAAAAGAAAACACACTACAGGGAGGGGAGAAAGCATCCTCAGAAAAAGAGGTACCCACGGCAGAAGAGGGAGATACGAAATACACGCCGAAGAAAACAACCCCACTAAGTAGGGAAGAAGTGGTGGCGAAACAGAAGAAGGAAATCGAATCATATAAGACTCAGAAAGAATTTAAACGACGGGCCATATGCGAATATTATAAAATAGGTGCATGCAAATATGGCTCAAATTGCATATACAATCACCCGACAAAATGCTTCTATATGATGAGGAATGGGAAGTGCAGGTACGGACCAAATTGCAACTTTTTTCACCCTCGTATGTGCAAACAGTCAATTACTGAGAAAAAATGCCTGAACATAGAGTGCCCGCATTTTCACATAAAGGGTACGCAAAGAAGAGAACGGGAAAGAACGGATCATATTCGACATAGAAGAAATAGCAAGAGTAATGAAATATATTTTTTAGAAGAAATGAGGATAATACAAGCTCATCCTCCCCTTCTGACAAGGAGAGACAGAACGCCGCAAACATATGCACCACAACATTACGCACATCACCCTCCCATTCAACACCACCCACCAATAATACAACAACCACAGTGGTATGACGGGCCGCAACCCCAATACTCCCAAATGCAGCGGCCCAACCATGGGCGCCCGCAGGATTTTTTCCAAGGGGGGGCAAAATTTAATGTATTAATAGGTAGGGACCGGAGCAAGCAAAAAACTTTTGACCCCTTAGGAACCAGCAGGTTAATTCTAAGTTTAGTGCCTTTAGGAGGCAGTTGGATACTTTTCAGCAAGTTTACGATATAAATATTTTCTTAGAAAATACTTATATATTTTCTTGGCATTTCCAGGGGGGGTCAAGCGCCCCCCCTTGCCCCTACCTGCGGGCGCCCATGGGCCCAACCAATAACACCAAACAGGAACCGACATCGACCGGGAAACGACCATCATTTAGGAAAATCGAACACGAAGATTAGAAACCCGGTAAGTGTATTATAGTTTATGGACAAATATACAAGGCCTCTATACGGACCATGCAGACTGCAAATTACAATACCTGCAAAATTTAGCTACGGAAACCAGCATAGATATCATATGCCTAACGGAAACACACTTACATAAGTGCGAAAAAGGCTGTAAAAACTGTATCGAGAATACTGAAATAGCATTGCTTGACTGCAACATATACAGAGCAGATAGAGTGGCTAGACGAGAAGGAGGGTCTTGTATCTACGTGAAAAACACATACACATGTGAATTGAGGGTAAAGAAATCAAACACCACAATTGAAGTTATTATATTAGAAGTAAAAGAACTGAACCTAACCATTATGAACATCTACAATCCACCAAACACCACAAAAAGTGAATTCCAATTTGCTACAAATGAAATAGAAAACATACTAAAATTACTTGAAACTCCAGGAACAAATATTCTAATTTTCGGAGATTTTAATTTCCCATTCATATCATGGAAGAAAAATGACGAAGTTATATATGTTGAGAAGTTTCATGGCAACATTACTAAAGATGACAAAACCCAAGCAACAATGCCATTAGATATTATAGAACATTACGCCCTTACCCAGGAAATCGGTGAAGCCACGAGAAAGGAGAACGTTTTAGATTTAATCTGGACAAATAATAAAGAGATAATAATAAATACAAAATAACGCACACGAAGTTCTCCGACCATAACCTCATCGATATGCAATTGAAGTTAGCACCCAGAGGTCCGAAAACGCATCCTAGAGAAGCAGATGGAATATTTGAAGGCTTAAAAATAAATTCAAAGAAAGTAAATTGGGAAAACGTAAATAAAGATTTAAAGGAGGTAAATTGGGAATTGCTACTACACGAGAAGACTCCACAAGAAATACTATGTATAATAGAGACGGAAACCAAACCTATAATACTAAAACCTATTCCAGAGAGACAGGAAAGAAAACGTAGCAAGCTCGAGAGGAAAATCAGGGCTCTGCTCAGGCAACGAAGACAAACCGTAAAACATCTACACAGATGTTTGAACTGATGCAAAGAGACTCACACGGGAGAGGAAACTTGGCAAAGTAGAAATGCACCTAAAGCAAACATTCATTCATAAGACAAACGAGGAGGAAAACAAGGTAGCAGAAAACAAAAAATAACCCAAAATACTTCTACACGTTTACGAAAAGGAAAATGCAGTGTAAGGAGAGTATTGGAGCGGGATCATCCGGTTTCTGCTCGTATGTAGAAGAATTACGACTTCTGATTGATCGCGGTCCTTGGTGTAGTGGATAGCATATCTGACGGGCAATCGGATGATCCAGGGTTCGATTCCAGGGAGGTAACTCATTTTTCATTTGTTTGTTCTTCCTCCTCATCTTGTGCGGAACGCTTTTCTACACAAGCGTTTGTCTTGGTGTTGCCTATCCCCCATTACAATTTGTACAGAAAGTTTTCAAACACCCTGTATAAAAATTATATATATATATATATATACATATATATATATATATATAATTATTTATACAGGGTGTTTGAAAACTTTCTGTACAAATTGAAATGGGGGATAGGCAACACCAAGACAAGCCCTTTTCGTCTATAAGTGTATGTCCGCTGACGTCACCATTCGGCGCGAGAGGGCGCCGCTGCAATTGGCTAAAAGGTGAAGTGGGCTAGACTGACTCGCGCTTGCCGCGGGCATTCTTAAATCGGACGTAGTACGCGTAACATGTTTATTTAAAGAAGGCATGTTTATTTAAAGAAGGTGCTGAAAGTTGCGACCGGTAGCATCAATGCATGCCCGACAGCGTCGAAGCATTGACCGACGTACACGTCGAAAGATTCCCGGCATTTCGGGAACAGTTCCAGCGGCGACAGCGATTCTTGCTACGAGGTCTTCTTCTGAGTAAATGGGAGTCTCGTACACGAGGTTCTTCATGTGTCCCCACAGGAAAAAATCGAGGCATGTTAAATCGGGCGATCTCGGTGGCCAGGCTACGGGCCCACCCCGGCCTATCCATCGGTCCCCAAAAGTGGCGTTCAGATAATCCCGCACATCGTTGCTGGAGTGTGCTGGGGCCCCGTCGTGTTGAAACCACATTCGTCTACGAATAGCCACGGGAACATCTTCCAGCAGTTCCGGCAACGTTTCTTCAAGAAATATCCGATAAACCCGCCCGTCGAGTCGGGCAGGCAGTAGGTACGGCCCAATCAACTTGCCATGGACGATACCCGCCCAAACATTGACGGCGAACCGTTCTTGATGAGCATGCACCCGTGTAGCATGTGGATTTGCGTGCGCCCACACGTGAGAATTGTGCATGTTAAACACACCCTCACGTGTGAAACAGGCCTCATCTGAGAACAGCACATAAGCCGGAAAATTAGGCTGCACCGCTGTCTGCTGCAGAAACCAGCGTGCGAATTCCACACGAAGAGGGTAATCCCGAGGTTGTAATGCCTGGACTCTCTGACGATGAAACGGATGTAACTGCTGCTCGTGCAACACTCTCCAGACCAGGTCGTGGTTCACACCGAGGATACGTGCAACACCTCGCGTGCTTGCGCTTGGATTGCCCTCAAATCGCCGTAGGATTTCTTCTTCCATGTCAGGAGTGCGCACGTTTCTCTCCCGACCAGTGTCATGCATGTTTGCATGGAATGTTCCAGTTTCTCGCAGTCGCCGATGCAAATGCGCAAACGTTTGATGGTTTGGCACACGTCTGTTTGGGAAGCGCTGTTGGTACAACCTCACAGCAGCTCTTCCGTTTCCATTGGCAACCCCATACACCATATGCATGTCAGCCATCTCAGCAGTCGTGAAGCGCTCCATGTTACGCGTACTACGTCCGATTTAAGAATGCCCGCGAAGCGCGAGTCTAGCCCACTTCACCTTTTAGCCAATTGCAGCGGCGCCCTCTCGCGCCGAATGGTGACGTCAGCGGACATACACTTATAGACGAAAAGGGTTTGTCTTGGTGTTGCCTATCCCCCATTACAATTTGTACAGAAAGTTTTCAAACACCCTGTGTGTGTATATATATATATATATATATATATATATATACACACATAATTTATATATATATATATATATATATATATATATATATACACACAGGGTGTATATATATATATATATATATATCTGTGTGTGTGTGTGTGTGTGTGTGTGTGTTTCTACCTCGTGGTGTACAGACGTTTTTGTTTCCGTTCTGTGTAATATCGAAATAACTAGTGTTTATAAGTTCAGCGGTAAATTCTATCTTATACCAGTGGGTGTATTAAATACCAGTGAATTCGCGATAATAAGTTAAGTGAAAGCCGGTGGCATATAGCTTGCACAAAGAAAAAAACATCAAATTGAAACATAAATTTAAAACACTTCGAACGGAAAAACAGCTCTGAGATTGTACACTAGGCCTAAGAGGGAAAAAGGTCAGTGCCATAAAACGAAGGTCCAGTTATCGAGAGAAATTTGAGAAGCGAGAAGAAGAGGAAAATAAAGGAGAAACTGGAAAAACGTACGAAGAAATGTATAAATTGCGGGAAAGTCAGAAAATTGAATAAAGCCGGATCATGTGTAATGGAATGTGCGGCATATCAACTTTGCGATTGCAGAAATGAAGCAGACCAGACCTCGGGCTTAAACTGCATTCTGTGTAATACCTTTAAGCACTACGGATGCATGAACTTAAATAGAAAAGACAGGAAAATCGTAAATAGAATAAATAACAAAATCATAGGCCTTTGTGGTTTCTTATGCGTCAAGTGCATGGAAAACAATAGATAATTAGTGCAGAGGGGGAATACAAAATGTTGAAATAGAAGAATCAAGTACAGCAGTTTTACTGACAGAAAAACAGGAAACAGAAAACGCCTGCACAACCGAGAACGAAAAAGAAAACACACTGCAGGGAGGGGAGAAAGCATCCTCAGAAAAAGAGATACCCACGGCAGAAGAGGGAGATACGAAATACACGCCGAAGAAAGCAACCCCACTAAGTAGGGAAGAAGTGGTGGCGAAACAGAAGAAGGAAATCGAATCATATAAGCAGGGCCGTTTCTAGCCATTAGGGGTCCCTAAGCAGTATACCCATTTGAGGCCCCACCCTTCCATCCACCAACTCACGCCTTACTACATCACCTTAGCACACACATACAAAAAATGGCTGTGTTAATAAAAATATTTATGAAACAATTTTAATGAAACATTTATGTCCAAAACAACAAATATGTACTTTCAGAAGACAAACAGTAAAAATTCTCTTGATGAAATTCCTGAAAATTAGCTCATACATTATTTAGAATAAATGACACAGAACTATGTATAAAAAATAATGCAATTATCAACTACCAAACAATTACTAATTCTACGATGCAATCGTGTAATAGCTAACAGTTATACAGAACAGTTTGTATCTTCAAAATTTTTGCCTCCTAGATTTTTTCTTGGCGAAATTATCAATAACATCATCATATGAACTCTCCCTGCCAACGTCCTGGTTGATGCTTATGATGCCAAGGGCACTGAGGCGATCCTGGCCCATTGATGATCTGAGTTAGTTCTTGATTAGCTTCATCTTGAGAAGCTCCTCTCGGCTGACGCTACTGTCACTGGTAGAGTGCAGGCAATTCTTAGTGCAACCCAGAGATTGGGATATAGTTCCTCCAGTTGCTTCTGATGAATGAAGGAGAAGCTCCAATGCAGTCATGTTGTGTGAAGGTAAAGTCGGCAAGTTCTTAATTTCGAGGGCCAGTTCTCTTCCATCAATGTCAGAGTCAGCTCCAGAGCTCAGTATCTTAGAGAGCTTTTCACACTTGCAGGACAAGTCTTCCTTGTTCATTGTGGTGAAGTTTAGGAGAACCCCAAATATTTCCCTCACCTCATCTAATGTTTTGAATCTCTCATTTATTGACCCGATGGCACAATCCACCACCACATTGAAAAATTTGGCTTCCAGCCTCTTTAAGGCTTCTGTAAATGGTTCGTCAGGAGCTTCGTAAGCAAAGTGCTTTTTTGTGGATCTGAGCCTCTTCTCCTTCAGCACAGCCTCCACATTCATTTCCTTACATATGTCCCTAGCTACGACTTGTGCTGCAACAAAACCTGTGTTTCTGTAGCTGGTGAGTGAGTCTTTTGTTTTTGTGAGGAGGTTGACTGCCACATCAAACTGCATTGTAAGAGACTGCAGAAGTTTGCTCACATGGTTAACTGCATGAAGACTGTCATACCATACTACTGTGCAAATCTGAAAGCGATAAGACCCTACCTCCTCTGCAAGTGCTTGTGCTTCAGTCCTGGCTATGGCATCTGTGGCATTGTTTCGACTTCCAACAGGGCCTCTCTGATGTTGTGGCTCTGGTATCGCACAGCCTCAATGCTCTTAAGCCGGCTCTCCCACCTGGTTTCACTCCAAGACTTGAGTGTTATGTTCACGTGCTTCTTTAGGATTGTCCATCTCTGTGTAGCTGCTGCAAAAAGATTGTACAATTTTTGTACGTTGCCAAAGAAGCTGATGGCATCTGTGGAAGCTTTAGCTGCATCAGCCACTACAAGATTTAGAGTGTGAGCCCCACATGGAAAATAGAGTGCACGACAGTTCTTCTCTAAGTTCTTGCCCTTCATGTTCGCTCCGTTGTCATATAACTTTCCTCTGCAGTCATCAAAGTGAATATTCAGTTCATCTAGCCTCTTCAAAATCCGAACTGATAAACCCAGGCCTGTACTTTCTGAAGCCTCAAGGAAGCCCAAGAAGTATTCTTTTATTTCTGGTACTTCACCCATTTTATCATTTCTGATAAGAGTCGACATCTGTTCTTGGTGGCTTATGTCTGGAGTGCAGTCTAAAATGAGTGAGTAATATTTAGCTTGTTTTATTTCTGCAACAATGGCATCCAAGATCTTCCCACTAATGGACCCAATGAGCTCATTTTGAATGATGTTTCCTAGGTAACTTGAATGACTATATTGGCCACTTTCGACTCTGCTGATGTGTTGTTTCATCACTGGATCAAATTTGGCAAGCAGCTCAACCTCCTCCAAGAAGTTGCCATTGTCTCGATTATACAATGTAGCGGAAGACACCCTGAAAGCAAGGTTTCTCTCTGCCAGTGATTGGATTATACTTACAAGACGTGTGAGAACATCTCGCCAGCGTCTTCGCCCTACCTCCATTAATGACATTTCAGTTTGGTCAATGGTCCTCCCAGATTTTAGCCGCAGTTCCAGATCCTTCCATGTTGCCATGTTATCTGCATGTTCTGAACTATTTTCATGGTCTTTCAGAAGCGAACCAACGTTTATCCATTCTGAAAGTCCATCCGTAATTAGATTGTACGACTTCCTTGAAAACAACTTGCAGCAGAAGCAATAAAGAGCATCATTCCTTCTAGAGTACATCAGCCAGCTTCGCTTTATTTTTTCCCCATTAATTAACGTTCTGTACATGTAATGGTGACGAACGCTTCTACCGTCCTCTCTTTTAGGGAATGTGAAATCTGGACTGATTTCAAATGGTCCTCGAGACACCAGATCTGTCTTCAAGGCATCTGACAGGACAATGGCCAGTCATACGGATCAAGCGGTGGAGCAGATCTTGGTTCTTGTTGCTCAGTAGAAATGCCTGTGGGTGGTGTTTGAAGCTGAACAGAAGATGGGCCACTTGTTGGTTCATCAGGCTCTACTTCTACTGGTGTTTGAGGTTGCATAGAGGATGGTCCTGCTGTTTGCTCATGATGCTCATCAGGCTTTGCTGAGGATGGCTTTTCCAAATATTTCAGTAGTGCTCCTGAGAAGAACATAACATTACATATTCTGTTAATTTTTGCTAAAATACTCTTTCTTATTTTGTTTGATAATTATTGATCTGTGTGAACAGAATTTGAGGTGATGTGATCCATTAAATTTCACATTTCGAAATATTATAAATATTACAGAGACTAGCTTACTCTACACGATTCCTGAGCACTTGCCTAGCTTGATGGTCTACCTAACCTAGTTGCCTGAACTGTAATCATAAGAATATACAAGTGGCACATCTCACCTGTGCTATTGGAAAGCTTCCCTCCTCTATTTTCTTCTTTTTCCGTTTTTCAGCTCCTGATGGATAATGTCGTTTCATTTTCCAAGATGCACGCAGTCACATCTAGTTAACCACAACTAATCTGCTAAATAATAATAATCACGATAATAATGATGATGATAATAATAATAATAATAATAATAATAATAATAATAATTGTTATAATTGTAACGTTAATCAAATACATTCAAATAATCAGACCATTTAGGTTTTAACGAACAAAATTCACATTATCTGAAAAAAATGAGAAAAGAATTTGTAAACTTGAAAATATAACGAAAATAATCCTAGATTTTAAAGTGTTACAAAATCTCTTAATAATTAGTAAATTAGTGAAATAATGTTTTACAATACCAAAAAAATTAAGCATTCAGGAAAGTATAAGCATATGGTAAGAATAAAGTTAAATAATATAGAAATAAGATCTCACAGTAGTTATTTACACATAACGACCAAAACGTTTCGTTTGTCTCCGTTTTATCACATTTGTCTCATACAAAAACTTTAATTAATACGATAATAATAATAATAATAATAATAATAATAATAATATAATAATATTAATAATAACTTCAGCTATATTCCTATTCTTGCCCACTGGGAGGCTGCCTAGGGGCCCCCTAGTAGCAGCGGGGCCCTAAGCGGCCGCTTATTCTGCTTATGCCAGGAAACGGCCCTGCATATAATACTCAGAAAGAATTTAAACGACGGGCTATATGCGAATATTATAAAACAGGTGCGTCCAAATATGGCTCAAACTGCATATACAATCACCCGACAAAATGCTTCTATATGATGAGGAATGGGAAGTGCAGGTACGGACCAAACTACAACTTTTTTCACCCTCGTATGTGCAGACAGTCAATTACTGAGAAAAAATGCCTGAACATAGAGTGCCCGCATTTTCACATAAAGGGTACGCAAAGAAGAGAACGGGAAAGAACGGATCATATTCGACATTGAAGAAATAGCAAGAGTAATGAAATATATTTTTTAGAAGAAATGACGATAATAAAAGCTCAGCTTCCCCTTCTGACAAGGAGAGACAGAACGCCGCAAACATATGTACACAACATTACGCACATCACCCTCCCATTCAACACTACCCACCAGTAATACAACAACCACAGTGGTATCACGGCCGCAACCCCAATACTCCCAAATGCAGCGGCCAACCAATAACACCAAACAGGAACCGACATCGACCGGGAAACGACCATCATTTAGGAAAATCGAACACGAAGATTAGAAACCCGGTAAGTGTATTATAGTTTATATACAAATACTAAAGGCCTCTATACGGACCATGCAGACTGCAAATTACAATACCTGCAAAATTTAGCTACGGAAACCAGCATAGATATCATATGCCTAACGGAAACACACTTACATAAGTGCGAAAAAGGCTGTGAAAACTGTATCGAGAATACTGAAATAGCATTGCTGGACTGCAACATACTGTATACAGAGCAGATAGAGTGGCTAGACGAGAAGGAGGGTGTTGTATCTACGAGAAAAACACATACACATGTGAAGTGAGGGTAAAGAAATC